>OW799236.1:25261052-25661052 GCA_941918925.1 Phyto melanocephala | reverse complement strand
ATATAATATACATATATAAAACAAAAAAAAATAAAAAAAAAAATTAAAAAAAATAATAATAATAAAAATATAAATAATATATTAAACAAAAAATAAAAAAAAAATAAAAAAAAAATTAAAAAAAAATTTTTTTTGGCTCAGTTGGGATTCGATGCCACGTTTTCTCTAACCAGTATACACGTTTGTATGTATGTATGTTGTTGTTGTAATGTTGTTTTTGTGAAAAAAAATCGAGGTGGTCGTGGGTTTTTGCTCATATCTCAGTTGTTTATGTACCGATGTTTCTGATTTTCAATAGCGATCTACTCCCGAATATTTCTGATATTTTAATACCTTACCCGGGTTCAACCTATGTCGGGGGGCTTCAAAAAGTTGATTTCAACATACACACGGACAGACGGTCAGACGGACAGACGGACATACTGACAGACTGACAGGGCTTAATCGACTCCCCTATTCATAAGCTTTCAGAAAATATATACTTTATGGGGTCGGAAATGAAAATTGTAGAAATTTCACACGGAATGACAAACCTATATATACCCTTTTTCACTGTGTGAAGGGTATAATAAGAGTGTTGGTGATAAAAAGACAGAATACTTCCACTAAAGTGTGAATAACATAAAAAAAATTGTTTTTGCCGTATTTATTTTAGTTTTGTTTTTAAAAAGTGTTAGTAATTTTTTTTTTTTCTTAACACATAATCGATTGAAAATTAAATTAAATGTGAAAAGTGTGCTACAAATATAGAGGAATTTAAAATTATTCTTGACTTTGGGTTTTCTCTAAAATTTTTTAATTTTTTTCTTTTGAATCACTAACACTTTTTGCTTCCACCTAAGAAACGTTACCGTCAACGGCGAACGATATTGAGCCATGATACGCAACTTTTTTTTGCCCGAATTTGCTGAGTTGGACTTGGTTGATATGCGATTTCAACAAGACTGTGCCACATGCCACACAGCTCGTGAAACAATGGACATATTGAAGAATGAATTTGGTGAGCAGTTTACCTCTCGAAATGGCCCGGTGAGTTGGCTGCCAAGATCATGTAATTTGACGCCTCTTGACTATTTCTTGTGGAATTATATGAAATCATCGGTCTATATGGACAAGCCAAACACGATTGTAGCCTTAGAGTATAACATAATACGTGTTATTCATGGAACACAGGCCGAAATGCTCGAAATAGTGGTGCAAAATTGGACCTTACGAATGGACCATATGAACCGGAGCCGCGGGCAACATTAACATGAAGTTATTTTTAAAAAATAAATGGCAAAGAACAATTTATCGATTATAATAAAAATGTTGAATAAATGATGCAAATTGAGGTGTTTGAGAGGATTAAAAAAACAACTACGCTTAAAAAATCACGCTTTATATGTTATCAGTCATGACTAACATTCTTATCAGAATGTTATATATTTCGTTCTCTCAAATCTGATAAAATTCCGAAATTGTTTGAATACTTTAAGTAAAGATCAAGGAAGGTAAGTTTACCAGGGGGTGAGTGACATTAATAAGGGGTTTCTATGAACGACGTGCATAGGTAAAGAGGTGGGTTTGTATAGGACATTAACATCTAGCCCAGACACGAGTTTTACGTTTATTTACACTGGTACAAATTTTTAGTTGTCTGTCTCTATTTCGGGTAACGCAACGACCCCACACCAAAGCCCAAGAGCCATAGCCGTGCAGAAGTAAAAGTTACCAGTGTGCAGAACCAGAAAGGGATTATTTGAAACTCCCATTAGATTCTTTAACATAACACAAACTAAAAAGCTTCGGTCTGTGTAAACATATTGGGATAGGCGAGTGACAATAATTAATAAAAGTTTTGAGAAAACCCCAAAAGTTACATCTTAAGGCTCCACTCCTACTCCACTCCTACTTTGTTTTACATATAATGCTTATGGAGCAAATGTGTATTTGATGTCCCTAAAAATATTACGATAATTTCACTTGAGAAGTAAAAAGTAGTTTCAATCCTTGGATAATATTTGAAAATAACAAATACAAGGTTAATTTTACTTTTGAAAGGAATTCACCTCTATGACATTTTGTCCACGAGTTTTATATCTGAAATGAATAAAGAAAATTTTTTTTATCCAACATAGAAAAATTATGACAACAAATTCCTTAAAGAAATATTAATTTTTTTTATTTTAATTTTTGTAATAGTAGAAGAAAAGATTCAAAGGATTTAAAATCCATGGTAGTATTTTCTAAGAAAAACTCCACCATTTTTTTTGGTACACCTTGTTTAAGTGCCAAGAAAATCAAATTCTTTGTTTTTTTACACTAAGTCATACTACAAGTGACAGCTGACAAGAAGAAGCAAACCAAATGTTTAAAGCACTCAGCACTCTACCGACACCAATAATTAAAACAAACACAATCGTATTAACTCATACTTACTTACAAATCCTTATGCAAACACTCATAAAATTAAATATATAAATAATTATGCAGAAAGCAGCAGAAACACAAACGGAATATTCATTAACGATGACAAGTTGAAATGCTAATTATTGTCAAATTAATTTAGTCGACTGTCAGCTTAAAAAGATATTTACACAAAAAAAAAAAAAAAAAAAAAACACTCACACATACACTCACACAACTTTACAGAAAACACTTATACGACAAAAAAAAAATTTAAAAAAAACAATAATAATAATGAAAAATTTATGAAAAAAATAATCCACATGTAATAAGAAGTGAGAAATATATTTTAATGAATGCCAACATTTTGTGCATGAGGAAAAAAAATTGCAGCAACAACAACATCACTACCGCAAATATTAAAGTGACACAAAAACAAAGTTAACATGAACGCAGCCTCACGTACCTTGTGTGTGAATTAAAGCACATCCCGTGAAATTTATTCAGATGAACTTAAATATAAATTATATTATGGTTTTGAGATTAATTCTGAATAATATTTAGCAATTAAAAATTTTAAATTAATATTTTATATATATTACAAAATAAGCTTTAAGTTTTATTTCCATACACATTTTTTTAATTAATATTTTTTCTATTATTTGTAGATACTGCACGCTCAACAAGTGAGTAGAAATAAATTTATTAATTAAAACTTAATTGTTAATAAATATCTAATAATATATTTTTTTGAATAAAATGTATTAAAAGAAAATACCAAAAAAAAAAAAATACAATGAAGAAATAAAAAATTATTTTTTCGAAAATAATTTATTAAAATAACAGTAAAAATGCCTTAAAGAAATACCTCTTGGATTACTTTCCTTTACATAACTTTTGTATTGTGATATTAGTTGTTGTATTGCAACTTTCGTACCCTTAATAAACATTGGTATGGTTCCTATAAATAAGCCGGGTTTCGTTTTAATGTCAAAAAACAAAAAAAAAACACTTGAAATTTACGGTAAAAAAGTTTGGAGCTCTTTATGGACTTTTTACGCAATAGATTACTAAGTTATTTATTATCCAACTTATTTTTCGGCACCATAGTATCAAACTTAAACTGGTATACACACAACACATTCTGTTGTGATACTGCCGTACCAGTTGCGCATGTTCAACTATTTATATTAGCATATGGATAGAGGTTACGATCTTAAATGTTCTTTAAACTATTTAACTAATAATATCAATACGTTCCAAAACCAAAAATCAGTAACACGGTATATGGTAATACGAGAATCCCACAGTGTAAAATCTGAGCTTATTTGCACAAGCGGATCTTGTCTGTGACAATAGTCTTATTTCTAATAATCGCCTGCAGCAAATGTAAATTAGACTAAGGACCATTATTACAACTTGGTGTTACTAAAACTAAGGATTATAACGGAGGAATAAATAGTTTACCATTATTGAAACTTTAATTTAACCTACCAGCTTGAATAAACTTGTTTTTAACTTAAGGCTTACTTTAGATTTTAATGAATATTTAGTAATGGATAACTTTTCATTCGTCTGATAAAATCCTACCGTTATCTAATCCCTAGTTGAAGTAATGGCCCTAAATCTGTAAAAGCTTTATTCCCCTATTTATTAACCATAGAACTTAGTTCCCCATCCACTGCTTATATATGAATTCGCACGTCTGTTCAACATTGTGGGCACTGCTGTATCTCTTCACATACGCATGAATTCGTTTAAATAAAAATGAACACAACAACGACACCAACAAACCGCAACAGCAGTAATGTGTAATTAAATATAAAATTAAATACGAACGTAAACGTAGCACATAAAAAATGAATTTAAACAAGTAACAGTGCTATATTCGGCCGTGCCGAATCTTATATACCCTTCACAACGTGTAGTCATGCAATAACAATTGTTTGTATCACCATTCATCCCATATAAAATACGTGCATACGTACACGTTAGAATAAATGTGGCATCGAATTCCAGCTGAGCCAAAAAAATTTTATTTTATTTTATTTAATATATTATTTATATTTTATTATTTTTTTTTATATTTTTTTTAAATTTTTTAAAAAAATTTTTTTTAAAAAAATTTTTAAAAATTTTTTTTAAATTTTTTAAAAAATTTTTTTTTGTAGTTTTTTTTATTATTTTTTTCTTATTTTTAATATTTTTTTTTTGTAATTTTTTTTGTTTGGTATGTTTTTAACATGTATGTATGTATGTATGTTGTTGTTGTAATTGTGAAAAAAACGAGGTGGTCGTGGTTTTTTGCTCATATCTCAGAAAGTTATGGGGCGATTGTGCTGAATTTCAATAGCGATTCATTCCTGGATATTTCCAAGAGATTGATACCATATACAGATCTGAGGAACATATAGTTGCTTCTAAAAGTTGATTTCAACCAACACACGGACAGACGGGCAGACGGACAGACGGACAGACGGATAGACGGACAGACGGACAGACGGTCAGGGCTTAATCGACTCCTCTATTCATAAGCTTTCAGAAAATATATACTTTATGGGGTCGGAAATGAAAATTGTAGAAATTACAAACGGAATGACAAAGCTATATATACCCTTGTGCACCACAGGTGAAGGGTATAAAAAAATCCACGCAAAATATGCAAATGCAGCAAATCAACAACAACAGCAGCAATAAGATCTAAACTTATAGAGACAAATAACAACTGAAAATTACAGTCAGTAGTATGACGAGCAGTCATGTCATAAAATTCAATTTTAAATTGAACTTGACGTGTGTTAAGACAGCAGTTTTTTGTTGTTGTTTCACTTAGATTTAAAATAATAATACGAATATGCTCAAGAAGTGCAGAAAAAGCTTAGCTCGATGTGTAAAGGTTTTTTAAACAGTAGTGGCAATAAAAATAAATATAGTAACTAAATATAATTGTGAACAAGAGCAATTTTATTAAACAGTAATTATTTGATATATCTTTTAATTCTACATCCCCACAGCACAGACGGTGAATGTCAAAATAATATTTCCATTTAATGAAAAATATATTTTAAGTTAACAAAATATAAAATTTTATTTAATCTTAATTATTAAAGCTAATGCAATCAGAAGTTAAATAAACTTAACACTTTATGTCTTCATTTTAATGTTACTCACTGTATTGTACATGTATGTACAGCCAATGACGGTCAGCACAAAACATTGAATAACATTTAACGAAAAATATGTACGTTTGTAGATACAAACAAACAATATAATAACAAACGTTAGTGCCTTATAAAAATGTTAAATAATTTAATATGACCACTTAATAAACCAGTGTCATAAAATCCAAAAAAAAAAAAAAAAAAAAAAAAAAAAAAAAACATTCACAAAACAAACAAATAAACGACACAAATTGCTGCGGTTGTAAATTTTATGAAATAATGACACATAAAAATGTACAAATAATTAGGTAGAAAATGAATATGTACGTTTTTAATGCTTTTTGTGTTTTTGTTTTTATATCTTTCGTTGCAAACAGCATTGAATTTGTCTACTTTATGGGAAGTACCAGCAGTCATTTAAATTGAAATAAAAATTAATTAAATGCTTTTAACTTCAAATTAATTATGGTTAAACAAAACTACTTACTACAGTGACAAAAGCGGTATATTAAATTTATATCTATTAAATTAAAGATCAAAATGTGTTAAAAGTTAGGACACAACAAATAAGTGATAGATTTAAATAGGAACTATTAATTTTGAGTGAATTTTCATTTTGAGATAAAATCTAATATAACTCATATTTCATATTTATTCACAACTTCTAGCAATATTTTCTTTTTAATTTATGATTTAAGGAAAATTTTAAGATATTTAAAAAAAAACATTTCCTCGATTTTCACCTCTAAAAAAATTTATATCTGATAGTCTGGGTATTGTGAGTGCCAGACAATTAATATTATTTAACTAATCCGCTTGCTTCGTTTCATTAGAATATTTCTTTTATTTAACAAAGACTTAATATTTTCACTACTTGACCTAAAGCTTCAAAGCAATGAAAAGTTCTCTTATCTTATTTAGACAGTCATTATCACATTAGCCTGAACTGCAAGAATTCCTATAAATCACGTGACATTTAATAAACTAATTGTCGAAATACCTACTTACTTTCAAATCGATTTTTTCAGAAACGAAAAATTTTTCTCACTGTACAGAATTAATTCGTGAAATTCTGAAATACTGTCTCAAACAAAATCACATCCCACAATTTTAATAAGAAACAGCTTCTTTAAATTAAAGGTACAGTTATTTCTTTCTTTGTTTATAAGCATCTTTAGTATATCGAATTGCGGGAATCCCCTTCTAATATGCATACTTCCATATTAGAAGGGGATTGTTATTTGTTCAATACAATTTTAGAAATGGTGCAGTGATATTAAAGCGGTAACTTCTGCACTTAATTTTTGTATAAAAAAATTAATTAAACCTCAGACATGCACCGGCTGTTTTATGAGCTGTCTTATGGCTGACATATTTATGAGGCATATGCATTGCGGCAACAAATTAAACTATTAAACAAGTAAGAGTGCTATATTCGCCCGTGCTGAATCTTATGTACCCTTCACAATGTGTAGTCATGCAATAACAATTGTTTGTATCACCCACCATTCATCTAAATAATATAAAATATGTACGTACATATATAAAAACATGTCATTGTAAAATTTTAAATTGAGCTTAAGTATTTATGAAAAAAAAGATAAAAATTAAAAATAATTAAAAAAAAATTAAAATAAAAATATATAGAAATTTTTTTTTTGCTCAGCTGGGATTCGATGCCACGTTTGTATGTGCTGTATGTTGTTGCTGTGAAAAAAAAATGAGGTGATCGTGGTTTTTACCTCATATCTCAGTTGTTAATGTGCCGATTTTTCCGATTTTCAATATCGATCTGCTCCCGAATATTTCTAATCTTTTAGTACCTCACGAGGGTCCAGTTAATGTCAGGGGGCTTCAAAAAGTTGATTTCAACATACACACGGGCAGACGGACAGACTAACAATATTTAATCCACTCCCCTATTCATAAGCTTTTAGAAAATATATACTTTATGGGGTCGGAAATGAAAATGGTAGAAATTTCACACGGAATGACAAAAAAAATTTATTTTGACTTATGCAGACATATTTAGAAAAAGAAATTGGTAGCGCTGATAAATTGTATACAAAACAACAGTCACCTTCTGCCCCAAGAAACAATGCACTATTCGCTAAGTTGAAAAAGCGGTTTGAGATAATACTAAGGAATTGGTTTTTCGTTAAATTTTAAGGTCTTATATCAGCATATTTTAACAGACCACAATATGCTGTTAAAGGAATGAAGGATATACAGCTAAAAAGTTGTTGGTATTTAAAAATGTACATTCAATAAAATAACACCAAAATTTTATTAATTAATAAAGAATGCATTGTCTGTCAGAGCATACGTGAATACATGTCGTAGATTTGGGCTTTTTGTGTCCCTCTTTTCAACCTAACCTAAGCGCTTTTAGAGCTGCATAGACAGACTCAAAATTTTAGTATTAAAAAAATTTCAAAGAAATTTGGATATTGCTAGTTTAAAAATCAAATAGCTTTTGAATGCATTCACCCTAGTGTCAATTATTATTTTTTAAAAGTAATTTTCTTATTGCAACACTTTTATAACACATCACTTAATACAGACATTTAAAAATAAAGACCTTTCACCTGCTCTGCTGTCATTTAACGTCAAATTTAAATCCATATACGTACGTATTATCATTTTAACTTAAAATCCATTTAATTACCCAAACGCATGTCTACAAGTTTTCACCTGTTTTTAGTATTTTCAATTAAACTGTATAAATTATGATTGACAGTTTGTTATTAATGTTTATTAACAAATTAATTCATTAATTAAGTGACCTCCACATTGAATATATATTCCTACACCCGTATGTACATACACACATACATACGTATTTTTATCACAGTTTATATTGTTTCAAACTTGTATTATATAAAAAATTAAAAAAAAAAAAAATTAACAAGTTGTTGACACATGTCATAAAATCATGAATATATGCGAAATCTGAAATGTGAATATAATGTTTCTTGACTGTAGTGTATTGAATGAAACCCCTTAAATAACAACCATGCCGACCGACACACAATCATATCACAAGTCAGTTTATTAAAGGCAAAATATATTTTTGTTACATTACGAGCCAATTGACAATAATGACACCTGTAACTGATATTAATTATAAATTTATCATATTTAAGATGAAAATATATATTTCCTTGATGTCAGTTAATTGAAACGTAAAGTTGCACTTAATGTGCATGAGTATTTGTATTAATAACTTGTAAATTTTTATTTTATAAAACTAATGGTAAATTGTCGCAATTTTTAATATATTTATTGAAAAATATAAATATTATTTAATTCCAATAATATAAAATTAAGTATGCAAATACATCATAATAATAATGATAAATAGTTATTGCTAATGCCCTGCACAAATACTGGTATTGAGTTAATGGGTATAGACAGTTACAAGTGTAAAGATTGCAGCGCTAGATTAATAATTAAATTAAAAAAGAAAATCCTGTAACTTTTTATCTCATTTCAAAGTGACTCTGCGACAAGACAAAAATATTTGAGATTAACGTGTTTAATAGTAGTGAGAATATTGTTAGCACTTGAAAATCGATTACACTAGTCTACTAGTTAACAAAAAAATAATCAAAAACTATTTACATTTTTCCCATATATATTAGGTGTTTATGAGATTTTTTATATGTAATGGGAAATGTTTTTAGAAGTGCATAAATTTAAGTTGGCAATACTGCTTAATAAAGGGTGATCCATTTTGAACTTCCCTACTTTTTTGTACAAAAAAAAAAAAACACAAAAAATTCAAATTTAATGGGGAATGTTGATTATCATTTGAAAGAACATTTTATTTATTTTTTATTTTTTGAAGATAATGTCTATCAAATGTTGGCCGTTGCTACGTCGCAGATGGTCCATCCGTTGAGTTAAATTTTCGATGACTCGTTCGAGCATTTCGACTGGTAACTGGCGAATGACAGGCGTGTTGTCTTCCTTTAAGGCCTGAATCGAAGCGGGTTTGTCCGCATAAACTTTAGACTTTACATATTCCCACAGAAAAAATCTAATGGTGTGATATCACACGATCTTGGTGGCCAATGAACCAGCCCAAAACGTGAAATTATACGCTCACCGAATTGTTCTCTCAATAAATCCATTGATTAATGCGTTATGTAGGAAGTGGCACCGTCTTGCTGAAACCAAATATCGCCGAGATCACCAGCTTCAATTTCAGTCATCAAATAGTCGGTTATCATAGCAGGATAACGGTTGCCATTGACGGTTACGTTCGCACCGGCATCATTTTGAAAGAAATATGAACCGGTGGAATCATCAAACCACACCAAACCGTTGTTTTTTCTGGATGAAGTGGCAGTTCTTGGATCTCTTCAGGTTGCTCTTCTTCCCAAATGCGATAATTTTGTTTGTTTACATACAATCATCGCTGAATAAAATTTGCCTCGAAAACGTCGGATCTTCTTGGAACTTTTCAAGAGCTCATAGAGCGAAGCGATGTCCCTTGGGAAGCTCGAGCGGCATTTCCAATATGAAATGCCAAACAATACTAAACAAAAATAACATGACAGCATGACACGACTCACACGAGATCTGTCAAAAAAAGGCTATTGAAAAAAGGCTCTCTACCAAAGATCACCCTATATGTGAGATTTCATTTGCTTTGTATTTAATTAGCTGGATTAAATAAGGCCTTCAAGTTGGGCATGTGTTTCACGTATTACAGGATTCAGTTGGAGCAAAATTATTTGTATACCCTTCACGTGTGGTGCCAAGGTTATATAAAGCTTTTTTATTCCGTTTGTGATTTTTACTTTATAAATTTCCGACCCCATAGAGTATATATTTTCTGAAAGCTTATAACTATGAGGCTCTGTCTGCGTGTTGCCTGCAATCACTTTTTGAAGCCCCCACATGTTTAACAGATCTGCATGAGGTATGAATTTTTTGTAAATTTTCGGTAATAAACAGCTATTGAATTTGGGCTATAACTTTCTAAGATATGAGCAAGCTAGGTAGGTAGGTAGGAAAGGGGGTTGCAAGAAGCAAGAGTCGCCTCATTCACCCACATTTGGAGACTAATATGGAAAATATGAGCAAGCGAACACATATTTGAACCAAACAATCAAAAATTTTTTATAACTTAAAGACTCATTTGCTACTATCTGGAGATATAATATGTCAATGATGAAAAATTTTGTACAAAGTCGTCACTAATCGCCAAAATTATAGGCAAAAGCAATTAAAAAAATGTTTATATTTTTCAAATACGTCAAGTTTCTGGAGCTTGTTATTTATTTTTGGGCACGACAAAGACACAAAAATACAAGACGTAGTCTCGAAAACTATAGCCGAGAATAACTGACAAATTTGTAAGAAACTAACTCAGATATAAACACAAAACTAAAAATGCTTCAATATTTTTCCAAATATTTACAAAAGAAACTCGTTTTTATTCTGCTTCTGGAAAACAAAAAGGAGCAATATTGTTATAATGGCTTGAGTAGCAGACTACAGATAATTTAATATCCATGGCAGTCGCTACTATAAAATGGCGTACAATAAATTTATATATGGACCGAATCGAGTAGTTAAAAATATACCCAACAATATTGGTCTTGGAAGGGGTAAACCAAAGAAATACAGTAAATTAGGAAAAAAATTAAAATCCAAAATAGCGCCTTAACTTAAAAGGCGAATAATTTTTCTTCTCCACCTTAACAATAAAGGTACCAAAAAAGTTCAAAATCAAAACCCGCATCGGAAATAACAAAGCAAAATTACATTTAATATTTACAGTCACTATAATTGCATACATGATGGAGATGGAGATTATCAGATTCGGCACGGCTTAGCATAATATTCTCACTTATGTTTTCCCAATTTTGTTCGGCGCTCAAGACCTGTTTTTGCTAAATAAATATATTTATTATCAAAAATGCCAAATTTCCAGTAATGATATTTTACAAGCCATTATTAACAATTAATATGTTCCAACAAATTACTGTTGGTGTGCATTGAAAAATGATGTTAGAACTTTAAAGTTATTGATGATCGCTACAAGGCCAAGATCATTGATGTTTTTCTGCAACAACAAAATAACCTTAATGTGGAGGAGCTTTGGTGGTAATGCTCGATGTAACATATTCAACAGCGTAATAAAGATGTAATATATTTAACGAAATTTTCACTGAACGAATAACGTTATGAGTAATGAACCTGTAAAGAAAATTCCAAAATTATGCGATTTAACACCGCTGAATAGTTCCTTATGGGGCTATATAAAATTTCTGATAAAAATCTATAAGCCACAGAAGATTGAGGAAAAGCGGGAACATATAATTATCTTTTAGCTGTAACTTTTGATAATCAAAAATAAAAAGGCGCTTTTTCAAAAACCGAAAATTTTGTTAATTCTTGTGGGAAATTTTCATAGGAAACCATATTATTCTTACATTTCTGGTATATGTGAGGCAGATTTATACCAAATACTACAAGGAATACTTTTATAAAATATCTAATGTCTGAGGCTTTTGTGTCTCTTATTTTAATAGGGGCCAAAAATAATCTTTATACATTTTCTAAAATTATACTATAAATGTACAACTGCTAGATTAAAGATAGGAATCAAAAGGGCGTGACTACTATTTACAAGACAATGAAAAAATGTCCAAATGAAAAAGTCCAAGATGGCTATCGAGACAAAATTATTTATATATGGGTCAAATATAGTGTTTACTATTACACAAGGCATATTTGTTCATCAGGTAGCCGCAGTTCGAAGAAAAAATATTTTTATATTTTTTAATGTGAAGTTTGACATCTAAAATAAATAAGAGAAGAGAGGAAATTGGTTTTTATCTATAGACTTTGACAGCTAAAATTTAAAATAAATGAAGAATAAAATACTCAGCTGAGGATTCACGGCTACCTGTTGATTAAATATGCCTTAGATATTATAAAGGGTGGTTAATTTTTAAGGGCCGATGTTAAATGTGAATCACACCTTAACGTAAAGTTTTTTCTGCATTTCATTTGACATTTCTCAATTTCAGACTAACTCAATTTGAACCACGACAAGATACACAATCGAGCACTGTGTTAAAGTTATTCAGGCTTAGTATAAAAATGGGCGTTAAGATCAAAATGCATTTCGAGCACTTCGTGATTTTTTTGATCAACATCATCATTCAAATTTGTCCACAATCGGGACAATTGTGAAAAGTATTTAAATTTCAGCAAAACAGGTCTGTATGAAATGTGCAAACATCTGTGAATGCCTTCTTATTTTGTTGAACGGAAAACATTGCTGTTTTTCGCGGTAGTGTGGCAAAAGAGCAGTCAACATTGACTCATTATCGTGCCCAACGATTGAACATCAACATTGTCATTTAAAATTTGGACCATCGGATGGAGGAGTGCCGCCGAGGTCGCGGCGGCGTTTTTACCGATATTTTGTTTTAAACTTAATTAAACCATACCAATATTATTATATTAAAAAGAAAAGACAATAATTTTCTAAATAATTTGTGTTGTATTAAAAATCAACATCGGTCCTTAAAATTTAACCACCCTTCACTAACTTATATCCTTTATCTGTGACCATTTATTTGACACCCATATCAAATAAATAGGCTTGACTTGAAAAATTCAGTAAACCATGAATATATATTTAAAATTCAAGATAATTTCCAAAATGATGGATATTATGAATTTAATCCATATCGATATGGGCTGAAAATCAAATAGGTTAACTAATAGAATATAATAAACCACCATAGAGTCCGAATCAATATTGTGGATTTGACTATTTTTTTTAACCCCTTCAATATGGTTATCAATTAAAAAGGAGGATAAAGAATACCATAAAATAAATTTCAAATATAAGATAGCGTACAAAAAATTTTTTATCTAAGAGTTTGGATAGTAAATAAACTATACAGGCTACGATACGATGATGTCCTTTTTTATATATCTATGTTAATGATACTCAGGGTAATAGCCAGTTTGCTATCTACTCTTAGGTTAGGATAGGTTAGATCCGGCAGGCGGCCAAAGGCATAGCTCACCTGGGTGCTTCGAGGGTCCCCTTTGTGATACCATCGCCCGTTCGTCTATGTCCTCTGGCCTACTCTTAAGAATGTAACATATTTATTTCCATGTAAAGTTCATAAATTGCCTTCAGACGAGTCATCACAATTTCTATTTAAATTTTAATAAACATTTACAAAAGATAAAAAGATAAACACAAAGGAATTATGTTTGTATGTTTGTACATTTAAAGCCTTAAAACTTTTATTGATATTTTGACATTTTGTGCTCGCCTTCGTCACCACCACTGCCACTGACGCTACTGCTATTCATCCACCCACCCACTTGGCTCTTGAAATTAAGTGCATTTAACAATGCGTGTGACAAATGGTATGTCTCACATAAATATTTCTGTGTTCATTTTGTTTTTTTTTTTTATTTTATTTTTTGTGGTTCGTATTTATTTTTATTAAAATGTGGAAATGATGTGACAGTATTAAATACAACAAAATCATAATTCTTGGCTTGTTTGTTATTTTTATTGTACATTTTCTGTGCGCTGCTGTTGTTGTTTATTTTAACAGCTAAACATTAATTTAAATTTATTGCTGAAATATTTGTGTTTAACAAACGAAAATTATTTAAAATTTCATAAATAAAAAATGTGTTAATTTGTTTAAATAAATAAAATTTATGGGCTAAATTAAAATAATTTCGAAATATACACAGGCAATATAGAAATTTATTTGCTGTTATTTTTTATATATTTTTTTTTTCATTATTTTGTTAAAAATTAATTAAAGTCATTAAGTCGAAAACGCCTAATTAGAAATTTTTTAAAAGTGTGGGGAGATAATATCGAAAAAATAATAAGTGAATAAAAAAAAATAATTGATGTTTACAGTAGGCCTGATGTCGCTAGTATATTTGGCAAGAAATGAAAATGTTTTTTTTTTTTTTTTGTCATACATAAGTATTTTCAAAATAACCTTGCGAATTACGTGAATTTAAAAACACAATACCAATTTTTTAATTCTAATTTGTCAAAGTTGAATTCAAATTTTGTGATTTTAGTCTTAATAATTTTTACGCATCAATGCATCAGGTATGTATATTATATTGCATTATTGTGTGATTCTAGATCAGCTGAGATATAAGCAAAAAATTACAACTTTCGTTCTTGGTTGCCTGGAAATTTCAATATTTTGGCTCCCAAATGAAGTTGCACACATTTTTTTTTAAATTCTGAGCTGAAATTGATGTAAAATATTCTGGAAAATTTAAAACTATTTAGGAGGGCTCACTTTTTTATTTCTCTTAATGGCTCTGAATAACGCTTCTTGCACCCAATACCGAGAATTAAGGAAGTCCGCCTAACTGATGATGTCATAACTTGTAAGCGACCTTCTTAAAAAAATCAAATTCAATGTGTCTATAAGTCTTTGCGTACGGTTTAAGAAATCTTGTGATGTGGTGGCTCTAAAATAATGCTCTTCTCTAAATTTTTACGTTTTCTTTTTAAAGCTTTGTGCTCTTAAAGGCTTTAATTAACTTCCTACCTGACACCTTTAAAAGGTTTATTCAACGTTTCTATATTGTTTTTATTTTCTACTTTCAACAAAAACTCTGTTTCCGTCGATTATTGTAATCGGCAATCTGTTAACAATGTACTTAAACTTGCATTTAAAATGTACACTCAAATTGAATTAATTAATTGCACTTGATATTTATTCAATTTAAACCATTCATTGATCTGCCAAATGCTGTTGTAATTTATAATAAATACACTCTCACACAAACAACCAAAAATTTGTTGTTGTGTTTTTATTAGCTGCACATAATAATTTATAAAAACAAAATTAAAAAAAAAGTGTTTTTTTAGGTTTTGCAAAATTTGCTTTCAAATATTAATGAAATTGCAATTTACGTGTGAATTTAATTGCCATAAGTGTTATAAACAATATAATTTATAGAGGAGTGTTTACAATAAATATACACTGCAAGCGTTAATAACAGCTACAACAAAAACAACTACAAAAACAGCACAATTGCTGCAAAAATTAAAAAAATAAATAAATAAAATTTATGTTTAAAAATAATTGTGCACAGACAACAACTACAACAGCAATTACACTGGCAACAAAATACGACACAAAGTGAACAACAACAATCTTTAAATGTGTAGTAGAGACAGGAGAGAAACACTCATTAGTTGTTGCAATTTGCAATTGATTTAGTCTAGCACAGGAGACACTGGTAAAATACACTATGGGGCAAGTAAAATATTTATATCTAGCAAAACTTTTAGGATGTTTTCTTTTAACTAAAACAAAATCTTTTTTTATGGACAATCACAAACACAATCTTTTCAAACACGATTTGTCTTAAACTTTGTATTCGGAAAGAACTAAAAAAAAATCCATCAACATAAACTGAAAAATTATTAGCAAATAGAGAAATTGTCGAAATATTTTTTAGATCAAAATTTATAGAAAAATTGGTTTAAAAAATTTAAAAAATTTTTTTTGTTTAATTAGCATATTTCTAACGATATATTCGTCATGAGATCCTAATTTTTTTAAAAATTTTGTGGTTGATTACATATTTCTAAAAATATATTCGGCTACTTATCGAGATATCCTAAGTGTTGTAATGTCCGTATTATTTTTACAATAAATACTTTTTAACAATATTTTTTTTTCTTTTTGAAAATTGTGAATTTATGACATTCTTAGGAATTTTTGTGAATACATCGAATATTTTAAAAAGAATTTTAAACAAAAAAAAAAAAATTGGTGTAATTATTTTTCGTTAAACAGGATATTTAAAAATACTTTAAATAGTTTAATCTAAATCGATATAAATACCTCGAAGTATGTGTTTGAACTAATTTTGTACCAAAATGCAAGGATATTATGAACTCTCCTCTTAGCTTAACCCATTTCCTGTATTTCCATTTTTAAATATCACTCTAGTTGGGAATCTTAAAGGTAATAATGTTTAAGCTATCAGCTGTATAGAAAGAATTTCAGACTCTTTTTTAATATACATAGAGTTTGACGTGCACTAATAATAGTCAACTGAGTTATTAACTACAGCTGATTAATTAATACAACTTGTATTAATGTTAAAACATAATAAAATTTAATATTTGTATAACCTTCACAGAGAGTGTAAGGGTATACTTAGGTTTGTCGTTCCATGTAAAATTTCCACAATATTTATTTCCGACTCTACACACACATGTAGGGGGAATATCGAAGCAGACCACTACTACCACGGGTCCCTTTTCGACCCCCTTCGTTCCCAGTGATTTCGCGTCCGACTCTATAAAGTACATAAATATTTTCTGAAGGCTTATAAACAGAAAAATTGATTGAGATTTATCCAATCGATAAAGAAAACAGTTTTTAAGCCCCACGACATCACCAGAACCCGTGTGTGGTATCAAAATATTAGAAATATTTGAGAAAAAGTATAAAATCCAAGATGGCGTCTAATACAAAATGGCGGAATTTTTTTAGCCCATTAAAATGGGTATCAAATAAAAGAGCTTGACAAGTAGAAAACAGTTGACTATGCAAAAACTCAAAATAAGAGATTGTGTGGAATATAATTAAGAAAATGGACATGCAATATTAACTGTAGGCTAAGCTACGATGTCGTCACTTTACCTATCTACATGATATTGATGGGTATGTTCCGAACATAGCAATTTTACTTCTTTTTTAATTTTTATCCGTTGTTTCAAAAAATATATAGTCTTTTTAATTTTTTAAAATAATTATTTAATTAATTTAAATAATTTTTCCCTCTTTATTGAGCTGGAGATCATTTTTTGTCTTTTTATAAAAACATTTTTATTAACAACCAATATTTCGCTGCCAAACAATGGGTGGCATCTTCAAGATAAATGTTTAAATTATTAAAAAAAAACAAATTCAAAACAATTAAAGAACTATTTTTTAAAATTCCGGAAAAAATAAATACATTAATATTTACATTAAAGAAGCTACCCTTTGTTTTGGTAGCGAAATGTTAGTTTTAAATAAATTTTTTTATTAAAAAAAAGTGATCTGAAGCTTAAAAAAAAGAAGAATTTTTTTATATCTAATTTTTTACATAAAACTACATATTTTTTAGCACCATATAGCCTTCATTTATACCAATCCCCTAATCCACTAATTGCACGTTCAAAAAATTTGTAGTGCAATTTTAAACAAGTACGCCTATAATAAAATCAATGAATTAAATTGCAAGAAAATTTTTGCAATTCACACATGCACCCAAGAAATCAGAAAAAAAAAATAATTGTATCATAAAAATACAAACAAATGTTCATTAAACGTGATTACCATGAAATTAATGGTTGGTTGGTTTAACCAAAAAAAAATTAAATATAAAATATAATATAAAAAAAAAAAAAAAATATTAAAAAAAACTTATAAAATACACTTGGCGAAACTTGCAAATAAACGAGGTTAATAAACAATCAACATTTTAAAAATGATGTTGATGGTGCTGATGATAATGACGTTGATGTTTATACACAATAATGATGATTTCAAATGATTGCTGTTTATTTGCTGCTGCTGATAATAAATAATATTTAATGAAAAAATAAAAATAAAAAATAATAGAAAAATGTTGCCGTTGATGTGTATGTCGTAGTTGTTGTCTATCAGGAACGTTTTATCTGGTTGTTTTTTTGTTATACCCAATATGCATACCAAAAGTGCTGTAGTAGCTACATATAGACATAATTATTTGTGGCTGCTGTTTCTACTACTTTTTTATTTAAATTTTTTTTTTTTTAATTTTTCAACGTCACTGGTCACTGCCGTCATCTTAATGTGCCTGTCAGTTTATTACATTTGATTATTATGCCAACTCTTGTTTATTTATTTGTTTTGTTTTATTTTTAAATGTTTGCAACAAAATATATGGTTGACACTAATTTGTACAATTAAAAACAAATATTTTACGTTTAATTTATTTAGACATATCAACAAATTTTTATTTAAAAATAAAAACAAATACAGCAGCGCGATGACGACGACAATCAGAATATCTAAAAAGAGACATAAAGACCTGAGCCTTGTGTGATGTTTTTACATTTTACATCTAAGTTAATAGTGTTTTTTTAGGTATTTTTTTTTTTTGTAGTCGAATTTTAAGTAAATTATTTATTTTGTTTTAATAAATTACCGGATTACGTTTGGAAAAATTTTCTAATCACAGTATTCCTAAAAACTGCTAAATGCGTGAATAAATTTTAAAAAATAAGTCTAGTGCGGCCTGTGGTCGATCCACTTGACGCTTATGATTACTAAGATACTAAATTGATTTAATTAAAGTCTAACTGCAAAAAACTTCCTTTCAAATGGTACATTTTATTAAAATCGGTTGTATAACTGTGCTACAAGAAAACGTCTTGCCTTTTAATATAAAAAAAGATTATTATAAAACTGTTATGTATACGTTAGGCTTAATCTTGTCTTTATGCATTCTACTCATACTTAACCTTTACCAAAAAAAAATCAGGTGTCCCATCCATCAACGCTTTTGCGATACTCTTAATTATCTTTCGAGCTGCTACACATCAATTGTATTAAAAATCTTAGGCAAATTCGACGGATTTATTTATTTATTTTTTTTGTGCTTTAATTTTTCTTGTGACCAAAGTCCAGTCCATTTCAATTTTCCTAAGTTTTCTACAACATTGCTATCTGAAATAATCTGAATTTTAAAAATTTTCAGAACATTGTTCTCCCTGACCTGGCGTATAAATTATTGAGATTCTTCTATAACATGGCCTTTACTTGTTTCGCCTTATTCTGATCACAAACGCCCCCTTTATTCCAAAAACTGCCTTGCAAGAACTTCTTTTTACAAATCCAGAAATCTAGGGCATTCCTAACTTTGTTTTTATATATATACTAGCCAAGCCCGGCGCGTTGCTACGCTCCTTAATGAATAAAAATGCATTCTCAATTTTAATTGAATATCAATTGCAAGAAGCTAAAAATTATAACTTTTTTATGGGCGTGGCTCTGCCAACTTTTTTTATTAACAAAAATATATAGTCATGAGAGCTCAATATGTGTGCAAAGTTTCACGAAAATCGGTCCAGTACTTCAATATTATAACTTCTTTATGGGCGTGGCCCTGTCCACTTTTCTTATCACGATATTATATAGTCATGACAGCTCAAAATGTGTGCAAAGTTTCAGAAAAATCAGTGAAGTGCAAGAAGTTAAAAATTATAACTTTTTTTTATGGGCGTATATATATATATATATATTGGTTCCTTTAGTTCCTATAAGGAGCATAGGGCCTCAACAAAGTTTCGCCATTCGTTTCTGCTTGGTGCAAGGTTATTTATTTCGTTCCAGGTTTTGCCTGCTCCCAACTCTTCTGAGTCTAGCTGTCTTCGCCAAGTGTGTGCTGGACGTCCTCTTCTTCTACTACCCTGTGGGTTCCAGTCTATAGCATTACGGGTTACATCATCTGGAGATTTTCGCAGTGCATGGCCAATCCAGCGCCATTTCCTTCTTAACACTTCGATTTGTATTTGATTCTGGTGAGTACGTTTGTACATTGTTATCCTGTTGTACATTGGATATCCTGTTGGGCCAGAAAGTTTTTAATATTCTTCTCAGACATTTGTTGACGAAGACTTGCAGGTTGTTCGCATCTTTGGTAACCACGTTTCGCACCCATAGAGAAGAACCGATTTCACACATGAATTAAAGATGTTGATGTTTGTGTGGGTGGAGATGACTGGTGATTTCTTTTCGGGCTTTCATAGTGCGATTCAGTACATCATCAGAAGATCCTCCGGTCGCTGTTATGATACTACCCAAGTAGCAAAAAGTGTTAACAACCTGGATTTGAGTGTTTTGGATGGAAAATGGTCTGTTACATGTGGAATTTATTCTCATGGCTTTTGTCTTAGGAATATTTATTTTGAGGCCTGCCTTTGCAGCTTCTGACTCTACCATTTTTAGGCTTTCTAACATGTCGGAATGACTATGTGTTAGAAGGCATATGTCGTCGACATATTCAAGATCGGCCAAACGCTCACCAAGTCCCCACATTATGCCTCTGTTGTTGGCCGTTGCATTTTTCATAACGATGTCCAGCACAACGTTAAAAAGTAACGGTGACAATATGCAGCCTTGACGCACACCCGCTTTAACAGAAACTTTGTCGCTTATTGCGTTTTGGTGTAGTATACGACAATTTGCGTTTCTGTACAACTCCTGAATGATCTCAATTATTTTCCTAGGAACGCCTTTACAGGTCACTGCTTTCCAAATGGCATCGTGTGAGAGTGTGTCAAAGGCTTTTTCGAAATCTATAAAGACTATATAAAGGGGCGATCTCCATTCGACTGACTGCTCAATTATAATACGGAGGCTGTTTATATGATCTAAGCAAGACTTTTGTGATCCAAAACCCGCCTGTTCACAACGAAACTCTTTGTCAAGGGAGTCGGAAAGTCTTCTATTGATAATATTAGCGATTATCTTGTTTATCATGCTTAGAAGTGTTATTCCTCTCCAGTTTCTACACTCTGAAAGATCTCGTTTTTTTATAGGCGTGGCACTGCATAATTTTCTCATTGCAAAACTGTCTTGTTATAACAGCTTAATATGTGTGCAATGTTTCAGAAAAATCGGTCCAGTGCAAGTACCACAAAATTATAACTTTTTTATGGGCGTATCCCCTCCCACATTTTACCAACCATAAACATGCCCTGGAATGTGTACAACAACTTGCCGAAGTTTGTGTCTGATCAGCTGTACGGTTTCGAAGTCTATAGCTAACACACACACAGAGTTTCACTTTTATATATATAGAAGATAGAATATTCGCTAAAAGTGGTTTTCTTAATTTATGTTTTTAATGTTTTGTTTTTCCAACTTTTATTTGGTTTAACCGTTTAGTTCAAATTAAAGCTTTTACCAGTAAGTTAATTATTGGAATTCCAACGCAAGTAGCCAAGGCAGAACAGCAAAAATTGTTTTTGGACTGATTCTAGTTTTTGAATATATATTCCAGGTAAGGTCTTACCAATGACGTGAATAAATTTTTTGTCACATAAGGATCATTAAATTCCTTAGCCAAACGCTTTATTAAACTTAATATCCCATTAGTTTTATTTACTGTCATTATTACATGAGAGTTAAAATAATTTTTTCATCAAACAGAATTCCAAGATCCAAAAACGAGTCAACAATATTTAATTTAGAGCCATTTAGAGTGTAAACATTTAAAATCGCTGAATATCTGCAGAAAGTCATAGATTTTCATTTTGCTAACTTCAATTCCATAAGATTTACCGTACACCAATTAAAGAAATTATTTAAATCAGTTTGGAGGTAAAAACTGTTCTCAACATTTCTAATCCATAAATAAAGTTTGACATCATCAGCGAACATTAAAATATTGCTGTATTGAATAGCCTCTGGAAGATCATTTCTAAGCAATAAAAATAGGATGGGGCCAAGATGACTTCCCTGTGGAACTCCGGAAGCTACTTTAATATGTTTTGATATACAATCATTATAAAAAACACATTGTCTCCGATCCTAGAACTAATCCATTTTAAAAGGCAACCCGGAAATCCTAAGTTTTTGAGCTTCACTTACAATAAATCATGGTTAACCTTGTCGAAGGCTTTACTAAAGTCAGTATAGACTACATCGGTTTGGTGACCAATACAAAATCCAGTATTGATGAAGGACATCACTTCCATTATATTTGTAGATGTAGATCATCTACCTTTACAAAAAGCATGTTGCACTAGAGAAAGAATTGTTGATATTTAGGTAGTTAGGATGTCTGTTATTATTTTCTTAAACAGTTTAGGAATGAAGTTAAGTTTAGCTATTGTTCTTTAATTAGTAACACCAATACGGCTACCAGATTTATGAAATGTTAAACAACATTTAATTTGTTAAAATCACTCCATCATCATTCAATTTATCAGTTGTGATAATAGATATTTTCTTATGGCAACAAAAACTTATTAAATTTTTTTGATAGTATAGAACAAGTAGTGAGTTCTATACCAGTTGTTATACAAAAACCATCCTTTAATGCCTCCAATTTTTTCTAAAGAAAATAGAATAACGCCCGTTAGTTCAAATACTTTAAAGACCTTAGAAAAATAGCGATTTAAATTTGTTCCACAAAAACAAAACAACAAATAAATAGCATTAATGTCAAATTGTGACAGGCGTTATAATTTGTGCGACGCATAAAAGTGATGAGTTTTAAATCATATTTTATTTATTTGTTTCGCAATAAATTTTCCCATTGTTTACTTACAGTCAACGGACTCTATGCCAAAAAGAGAATATATTTGTATATGGAGTATTAGAAAAGTAAAAATATGTCATGTTTTGAAAAAAAAAAAAAATATATATATATATATACATATATAAGTATGTCTGCATGTATATGTATGTATGTGTGCATACGTTTCTTATTTATGTGACTGCGTATGTTTTTGCCCAACTAAAAGCAGTTTGTTATATTTTGGCTTTTGCTCATTCGTTTTGTGTCCCATTATTGTGCTCATCAGTCATGAAAATATTTATGCATGCTTTTTATATATTTGCTACGTTATTTGGCTTTAGTATTTTCTTTTTTGTTTTTAATATTTATGAAACATTATTCACACTTGCCAACTGTATGGGATTTTGCCATTTTTCCTTTTGTTTTCTACTGCTGCGCACTCACTGTATAAATGTTTATTATTGTATTTCTTGACAACCACACAAAGGCATGTCAACACAACAAGGTTGCCAAGTGTCAAGCTGTTATATGCTAAAAGGTTTTTGTGCATATATGTCTTTTTCCACTTTTTTTATACGATTCTTAAAATTTTTAAATCAGTAGTACACAAAATGTGTGCTACATTAGGTTTCAAGTTCATCATTATCTTTTGGGTCACAAAACATAGTCCTCAAGTTTAATTATGTACTAGGTTTTAAAATGTTGGTCTTAATTTGCTTTAAAATTTTAACAAAGTTTAATAAAAAGTAAATATGTGATTAAAACTCAATTTCAAAACTTTCTTAATCATAAAAAATTCTTAGATCCATTAAAATAATTGACGTTTTATCTACAGCTTTTGACACATGATTTAGTACAAAAAATGCTAATTTTAAAAGTTAAAAACAGAAAATCGGACATAGAAAAAAAGTTAAAATTATCCAATCTAAAATTAATTAAATAGGGCGGAATTGAATATGGAACATCATATATTAAAAGGCAAGTCAACTTGTGACATAATTTACGCTAACATTGTCTAATTGATTTTAATAATAAATTAAACAAACAAGTAAGGCGCTATGTTTGATTTACGAATTTGATATACTCTTCACTAGAACTGTTTCAAATCGTTCCTTTCAGTGATCGCTCTATTTTTGTCGGAATTGCAAAAATTTACCTGTTCGTTCAATCGTTTAATTTTGAGCGATAGTACGGAAACAAGCTATTTTTTAAAGAATCCATGCAAAAAGAAAATCATTTGTAATTATTTAAATGATGTAGATAAATTTTGGAAGTTCTTTATTAAATTTTATTAATTTTTATTAAAATAATGAAATTTTTTAGTAAACAAAATATTATTTTAAATATTTATAAACAATTTGTTCTTTTGCCTAGAATATTGCTTATTTTATTTTAACTTAATATACTAAGGATCATTATTATAACTAAGCTTTTATTGAGTTAGGAATTTTCCTTATCTATTATTCTTATCAATACACAAGCACTCAACTTAAAAGAACATAACCATGATTTAATAAGTGCTCTTATTTCACCATGAACATGGCATAAAAAGCACATATGAACAAAAGAAAATTTGGCATTTAAACACCTGAAGAAACAAACAATGAACCAAAAACCGTTCACTAAAATAGCTAGATCACTTCGTTCAATTAAACCCAGTCGTTCATGAGCTATACAGCTCTAATACACAAACACTCTTCTAAAACAAAAACATATCACGAAGAACACATACATAAATAAACGAGCGAAAATTAGAAAGAAAACTGACTTGAAGAAACAAACATTAAATGGAACACTACTGAACAAAAGCGCTCAGAAAAATAACCAGATCACTTCATTCAATTCAGTGATTCGATCACTTTAACCCGTTCGTTCATGAGCTGCACAGCTCTACTCTTCACATAGATTTTACCTTCAAACAATGACCATAACAGACCATAATATATGGTGAAACTGTGATAAAAACTCATTTAGGAAATTGATAATATGAACTTTTGATTGATGTTTATTTTCCGATTTCTTTATCGGTAAGAGATGCATTAAACAAAAATTGTATGTGAATGCTGTCAAAGGTACATGTCGCAAGCAGTTCCAGGTAGCAGGGGGTGCTAAATCTTTTTTAGGTAAGAAACAGAGGCAATTACGTTCTTTCGCTAATATCTCAGCTCGTTGTATACCCACATAGCTTATTTAAAAAAAAAAAAATTTCTCCAAACATATCTATTAGACTGATATAATACAGGAATCTTAATTACATCTGGGGTCTTCAAAAAGTTGATTTCATTATAAGCACTAATAGATGGAAGGACGGACAGAATAGTACGGACAGACAGACGGACAGAAGAATATGCACGGACGGAAAAGCATATAAACAAATCAATTTGTGTATCCATAAGAATTTATAATATACCAACTTTATATGGTCTTAAATGAATACTGTAGAAATTACAAACAGAATAAGAAACTTTTACAGTCTTGTGTGCAGGATATAAAAATAAATCAGATGAAAATAATTTTCATAAAAATGTGCCTAATCTAGGTCTGATTAAAATTTATTTAGTATTTAAAAAGTTATAAGCATTAAAAATTGCTACCTACACATAAGCAGACAACATTTACATATGTATAAACTAGCAACTAGCATTTGGAAGATCGGTTTTTGAAAAATCACCTTGGTGAGTCTTCTAGGAGCACTTTTGGTAATCAAAAACTGATTAATTACTTTACGATCAAAACAAAACTCGGAAAGTATTCGCGCTAGTGGGTAAAAACAGTTCGATTTAAAATACATTAATAAATTGTATAGTACTCGAAAAATAATCATTCAGACGTTTAAAATGTGACTTTTATTTCCATTATCTATTATCATATTTTGTTTATCGGGAAGATTCAAATCTAATTAATCAAAAACAAAACATGCAGGTGTTTGAAAAGTGATTATTATTATGTGTTTTATGATCGTATTTTGCTTGTTATGTTTTTTTTTTTCTTAACTGTAACTGGACAGTCTTTGCGTATTCTAAGGTAAATGTCCAAAAGTTAAATTTTTGTTCATTTATAGAAGTGTGAAGAGGTGTTTAGTTGTCAAAGTAAAATATTAAAAATAATAAAAACTTTTAATTTAATATAATACTTACATATATTAAAATTATTAAAGTAAGATATCCAATTTAATTAAAAAAAGACCATGTCAGCTAAGCGAAAAACTATTAAAATACTCACACAAGACTCGAATTCCATTCAAAACATGACTGAAAGACGACTAAGAAAAGAGTAAAAAATGAAGTGAAATAAGCCTAATAAATGATCAGGAAAAGACTTAAAATACTACTGAATAGGGGTTGAAGATGACTCTTAACTAATATATAACAATACTCGTAAATGACTTATCAAGAAGAGTCGAGGGGTAGTCACGTTTTATTTCCGACAGAAGTTCAGAAAATGAGCGCATATTACGCCTTTTTGCGCAATTGAGTTGAAAAAATTCGAATTTGTTTGAAGAATTTAAAAAAATTAAAAAATCTTAGTTTGGTAAAAGACAAAAAAAAAATTTAAGTAATTTGTGTTAATAAAAATTGTTTTTGCAAAAACAAAGCTTTTTCATTTGTGTGGCAAAAAACAAAACAGAGGGATCAATTAAGCTCCCGCTAAGAAAACGTTTTGTTGTTGCATTTTTTTTTTTTTTTTGCTTTAATTTGCTGTCCACCTTTTATTGGATTTATTTCCAAACTGACGATTTTTTCGCTTGATACAGTGATTTTAAGGAATAAAATATATCTTTGCGGGGACTAACAAAGCGATGCGGATTGAGGTAGCAAAAATTTTTGCTTGTAAAATTGCTACGGTTTTAAGTAATAAATCTTTTTTCCGGAAAATGTTGCTAAAATACATATAAATTTTTCCATCTAAAGGTGACACTAAATTTAAATCTGCCGGCCAATTAAGATCAATTATCGTAAATTTATGCTTTAAACAAGCTGACTAGGTTCTTACTAAAAAGAGTAACAAATTACTAATTAATAAATTAAACAGAAATCTATTGCAATAGAGAATTTTCGTATTGAGTTTGAAAATTTTTGAAAACCAAGAAAGTCAACAATTTATTGAGTTAAAAATTATTTATTCAGATATTTATGATGAAGTCCAAATCGATGAACTTTCACTATTAAAATCAACTACTCTACCATTTGCAATATTTAAAAAATAATATATTTGAATGAGAGAAATTATAACCATTTATTTTTATAAACAAGCTTAAATATAATATAAAACCATTTTATATTCTAAGAACCATTTGATTTTGTGGATCACGAGATATTGTTTAGAAAGCTTTAAAATTATGGAGTTGGTGGCAGGGACGTAAATCTCTTAAAAAGTTACTTGAAAAACCGAAAGCAATATATTGAATTAAATAATAGTTAGAGTTTTCTCGAAACGGTTGAATATGGTGTACCGCAATTTATATAAATGATATAAATAATCTTGTACATATCCCTATTTTATCCAAAGAGCACTAAAAACTGTTTTTAATTTACCTCTACGTTAAATTTATATCAAGATTTTGCCAAAAATATTTTACCTATAAAAGTGATGTATAAAAAGCAATTACTTCTTTCATTTTTAAATCGTTGCACAACATTGGGCATAATACAATAACTTTCATGAGTAATCAAACAGCTATTTGTACCAGAAACAGAATCGCAAGATGCAGACTTGAAACAACTAAACAAAGAATTGAACATATTGATTGTGTGGAATATAATAACTTACAATACAACTTAATACAATTTCAATATTTAAATCCAATCTTAAAACGTTTTTATTAAATAATTTAGAAATGCTTTTTATGTAATACTCAATTTTATTCATATAGTGTATAGTAGTTAGTAGTTAATATCTAAAATATTTAATTAAACTGTGGTTATACATAATTTAATTACAATTACGCCAACTCGCCTCAATAATGTCATAAGACTCTGTGGCTAAGAAATGGTTTAACTGAATTAACTAATAATATTTTTGTTAATAAATCAATAAATTAAATTAAAAAAAAAAAACATATATCCACAATCCTTATTTTAAAAATATATACTTATTTGGAAATATTTTCTTCCAAATATTTGTTCAACAATAACAAAAAATTAATTTAAAATTATATTTTCAACTTGGCATTACAATTTATGGTGCATTTTGTTTTTTAAAATTACAAATTGTCAGTGTGACTATTGTCGGTGGTGGAACAGCTACCACCTATGATATACTGCCACAATTCTACTTGACATGAATTATTTGGCTGTTTCTTTATTTATGACTACGTGTATATAAATACTTTTTTTTTCCTTTTCTTTTACATTTTCACTTTTGTCATATTAAGTTTTTTATTTATGACCGAAAAACATGTAACCCATGAAAACACAAATATATTACGTTGTCAACTTGTTTTATTTTTTCACTTTTTGACAGTTTTATTTTTTCCATGATTACTGGGGTCTCTTATTTCTTTTGATTTATTTTTTTCTCTTTAGTATTTTTATTTTATATATGTACATATTTTTGTTAAGTGTCAAGTGTCACTTACAAACATATATTGTCATAGACATTATAAGGTTTTCGAAATGATTGAATGTGTACATGTGAATGAATGACATGATTGACAATTCAAAGACATTGATATTTGAAATGCTTGAAATGTACTTGAGATGAATATTTGATAAAACTTTTGAGAATTTAATTAAATTTTGTGCAAAGTGTAAAGGGAACTAGGGGATACTTAATGGTAAAATGGTGCGTATGAGTAATGCTGTTTTTATCAATATAAAGTATACGCTGCGAGAGAGTGAAATTTTTAAAATTTTTGTTTTTAATTTGTTTCGAGAATAGATCCTGTAACAAATGAATTATTTCATGCGTCGTGTGGCAGTAAACGTCGTATTACAGAAACCACATTTACTCCAACTCCATGACATCCAATAAAGGTCACATTAACTATGCTATCACATTACTGTAACAAATGCTTAAAGAATCTGCATGAAGTTGAAGGTCTTTTGTCAAAATTCGCTTAGTACCCACTATATTTACTATATGGAAATGATTAAATTGTTTGCATAAAAGGCACAACCAAAAATGTCTTCTTATAATTGCAGCAGTCCATAACCGATCCGGTTTCTTTAAGTTATTTGACCACACTCTGGATGGCAGATATATTAAGTGCACTTTTAAATTATTATATATTAATTTAAATTTGCGAACGCTCTTAGTATAACCTTCCAAATTTCTTTAAAAGGTTTGCAAAATTATAGCTCGTTGTCGTTTCAATTGTCCTATTTATAATAATCAGATTTTAATAATCAGAATTAACATATCGATACCTTACTTCCTCAACCTCGTATCATAAAAAAATACGATTTTGACTTTTTCATATCAAACGATTGTTTTATGCTTTAACTAAAAAAGATTAGTATGTTATTACTACTGATATACATATATACAATCAATTCCTTAATAATTGCATTAAAACTTTTAACCAAGCACCGAAGTATAAAAAGATGAACCGTTTTTTTTTTTGTCTCTCCTGAAAAATTTTATATTTTAAGATACGAGGTTGAGGAAGTAAGGCATCGATATATGACATCTGATAAACTTCAGAGTTGCTACTTCCACAAACACAAAATGATCCTTAATATAAAAACTGCGAACTTACTTAATCACCCTATACTAGACTATACTTTTATAAACCTTTGATAGTTTGTAAGCATAAGGCGGTATTTGGAAAACGTTCTTTTTTGTTTGACATTTTTGATAAAAAGTTTAACGATGTGGCTTTGTGCCCATGTACATAACGGTGAAAGGTATTATCAGATTCGGTATAGCCGAATATGGCACACTTACTTATTTATTTGAATTTTTTGTTAAAATTACAAGGACAACTTGGTTTTTTTTTAATTAGTCTGTAGAATTTGGAGAACAACTAACTTTTCTTTGAACCATAACAAAGAAATAAACTAAAATAGTAGAACGAAGCATATAATCACCGAAAAGTCCAAGCTGATTTTGATTTTAACAAAATGTTCAGTCAAAAATTTTATTATTTTAAAAAGTTTGTTGGTCAAAGTAATTGTTTATATTTTAAATTTTCCTTTATTTAAAAAAAATTTTGGTTCTATAATTTTTCAAAAACAAAATTTCAGTATCTTTTTATATTAAACTATTCTTCTATTAAAATCTTAAGGTCGAAGAAGAGGGGCACTTAAAGCCCAAACCCATAACAGGTATACGCATATGCTCCATTGGCATGTTGTGCTCTAAAAAACTGTAGTATCGCTAAAGGTTTTTTATGTTTTTTTTTTTTTTTTTTTGGAAATCTTGGCTTGAATTTATTTGTAAGACATCCTTTTGGAAAAAAAAAATTTTTAAAAAGGGAAAGTTTCACAAAATTTCTCTTCTAAAAAAAATTTTCATTCTCTACAAAACGTCTGCTAATATAAGTTTCTTTTAAAAATATTTTAAATAAGTTTCCTTTCTATAAAAAATTTTTTCGGATTTTTTTAAACTAATTTATTTTAGTTGATATTTAAAATAATTTGTTTCTTTTACTTTTTTGATAAATATACTTTCTTAACAAATTGTTGGAAAGTCTTGCTTATCCTTGCAAATTCTGGAAATTTTTATAAAACTGAGATTTTATTAAACTGTTTCGATAAATGTATAGTTTTCCAGCCATGACGATCCAACCTATAAGAGAGCCTATTATACTGCAATCCCTCTTCATTTAATTTCCTTTTAAAATTTTGGGGTTATGACTAAGAAATCAAAATAAATAAAAATAAAAATTAAACCAAGAAGTATTCCTTTTAGTAGAATGGAGACCAGCGGTCTTGAATTGAGTATTTAACCTACAATTTGAGATAACGCAATGGGCCATATTGGTATCCGTATGTGGGCGTCAGAGGTGGCTCTTGCTTTCTATATCCCCCCTTTCCTGCCCACAATTTGAGATTATGGTTTTTTTATTTCTTACAAGCAGATGAAATTTCTTAATTTTCAGATAATCAGAAAAATTTTACTAAGTCAGTTAAGAGGATCAAAATTAACATGTAATCCCCCTTAAGTTGAAAAACTTATGAAAAGAGATACGACTGGGGATGTCAGCTCAAAGAATCCCAGAGTTAATAGATGTGAAAGAAAGATTTAGTTGGTTCAACTGTATGTTGTTTTTAAGTTTTTATACAGTGTGGAAATTTTGCCGCTAGTGATTACATTATAATCACAACAATCATTTTATAATATTTCTAACAATACTTATCTTCTAAAAAAATATTTATTTTATTTTGACAATTTTTTTGTTTTGATAAACATAATGTTCTGCAGACACATTATAATAACTGCAATCATTACATGTTTCAAAAGCAATCATGCAATCTAACTATAATATGTTGCTCTAGCATTATGATCATGTTAATCGAGATTTTTCTTTGCGTAGGAATTTTGTTATATTTTTTATAGGACAAAGTTACGGCATTCGACTATGTGCGAAATTAAAAAATTTTTGTCAAAACCTGAGCAAACAAAACTCGCATGTAAAAGGTTATCCATTCCATGGTTTCAAAAGTATAGGACGGGAAATCGACATCTGTCAAACAAAATTGTTAGACCAATGATCGCTTAACTGTCACATAACGCACACAAATTATCAAAACCTACTACAAAAATGGTGATTCTGGCACAGCCCATATCATGCCTTAAGAGGAGATTGTGGTTTAAAAAAACGTCCAACTACGCAAGCAGTTTGGCAAAATTGTGAAGAAATTAAAAGAGACTGGAACGGTTACAGATATTGTAAGGCCTATTCATCATCGTTTCGCTCGTTCCGCTAAAAAAAAATATCGCTGCTGTAAGTGAAAGTGTTGCCAAAGACCCGAAGGTGTCGATTACTCGTCGTTCTCAGGAACTAGAACTGTCTTACGGCACATTAGGGCGTATTTTGCATTTTGATCCACACAAACATCCATATAAAGTCTAGCTCACACAACAACTGAAGCCTGCCGACCATTCACAACGTCGTAAATATGGCTTTATTGCAAGAGACATTTCCTGGCCGCGTAATTTCTCGTCGTGGCGATATCAACTTTCCACCACGATCATGTGATTTGACACCATTAGACATTTTTTGTGGGGCTACGCGAAAGACTGTGTTTATGCAGATAAACCTTTAACTCTTGAGCATTTAAAAACCAACATTCGTAAAGTTATGGCTGAGATACCGCCCAATATGTGTCAAAAAGTGTTCGAAAATTACCCCAAAAGAATTAATGCTTGCAACACTTCGCGTGGTGGTCATTTAACTGATGTAGTGTTTCACACATAATGTCAACGTTCAAACTTTATAATAAATACGTTTACTTTTGAAACCACAAAATGGATTACCCGGTAATAGTAAAATTTCGATGACGTTCGAGTGCCGTAGTTTGTTCCCTGTCAGCATGCATTTTCAGTATATAAAAGCACTTAGGTATCATCTCATAACCTTAACACTTAATGCTGTTTTTGTGTACAGTTTTTAAATAAAAGTGTTTAAGCATCTGCTAACTAAAAACACGTTAAACATAAAATCTATTTAAGTTTTCGGAATTAAATAAATAAACACAAATATATTTTTTAAACAATTTAAATTATTTTTTTATCAGCGACTGTAGAAATTTCAGCAAATCATCTTTTGCATTTAACTTTGAATGTTTATTTTAAATTATCTCTATTTCTCTGTCAATTCCTTGTCTAGCTATAAATATGCATTACAGGATAATCATAAAAACGGAAATTGTGTTTTGTCTGCCATTTTCTTGCATTTTATTTTTTTTATAACCAAAAGATTTCTGCTATACTTTTGTAAATTCCAACAAATCTTGTTGCTATTAGGGAAAGGAAATGAAAGAAAATATAACGGTATTCTTGTTCATCGTTTTACCCTTAACAATTTATTTTTTTCATTTTATTTTTTTCGTAAATCCGCTTTAGTGTATTTAATGTGCAAAAAAAGAATAAAATCATATTAAGCATGGCTCTAAGAAATGCCTTAAAATGGGTGATAAATAAGGGCATTAAAAATGTTTAAAAAAAACGTATTAATAAAGTGGCTTTAAAATTTAAATTACTGCTTAAAATTGAAATAAACTACAGTATATAGGGATTTTTTATTTTCATATTTCTACAATCGAATTTGTAATATGTTTAAGAAATTCTTTTTTTTTCAGTGACCCAAAACATCAATACAAATTTCTGAACATGTTTACCTTAATTTAAAACATTAGTATCATCTACTTAAAGCAATTTTAATATCAACAACTTAAAAAACAGCCTGAAAGTAACCACTCCAATAACACTTGATACATACTTGCTACATTCACAACCTGTCGTAGGAGTCGCAGGTTGTAAGAAACTCTCTGCTTCATGTTGAAAAAAAAATAGTACTTACTTTTCTAACCATAATGCATTTATTAGGGTGATCGACTCGGTTTTACATCCGGTAGAAAACCCGGTTTTTTCCTCCTTCAGCTGGCGGTTTTTTCTAAATGTTGATTTTTCGAATATCGAATTCAACGGTTTTTTTATCTGAAAAAGCCGGTTTTTTTATTTCTTTAAGTTTATTTTTATATATCTTTGTAACCAGTCGTACCATAGTATATTTAGTAAGCGAAAACTTTCCAGAAAATATAAACTATTAAATATTCTTCCATAATATTGTAAGAAATTTATTTGTTGTTTAAAAAACAAATGTAAAATAAGAAAAACAATTGAGCTTAAATATTATTTTTTTATAGGATATAAACCTAAGGTTAAATGTTAAAGGTAATTGAAGCGTAAACTTAGCTGATCGATCACTTTTAGGTAAAAAGTGTAGTTGCATTAAAGAAAAACCAATAATCTCTCCTTTCAGATCCCAATTTCAATTAATGGCATTGCGAGTATGTCAACTTAAATTTTAATTCAACCATTGAACAAACTAGTTAATGCCTATATTTGTATGTCTGTCAGGGGATAAGAAAGAATTTTTTTAAAATGAAATTTTAAAGATTTTTTCCCTAGCCTTTAAAATGTATTTCAAATGACAGAAATCATTTTAAACAAAATACGTTAGTGCATAATAGTTTAAAACATCTTTTTAACATTTAAAAAATGTTTAGAAGGATATACAACAATTTATAACAACCTTATAAAAAGTCTTATTTATTTATGTATTAATTTATTGTATTTATTTATTTTACTTATAAAAAATCCTTAAATTCAACTAATTAAAACCAAACGAGTCAAATGCATTCATGTCAGTTATTTCGTTATTGCGAAATTGTGCAGCCAAACGTATATAAACTGTAAAAATTTCAAGTTTAGATATAATTTTAATTATAATCGTTTTTGTATATATAATATAATATAATATTTTTTTTTTTTTTATTTTATTATATATATTCGAACCGGTTAACCGGTTTTTTTTAATTTTCAAAATAGCAACCGGTTTTTTTTTAATTCTAAATTTCAAACTATTTGAAACCCGGTTTCTTAAAAAAGTCGAATAATCGATCACCCTAGTATTTATACAATACTTTAAAAACAAAGCTTAAATTGTTGTAAGTGTTGTAGTAATAAAATTAAGGTAGAAATTATCAACCAAATGTGTACAATTACTCCAACGTACAACACCTATGACAGCTAGTGAATTGAGCAATTGTAAATAATACTGATAAAATAAATTTTATATTAAATTTGATACTTGACTTTATCATGCTGCTTGCTCAAATTGCATGAACATTATACATCAGCAAAACGAACACGCGTCAATATAAAATTTAATTAAAAATAGAAAATATAAATAAATATTAAACTTTTTATATTTTTAAATTTAAAACGGAAAAAGTATATAGCAGACACTTGATATGAGTTATTATTATACCCTTCACCTGTGGTGCACAAGGGTATATATAGCTTTGTCATTCCGTTTGTAATTTCTACAATTTTCATTTCCGACCCCATAAAGTATATATTTTCTGAAAGCTTATGAATAGAGGAGTCGATTAAGCCCTGTCCGTCTGTCCGTCTATCCGTCTGTCCGTCTGCCCGTCTGTCCGTGTGTTGGTTGAAATCAACTTTTAGAAGCAAATATATGTTCCTCAGATCTGTATATGGTATCAATCTCTTGGAAATATCCAGGAATGAATCGCTATTGAAATTCAGGACAATCGCCCCATAACTTTCTGAGATATGAGCAAAAAACCACGACCACCTCGTTTTTTTTCACAATTACAACAACAACATACATACATACATACATGTAAAAAACATACCAAACAAAAAAAAATTACAAAAAAAAAATATTAAAAATAAGAAAAAAATTATAAAAAAAACTAAAAAAAAAAAATTTTAAAAAAATTTAAAAAAAATTTTAAAAAATTTTTTAAAAAAATTTTAAAAAAATTTAAAAAAAATATAAAAAAATAATAAAATATAAATAATATATTAAATAAAATAAAATAAAATTTTTTTGGCTCAGCTGGGATTCGATGCCACATTAATTCTAACGTGTATGCACGTATTTTATATGGGATAAATGGTGATACAAACAATTGTTATTGCATGACTACACGTTGTGAAGGGTATATAAGATTCGGCACGGCCGAATATAGCACTGTTACTTGTTTTTTTTTTGCTCTTGTTGTCAAATTTACTGTATTTGTTGTTGAAGCAAAAATTCAACTCATCATTTCGCTACATTTGTTGTTGTTGTACTTTGCATTCATAAAGTATTCCACGAAGTGTACTTCAGTTGTTATTGATTATAATGAAAACATGTACTTATATGAATGCCTGCAGATGTTTAAAATAATGTTAATAATTATATTTTCAGTTTTTTGCTAGTGAATATAATAGTGATATTAAAAGCAGAACAGAACAGTTTTTGTTTTAAAATAAATTGTCCTTATTTAATAGTACAAATAACACGTGTATCTTCAACAGTGTTGCCAATTTAGCTATTTTATGGCTAGATTTTACCATTTTTTAACGCGCTTAGCTAGGAAAATATGCGTTTTGCTATAAGCCATTTTTAGGCCATTCCTAGATATTTTTTTTAGCCGTTTTTAGCCATTTTTTGTTTTTAGCTTTTAAGTTTTGTTGTTGTTTCGTTTCCTATAAAAAAATGTTTTTTTAACTACTAAAAGTTGCATTGATGGGAACCTCTTTCAAATATTACATAAACAAACAATCAATCAGTAAAAAAATCAACCAAGCATGTGTATTAAATAAAATAAATAAGAAAATAAATTTAAGAAAAATAAACAAAATATTCCCAGGAGCTTATGAGGGAATGGTTATCCCACCCAAAATTAAAAGAATATATTACAGTAGTTAAAAAGTTTTTGTAAATATTGTAAATGTGAAATTAATAAATAAATTAATTAATTAATTATCATATGAAAAATACATAAATCGTATTGGATATACATACATATTATCTAGACTAACCCTTTACCTTTTAATCCAATGAATTTTAAGCTACAACAGCAGGAGAATACATTAGCTAAGTAAGAGGTTTTTCAATAAGAGTAATATGATTTCTTTAAAAAAAAAACACACTTATTGTTAAGGAAATTCAAAAGTTTTTTATTTAATGTTAAGACAATCGATACAATTAAGTTCTAAATAAAACTTCATTCAAATGGCCTCCACGACTTCTTTTGTAGGAATGAATTCAATGAACGCAAGTCACATCGTATGTCATGTATGGCACGTTCAATATTGACTTTTAAAGATTGTAGAAAGTTTGGTTTGTTTCGAAAGACCAATATTTTATTTTTTTCTATATTCTTTTTTTAAGATACGACTTAAAAGTATTGACAAATGCTGTTATCAATATGAAGTAGCACATAATTATCTTAATTTGATAGGATGTAAAGAAAGTAAAGATGACAATGACAATAATAGCGAGCTAGATGCTGATGATAATTGGTCCTTTTGAAACCAATATAACAATTCTTGTACTTTATAACTAGTCAAAGATGTATTGAGTATATTACAAACGGTCTTAAATTTTATTATTTTTCTTTTGAAACAAATTTTTCTTATTTTTTTTATTTTAATATTGAAATTTTTCTATGTAAAACATTTAGCCATTTTTTAGCTTTTTTTAGCTAGATTTTAGCCATTTTTTTTCCAGAATTTTAGCCATTCTTGCTAATCAAGTTTTGGCATCACTGGTCTTCAATTTAAAAAAAAATAATTTGGGACATTTAGAAAAAATAATGAAAGTATGAAATAATTGTCATTTAAGGGAATACACACGTTTAAAAGAATATTAATATTAGCATTAAGTTTATTTAAAAAGAATATATAAAAGATAGCGTTGAAAGAGCTGAACAGCCAAGCTATCAAAACAAGACTTTTTTTAAAAAAAGTTTTCCTTTTTTATCTTAACGGCACGTGTGTCTTAAAATTTTTTAAATAAATGAATTTAATATTTTAATCTAAAAACAAAGCAAAAGTTCAATAGAATTTTGAAAAATTGGAACAATATATTATATATGTATGGGAATAAAGGAATTGTCATTAAAAAAAGAGTACATCAAACATTCATTTGCACACTTCCCAACCCCTATTGTGTTTTATAACCTCAATTATACCACATTTTATGTTTGTTTACTTGTGAACACAATTCCTGTTGTATAGCTTGAATGTTGTATAAATGTCAAACAATATCAAACACCCAACAAGAAAAATTAGAGTTGATTAAGTCTTATTGCTGCAGAGTTACAAAAAAAGGTAAAAAACATTTTTATTAAAGCTAAAAAACATTAAAGTTGAAAAAATATATAAAAATAGCTCACCCGATCCGTGTTGCTGGCCCTAAGGAAAAGTTTTAAAATGTTTATATTGGATCATTATTAACATAGGTTTTTTGTACTTATCTTCAAAACTACATAACCTATTTAAGAGTTTGATATCTCGTTTTGAAAAACATGACAACAGCTTTAAAAAAAAAATAAAAAAAGCAATTAAAATAAATATATGTATATGTCATTGGTGGTGAAATATGAAAATTGGATTTTGAAAATTTTTTCAAACTTGGTGCGGCCGTTTTGGAGTCCATACGTTACATGCATTCATACATCCTATTTTATATATATACAACTTCGCCTCGCCCCAATTTTAAGCCTTCAGACAAACTTTAGAGTAATAATACAACACAAATATTTAAATGTTCAATGTGATTTATTTGAATGGAATCAGTGGAGAGCGATTTGATGAACAATGTTTTTCGATTTTTTTTTCTGGTGCAAAAACAAATTACGAAGACGGTTCCCAACACACGAGCCAGCAATGTACAGCTGACCATGTGAAAAACAGGGAAATTCGAGATTAATCCCACAGACTTCAAGTGATTGAACTTGCGACACCTGTCAGATTGATCAAAGTCTAAGTCAATGTATAACGCCATCTATATGACTTTGGCTGAGAACTTTATATTTTTTCATTTGAAATGCAATTAAGGAATAATTTCACACAAAATTTCATACAAAAACTCGATTTTCGATTTTTTAATTTCCTACTTTTCCGGAGGGATTTTCTTTTAAAAAAACCTTCTCCTCGAAAATACGAACAACTGACAAAAAAATTTACAGAAATCGGCCCAGCCGTTCTCATTTTATGAATTGCTATAAATTTTTTACACCATTTTCATATTTATAGTTTAAAATAATTTTTCTTTTAATATTTGTTTAAATTCCACAAAAAAGTTAAATTTCCCATCCCTGATTCAATTTATGTCAACACCTTAAAGAACCATATGAAATATATTTATTTATATTGCTTTGCAAAAGCCTTTCATGAAAACTACTAGCAAAAAGCATACAATACCATAAACAAATGCTAAAATAAGTACAACAGTAGATTACAAGAGGCTTGCGAATTGAACAACTGTAAAAAAAATTTAATGTAAAATTTCTCTAAACAAAAAAATTTATTCAAAAATGTTAACGAATACAGAATTGTCAAAATAAAATTATGATATATTTTATTTTTGATTTTCGTATAAAGCCGACCATTGAATCAAAATTAGTTTCTAAAAGTTTCTGTCCATAAGTGATGACCCGTTAACTAACAAGTAAAAGTGAAATCTATGCACAAAAAAAAAAGATAATTTGGGCGCCATAACACAAACAATTTCATTAGTAATATTCAAGTCTTTAGTCAGATGCAGCAAAATCTCACACATACACTCGTGAAACTGGCTGTGCTGATTAATAAAAGCTTCTCTCCAGATGGTAATGATCGATTTCCAATAAAATACAATTTTAAAACACCAAAAACAGGAAGGTTTTTGTTAGAGTTTTGGATAAAATTTGTTTTTGCTAATAAATACCCAGAATTAAAAAAATAAGCCTTAAAACTTCTTACTTTGTTTGAGTCAAAATATGTTTGTGAGGCAGCATCTTCATTTAAAGTAAATTCCGGAACAGACTTTCCGATGAACATCTCTAAGATTAAATGATAGTAGCCTGTACAAGCTTTACTTCAAATTTCAGATGGATATTCCAAAACAAAAAATGTAATTTTTCTCATAAATATTGTAAAAACCCTCAGTACTTATATCTTTTTATTCAAAGCATTTGTTTACTATTTAATAAAATAATGCACCGAAACCCATTCGTTTTATTTGTCCATTGATACAGTATCTACACATATTATTTCAATAGTTCAGTTTATAACCTTCCGGACAGCGGCGGTCGTGATTTTTTTAAAAACGATCCCCAAATGAAAGTCGTGTGTGACAGCTGCTCTATATATTCAATACGAGTCTTTTTATCCATTTTATGAACCCAAACGAAAATGCTTAACTCACATATTTGTCATTAAATTCAAATAAAAGTGTCTGAATGCAATAACACTGAAAAACTTACTTTAAAATCACTATAAGGTAAGGTGAGGTATTTAAAAACTCTGTAAGATTAAACAAGGCCTTCAGAGAAAATTTTAACAATATCACTTGACGGATATATGAATCATGATTCTACATCTCAGTTTTGATTTGCGAAATTAAATGCCATAGTGATCTTATATCTCATGGACTATCACCAAACTCAAGTAAAGGGTGGTTAAATTTTAAGGGCCGATGTTGATTTTGAATAAAACACATATTATTTAGGAAACTATTGTCATTTCTTTATATTATGATAATATTGGTATGGTTCAATTATGTATGGAACAAAATATCGGCCAAATGGTCGCCGCGACCTCAACGGCACACTTCCATCCGACGGTGCAAATTTTCAATGACAATGTTGATGTTCAACTGTTGGGCACCATGATGAGTCGAGGTTGAGTGCTATTTTGCCACACTATCGCGCAAAAAAGCAATGTTTCTCATTCAACGAACTAAGAAGGCATTCACAGTGGTTTTCACATTTCATACAGACATGTTTTGCTGAAATTTAAATATTTTTCACAGTTCTTCCGAATGTGGACAAATTTGAATGCTTATCTTGGCCAAAAGAATCATGAAGTGCTCGAAATGCATTTTTAATTGAATGCTCATTTTCATACTAAGCCTGAATAACTTTAACGCAGTGCTCGATTGTGCATCTTTCCATGCTTCAAATTAAGTCAGCATGAAATTGATAAATGTCAAATGAAATGCAGAAAAAAACTTCACGTTTCGGTGTGGTTTAGATTCACATCGGCGCTTAAAATTTAACCACCCTCTATTATTTATTATTTATTTAAAAATTTAAGGTCGGTCTTATTAAAAAAAGAAAATCTTTTTAAATGATGGTAGCCGTATGTATGCCTCTCATATGCTAACCTTCAGGTAAAGTGCTACTATACTCAAACAGCACTTCTTAATATGTTTATTAAATCTACTTTATAACTGGCGTTGAAGCAAATTAGTTACTCATTCGACTTATCAAGTAATAGTTGTTGAAGAGAGTTCTTAAAACTTAACCTCACTGTTAAGTGTTTTTAGGCAATAATAATGAGGTCATCATAACGCTCAGCCTGTTTAGTTCAGTTCAGCACGATTCATGAAGCAACTTAATGGACATTTTGGAATGAGTGCCCACACAGTGAAGCCGTGGCGCACACTTATTCAAAATCCTATACAATACTTACTTAATGGCATCCATAAGATGTTCAACTGAAGAAATTTCAATAAAACTCATAAACACTTTGATTGAAATGTTGAAGAGGGCTTACTATAAGATCCGTTAATTCACTTAAGCGATAGTTTTACTGTAATGACTTATTAACCTTTAGAAGTTTTAAAGTTTAGTGTTTTGAAACTTGCCCGTTTGCCTATTTTAACCAAATTTAAATGCATTTTAGCGTTTAAGCGCATTTTATATTTAACACAAGTTGAAGTTGTTTTTATATCAGCTGATTTTTATCATGCTGTCATTTGTTTAGAATTTCATATTATTTATGGGAAAGCAAGCGTGATCAATTTAAAGCTGTTTCAACTTAAATTAAATTGAATTTTTTTAATACATAAGATTGGAAATAAGAGGTTTTTATTATTTGAAATACATTTCTAAATAAAAGGAATTATTGTACGAGTACGATTAAGAGCCAATATTAACACTGTTTTCCTTTTTATAAAAAGTTGTTTCTCTCTGTGCAAAAAAATATTCTGCAGTGTACAACATGCATATATTGCACATAAAAACATATATGTGTGTTGATATTTGTTGTATGCATTTCGCCTTTGAGTACAAATATGTTGCTGTTTATTTATGCAAAATTGGCGTTTGTCATTTTGTTGTTTTAGTTTGCAAATAAGGTAGTATTTATTTAGATTTTAATGCTGTATAATGCTCATGTTTTTCTAAAAAGTATCCTTTATCAAAGTAAATATTTGAAAACTAATTAGTTTTGAAGAAAAATTTAAATTTAAAATAAAACAAATTTAAACTCTCGATATTATGCAACCAAAGAATAGGCTACAATTAAAATGTAAGTTTTATAAAAAAGTAAAAAAAAATTTTATTATTGACAAAGAGTCCCAAAAGGTGTTAAAATAAAAAAAAAATTTCAATATACTTAAAATTACTTCTTATATATGGAGCAAAATTTTTAAAGTTTGTGATTATGAAATCGTAAAGCTTTTAAGAGTAAACAATCACTTATACTTATTAAGGTGTAAAACATTTGCAAATTTGCACCTTAAAAATACTTTATGTAAACTTCACTTTTAACAACACAAAGAAGCAAACTTTGTTCATTAAATCAAATAGACACAAAGTCGTCGAGTCTTAACAACAGACGATTGGTATTACAAACATTCAAATATGCAGACTGAATTAAACAAAAGGGAAAATAAATATTTAAAATAAATAAATTGTGTAATATTTACAGATAAACAGACATGCATGTTTAACTATTTAGTAAAAAGTGTATAATTAACACTAATAACTAAAAAACGAGGTGTATTTTTCTGCATTCATATGCAAAATCAGACATTTCTTAAACACGTCACCTGTTGTCCCATGCTATATATACAGCCTTGTCAGTTTGTTCATTATTTCTTTTATATTTATTGCCGACTCCAAAAACTATATATTTCTTGACTTAGGCATAAGTGACTCGATTGAGTCATATTCCTCTGTCCCTGTTAGTAATAAACAACTTTTAGAAGCCACCAAATGTTGCACAGATCTGTATAGAAATATTCGGAAATTAATTACTATTCAAAACCAGCAGCGACTCCTCATAACCTGCAGATATGTAAGCAAAGTCTGATTTTGCTTTTCTTTTACAAAATTTTTACCACAAAAGTAAAAATTTGTAGGCTTCAGAAAATATAGTCAAGCTTGTTACTATTACTAAATATGATATCCCTCTAGGGCTATTCGTAAAAAATTTTTAACAAATCGTTCACTACTAAAAAAATAAATTTTTGGGCACAACAGATACCTAATTACAAGCCCTTGATTGGTTGGACACCTGGGTAGTTCACTAGAACCTAAGTGTCAAGTGAAGTGTTAATGACACCGCTTTGACTATGATAATATTACACACCAGATTCTGTGTCTTTAAAAAAGTCTATATATAAAAAAAGGGTACGATATTCAGCTCGTAACCGTGAGGTTTCTTAAAAGATCGTTTAGTCTGGGATCAGATATCCCAGAAGGGTCAACAAGAAGTATATATTTTTTCCAGAATCATGCGTCTCTTGGCAACAAAGGCAGAAAATTTGAAAAGGTGGAAAAGCGACTCCCCCTTCCTCTAATCCAGACAGCTGAGACAATGATTAGATCCAAGTCTGAATTAGTTTGTATTTTCCTTAATATACAGTGACCTATGAATACATACCGCAGCCTCTAGATTTCCTCTTGACCACGGCTTGTGATTTGCGATGTGCTTTTGATATCAAAAAGGAACCAGCTAAGCTTGGCGTTTTTACATGTTTTCAGCTCACGCCACCTGTTCTTTGATTTTTAATGATAGTATCTAGAGATCTTGCTTTTAATAGTCCCTCATAGATAACCACTGCATTTTCATTAAAGATATTCAAAGCAGGTCCCGTTGGCCAACTCATCAGCACGCTCGTTACCATAGTCGGCCCTATTCGCTAAGACTCAACTAAAGCAACGTTGGCTAGATAACCAAGCTATTTACATTGACTGACTAGTTTTGATGTGATAGTGTATGATTTGAGTGATATGAGTGCCTTACTATCGACAAAAATACCAATATTTCCTAGATTCGCCACCCAGATAACGTATGTTTCAAACTGAATTACACTACATTCATCTGGAAAAACTATATCCAACTCTACAGTCCTATCTAGAATCCTCGGTATAAATCTTGGTATCAAGGCCCACTGTCGCCACTATCTGACTTAATACAAGAGGGAATTAGAGCTTTAACCGTCGTATCAAAAACTATATAGGGAGAAAAAGCCGTAGTCTCAAAAACTGACAAATCAGTTTGAAACTATTTGAGATAAAAGCATTAAAATAAGGGGTCCACCAAATAAATTTTTTTTATTTAAATGCTATAAAAAAAGTATAGCTTTGGCTGTATAGCACGTAGCGCCGTCCTGTCGAAACCAAATGTTGCCATTATCCTGCTCTTCAATTTTTGTGAACAAAAATTCGTTCAACATGGCCCAATAACGATCGCCATTGACTACGGCCACTTCTTGCTCATTTTTGTTATGCCTCTAGACCAAAATCCGCACCAAACAGTGACTCGTTTTGGCTTTTCAATGTATGCGTGAGGGTTTTCTGTTCCTCAAATGCGACAATTTTGCTTGTTTACATACCCGCCGAGATCAAAATGAGCTTCATCTGAAAAAATTATTTTTTTGGAAAAATTGGCCAAAGTAATGACGCAATATTTCCCAGCGTTGTTCAAGCGTATACACAACCATATTCGTTCAGCGGAAGTATAAAACTAATTATCTGTCAAATCAGATATGAGCTAAGTGTTACCATTCACGAAATACGCACTAGTTGACAAAAAAAAAAACGTTAGATGGCGGCCCTTTATAAACGAATATCGATTTATTTAAATAATCAAGATAAAATTCAAAATCAAAGATGTTGAAGGAATTAATAAATCCAAATGGTGTATAACCTTAAACCTGAAATATAGGATACGATGAAGTCGTAGGTAATATCAGTCTTACTTGTTTTATTATTTTTTAGTATAGTTTATAGTTTAGTTCTTATATTGTAGTGCCTTTAAACGGCATTGATGTTGAAGCTATCCTATGAACTTCTGTTGTAAAGCAATATTCGTTTTTTGCTTTTGTTTTATTAATACCGAGAACAAATACATATATTTTTTAATAACATTCCATGCGTCATTTTAATTAAAAAAGTATAAATTTTTTTGAAATTTTTAAAACTTTTTTTTATTGTATGTCGCTCAAAATTAATAAAGGAGCTTAAGCAATTCGCCTTATTTAATACTCAAACGAGTATCAAATAAAAATATTAAATTTGAAAATGAGAAGGTGCAGAAAACCTTTTACTTTCTCGACTAAAGGAACTCTCATGAAATAGAGTGTATTTGCTGGTAATTGAGAACATTCCAAAAATGCTAAAAATGATTAAATGGTTTATATAAGAAGTGAGCTATGCCTTCGGGCGGCTGCCGGATCTAACCGGATCTTATATAAGGTTATTTTAAGTTAGAAAGTGTTTTAAAGAAATTATTAAAACTGCTTATATCTTCTAATAGAAGAGAAAATAATATATCTATGATTTTTTCGTATTAAAGTTATTAGTTTTTAATCACATCTTTCTGTAGACTTTTTTGACTTTAAAAAGAGAACTTGTATACTTTTCCTATTATAAAGTTGTCGATTTTCAAGCAACTAACTGTATTAAAAAAATTTTTTTTTTAACTTTGGCCTAACAAAAATTTTACATTTTACAAGAATCTCATTAATTTTATCCATTAAATTTGTAATTTATAATTCACCTACTAAGTAATTATCTAAATTAAAATATTTTGAAATAAATATAACATATTGTTAATAGAAAAATATCAATCTAAAATATTTATAATGCTGTAACTAAAAACAATACAAACAAAAAACAAATAGTCCCATAAATATTCTGTGATGATAAGCGCTTTTTAAATAAAAATATTGTTTTTCTTGCCAATTTATTAAAATATCACTATATTTAATTTATAGCTAAAACCATTGTGTATCATAAAAACTTCAATATTTTATAATTTATGATACACCCTGCGATCAGACCACAATTAAGCACACATACGTTTACATACAGTAGTGTGCAAATAACTTTCCCAAGTAACAATATCACGACAAGCGAAAATTTTATAGATTTTTTTTTTTGGATTTATGTATAAAAATTATACTGTTTATATATTATTTTAATATTTTTGTTTTTGCAGTACTAATAAAAGCAACAATAATTAAAAAAAAAATTTTTATTAAAAAAATATTTACTTAAAGACTCTTCTTCTAGAGACTAAAAAGCATTAATTTAAAATTTTTTTTCAAATGTATGCAACTTAATGGATTTTCCTAGTTTAACACATGTTTCTCTTTAAATATACGGATACGTTTAATTTTATTTTTTTTTTTAATTTCTTACAAATGGGCCATAATTATAGCTCATACAAAAGTCAGTTTGGTTAAGAAACAACTTTGAAATTAAACCCCCTTATTTACAATCCTGTCATCAAAGATAGAAATAAAATAAACTTTAAGTTGAACTAGCCTCAAATATCTGGCTCGTAATATATGACAAATGCTTTCATAAATAGTATATTTAATTGCACTATACTGTACGAGTATAAGAAAGCCAACAAAAGGGCTAACAATTTTACAAACATACGAGAGTAGGCTAAACACTTTATCAAATTTACGAGAGAAAAAACATAATCTGTTAGATTTAAAAAGAAACATGATTTTTCAAACTGCCCACGTGTATGCATACTTACATACATACATTCGTGCGTATAAATATGTGAACGAATTATTTATGGCATTTGAGCCAATAAAAAATATATAAAAATTGTAACGTTTATATTAAAAATAAATAATTGCACTAAAATATGGCCAACGGAACAACAAGATATTAAAATGAAATATATTGCGGGGGTTTGAAATATTGCATATGACTTAAAATTTCTCTTCACATAAACCGTTTTCTATAAAAAACATGAAAACAATTTTAGGGGATGATTAAAGCACAAATATAAAATACAAAACTGTGCAATAAAAAATTTTATAAATAAATTGTAAAATAATATAAAAAAAAAGAAAACAGCAAAATGTATGGAGAAACAAATAATCTGTTTTTCCCATTTAAGAATTACGATTGTTTTATATTGTTTTTTAGCCATATATTTTATTAAATGTATTTACTTATGTGTGTTTTTAAATATAAATTATATACCACTGGTATTAGGTTTTTTATTTATAACATGCGGCAAAAATGTCTTGTATTATACCAGCTGTTTAGCGTTATACTTTACGACACAACAACACTAACAACAATGAAACTATTAGCAATAATGCTAAATTTATTGTGGATGGAAATATTTCGAACTTAAAATTCTTATTTGTTTTTAGTGTTTATTATGGATTACAACAACAAAGTATTTGTAATAAAATTTAAATTTATGATTATAGTGACGCACTGTTTATAATTTATAAATGTGGAATGTTTTCAGAAAAATATCACAGTGGTCAGTGCTTACGTGAGCTAGACGATGACTAAGAAGTATAAATGCTCTAAAAAAAAGTTTAACTTAAACAGGAGCTTCGAATAAGATATTTTTGAAATATTAATAATATACCATTAAAACTATTTAGAAATTTAAAATCTTGTATATAAATAGAAATTTAAAACCTGCTATATAAATAAGCTTCAGCTGCGGAAAGTATTATTTTTCACCACTTCTTAAAGACCTGCAGGAACTTAATGGCATTCCAAATAACACAGAAAGAAAAAAAATGTTTTGAATCCAAGAAATAAATTCTTGATTTAAGCCCAAGGCATATTTATTCATCAGGTAATTGCAGTTCGGAGAGAATTTTTTTGTTTATATTTTTTATGTATGAAGCTTGACATTTGAAACAAATTAGAAAAGAGAGAAAATTGTTTTTTATTTATGCATTTTGACAGCTGAAACTTAAAATAAGTGAAGAAAAAAATAATCAGCTGGCGAATCAAGAGTACCTGATGAATAAATATGCCTTGATTTAAGCCGAACTATTTATTTAAAATTCAAGTACGTTTTATTTTTGGTTTTCTTAAAACAAGTTCAATACGTGATTGTTTTATATCAATCAAGGACAGGACTATTAAAATAAGAATAAACTTCTTAAATTAAGTCTTATTTTACTCAACTTGAATACAAATTTTTGATACATTTGCATAAATAAACACACCCTATAAAATTGCAAGTATGTTTTTCAAATTCTCATTTTGTTTATCATAACTTAGCTATAAGTAATAATGTTTAGGGCAATAAAGCTGTAGCGGTTTACGAGTATATTTACGTTGTATGCTTTGGCCGTTATTTTTATATATTAAGTTTTTATAAACTATCGCTGAAAAAATATCAAATGGTAATGGAAGATACTGTATATTATAAGGGTGATCAACATTAAAGGGGAAGGTGTGTTATATAAATCTCTATATTGGTAACACCAATATTGTAATTATATGACAATGTAAGAATATGTATAGAAATAGACAATATGAAATAAACACACAGTCTTTATTGAACCATCAAACCTAACGGGTTTCAATTATAACAATTTTGCAACGATCATCAAACCAAGTTACGAATTCTTGAAACAAGCACATAGTTTGATTAATTCAATCTCATTTATACTTGAATAAATCTTGTTCGAAGCTTACGTCAAGTACAGTTTTGGGGTTAAGTCATGCTTATAATTCTTAAAATCAAACATTGTTCGGCTTTAGGGATAGTTAAATTTAAGAAATTCCTAATTGACACATTCGTTCTTAAATCAATCAGTTTGTACTTGTTTGAAGAAAATCCAAACTTACCGTACTTTTGATGCCGACACGGCTTGATTTAAAAAGGAATTACTTGATGTGTTTCTTGAATGTACACATTCATTATCAAAATTGCTATTTGATATATATAATATAATATGCAAACCTGGTAACTCCCTTTCAGCAAATTTTACAGGAGAGACAAAAAACTTATATTTTTTCATATTTGTAACTTGAGAGAAAAACCAAAAATATAGTTGATTGATATGAATGTTTGGCTAGTATTAAAATCTTTATCAAAAATATTTCCTAAAATATAAAATAAAGTTGTTTTATTATATGCTATTCTTCATGTATGACTACAATCCGCATTACTTCTGTAAAAAAAACATGTGTTGAGACATCTGACAAAATTTTAATTAGAGTGCGCTCTATTTTCTTCTGTCAAAACATGTGACATCAGCCGTTGGCAAAAATCTCTGCTGCTGCAAAGCAGTCAGCGTAAAAGCACAGTTTTGACAGATATGTAGATATGTCTCACAAATTTTAAAGTCAGAGTAAAAAACACGCCGTGTATTATAGCCGTTAGTAATAAACACTGAACTAGTAATGTATTGGATTTAGAAATTTTTCTTTTCAAACCTTTTTACACACATTTCAAGACTTAAAGAGGCGCATCTTTCTCTACTACACGGCCTCAAAATCTCAATTTACTTAAAAAAGTGGACTTAGCTGGTTTGCATAGTAAGCCGACGATATATTACTGTATCAAACATATGTATTTTTGAATGCAAATACTGTTTAAAGTTCTTTTTAAAATAAAAAAAAACAAAAAGATGACAAATTGGTGATTTTTCAGTGGTTTAATAAAGGTTCAAGAATATTCATGATTTAAACATTAGCGTATCATTGGAGGTCATATTAATTAATAAGCTGCACTCGATTTTTAAAGAACTCATGCAAATCAGGTGAAAATAAACCGTTATTTCATGAGATAATTATAACTGTTTACATGAATTGCTAAATATATTTTGCGAGATTTTGCATACCAATTGACGCTCAATATTATCAAGTATACACGCAATGAAAAAACATGGTTGTGGTAACCATAATCGAAGAGCAACATACTATGATTGAATTGTATGATTATGTTTAAAATAATAATGGTTACCAGTTATCATAATTATGTTTAATTTAAGTATCATTCAATAATCATATATATGACTACAATTGATATCGACAATCTTTGCTTTTTTACGGCAAATAATTGTCTTTTGCTGTAACATACACATATTGATTGTACTCACCAATTTAATTGCAATTTTTATACCAATATTTTTTTACATTTTCTCGTTTATTTTTAAATTTTTCAAAATTTTTGTTCCTTTTTTTGACATTTCAAACTTTTAAAATAATAAAAATTTATTCAGCAAGAAGAAGAACAATTGAAATCAAATTATTATTAAAAAAAAATCATAGCTTGATTGCTTTGTAATCATACTGTTGTCTCACTTATTATTTAATGATTATTTTTAATTTTTAATGCTTTTGAATATAATGTTATTTTTGTCGCATTAATTTTTTTATATCATACTATTTTTAAATGATAACCATTTTGAAATTTTTACGAAAGGTAATCATTAAATGATACAATTCAAACAAATGCTTGATTATAGTGACAAAATATATGATGAAATGAAACAAAAATAACTATTACTTGTTTTCGACAACCAAATATTGTTTTAAAAAAAATAATATGACCGTCGTGATCATGTCGTAACCATGGTTTTTCTTTGCGTGTACTAATACGACTCTCCTTAGAAGAGACTACGTTGACCTCTGAATCGGAACAATAACAAATTCTATCTGCCATGGTAGCAAGCTTCTCTAAACGGTCTTCACTGACAGGACAAATGGCTTCCATTTGAGATGGTAATCGCTGCATCCAAAGTTGTTTTAAAATATCATCAGATACTTTTTCTTGAGCTAAAGAACGCATCTGACTTAATAATTCCGAAGGTTTTCTATTAGATATTTCGACTTCTGTCGAAAGTTTCCTTAGGCATTTTCTTCCAAGTCAGAAAATGCACAAATAAGTTTTTCCTTCAAAGTTTCGTACAAATTCATTGCTGGTGGGTTAACGATGACTTCATGAACTTTTTCGAGTATGTTGCTCTCTATGGATGCCACAATTGTATGAAATGTCGTAACGTTCTGAGTTACACCAGCCATTATAAACTGCGATTCCATTTGTTTGAACCAAAGCAATGGATCTGAACGCCAAAATGGTGGTGCTTTAACAGCAACTCTTGAAATTTCCATTCGATGGCTGCTCCATTAAACAGATGAAAAATCGTCCTCTGTAGTTGACATCTGTGAAAATCTGCCTCAAAATGCGGGGTCACCAATTGTTAGTAAAATAACGATATTAAAATTTATTTTTATATAAAAAACCTCTTTTACTTTTACTCTATCCAAATTCTAAAAAACTACTACAATTTTTATTGTTTGCTTTCTACTATTAAAGCAATGAAATATTGTTTTTATAATTTTATTTTTTTTTGGGTTTTCAAAGTGTTTTATTGAAGAGTATGTTTTGCGGACTCCACAATGATAAAAGAAGTTTAATATGTATGCACAGTCTCATAAAATTTTGTTAATTAAAAGAGGTTGAAAAGAAAATGTTTATAGCATATGGGCATGCTTTTCCCACTTCTGTTATCACAAAATCGTACTGTTACCGCAAATAAAAGCACTTTAGAGCTTCAATTTATTTATTTATTTATTTCAGCCAAATTGGAAAATCCTTACAGGCTAGCAGCAGCCTAATATATTTAACCATTTATTGTATAATAATAACTTAAAATTATTTTCAGATAAAGAATAATAAGATAAAGAATACTTAAACTACGCACAATTGGCTCATTCATTAAATAATTAGTTCTATGAGTAGATATATAAAATAAATAATTAAATCTTAAAGACTGGCACACGGAAAGACATTAAATTAAACAAATATTCGCAATCAATTAAACCATTTATTAATTTAAAAATTATCATAAAAGAATGCAAAGCTCTTCTTAAATAAAGAGGTTTTAAGCCCAAAAGCAAACAACATATTTTAATTGATTTAAAATTTTGATTTAAAGAACTTATCTGATGTCATAAATATATTTAGAAAATTTCATATCTATTGCAGTCGTAGTTACACCAAGACATGTTCCCATTAGACAAATATTTGCCCATATAAACATACTTATACACTATTTGTGATAAATAAATATATTTGTGATAATAAATATTATGTAATATTCCTTACACCTCTGCTTGAATAACGAGAATATTAAAATTAAGCGATGTTGCAACTTTTTAAAATTTAAAATATTTTGTATTAAAAAAAAATGTATTTATTTTAATCGAAATGAAGTCATTTAGTGGTTAGGTCTACTTTAACAAATATTTGCCTAATATGTAAATACCTTAAAAGAACTGCAAAACTATGGTCCTCTATACCTTTGATAAAAGTATGTATAAAGCTGCCTTATCATGTTTACTTTTTGTTTTGCACAACCATCAGTACCCCAGTTTAGCAACGCTTTCCATTATTCACACATTCTCACTTGTTATCACCCCAAATATTTAGAATTTCTCAGACTTATTTTATTGCCATATGATTTTATACGATTTCAAGTAATTGAAAAATGTTTACGATTAAATTTCATATTAAATTTTTTTATACATTTATTGTATTGATTCTCGTATATTTTCATACAATTTATGATTGAATTTCAGTGATATTTTTTTTTATGAGTTTTAAGAATTTTTAATATTAAAAAAACACAATTTTTATTATTGTTTTTTTATTATCGTGCTGTTGTTACTATTAGAATATTATTTCAAGTATTTCCTTACTTTTGTTGAAAATATAAATTAATAAATAAAGGCAAAAACTTTAGTCAATTTATGTATTTATTAGGCCTGTGGCCATAAAAATACTTTAATCTTTAGTGGGTTGGTTGGTTTTTTTGGGTCATAAATTAAAATTAAATGAAATGACATTTCGTGTTAATAAATAAAACTATTTTTTATTTATAAAATAATGAAAGTTAATACCTTTTAATATAGGCGGCAACATTTTAAAAGGCACAAAGAAAATGGGTTTTTGTTAAATGTGAAACAAAAAAAATTTTTGTTGGGTGTACACTAGGAATACAACTTTTATAAAATTTTTGAAAATATCAAACTGGCCCTATCCATACCATGTAGTGCATGAAAAACAATAAGAACTGCATCTTTAGATTATCGATATCCTTAAAAAATGTTCCGCGTCAAATGCGATTATATTTGGGATCAGTTAGTTCTGAAGAAATAAAAATATTTTCTTTATAAATTCATTAAATGATAAATAAACTATAAATTTTTCCATTAAATATTGAATAATATTCTGTATAAATTCAATTAATCGTGGTAATATCATATAATTACATTAAGAAATGTAAATAGTTAAATAATTAAAAAATAAAAAATTTTTAATAAGAAGAAATTTTTAAAAAATAAAAAATTTTTAAAAAATAAAAAATTTTTAAAAAACAAAAAAATTTTATATAATAAAACATTTTGAAAAAAAACTAAAAAATTTTGAAAAAATTAAAAACTTTGAAAAAAAAAATTTTAAAGGGCTTTCATAAATCGGCTTCGACGCGGAACGTTTTTGGTCCGAAATGACCTGAGGAAAAATTTTTCGGTTTTAGCACAACATCGGCTACAGCGTGGTGATAGCGCCTTATTTTGGTTGTACGGAAGTACAACGGTAAGTATGGATTTTCTTAAACCAAGTACAAAATGCTTGATTAAAGAACGAATGTGTCAAGTGGAAATTTCTTAATGTTAGGTATAATTAAGCCGAACAATGTTTGATTTTAAGAGTTATTTGCTTGATTTAAGCCCAAAACAGCACTTGACGTAAGATCAGAACAAGATTCATTTAAGTACAAACGAAATTGAATCAATCGAAAACTGTGCTTGTTTCAAAAATTCGTAACTTGCTTTGATGATCGTTGCATAGTACAGTACAGTACTAACTTACTCTTTGACATTTTTCCAACGATACGTTTCAATAAAACAAAAAAAAGAAAAATAACCGACAAAACATGAAACGTAAGTTAATTTGGACACTGCTACAGCTTTATTGTCCTAAACATTATTATTATCTATAGCAAAAGTATGATAAACAAAATGAGAATTACAAAAAGATACTTGAAATTATATCTGTGGCTTGGAGCTAAAAGGGCCAATGTCAAAATATTTACTTTTGAATAAATTGGAATTGAACTTTAACTATTATAGATACTTTCATAGTGACATTGGACAGCATTTTATTTATAAAGCTGTTCTGGGTTCAGTATGACTTTAGCTGTTTTACCATAATTAAATAGAGCAAGAAAACATATCTAATGCAATGATTAACTCAAAAGAGCAAAAAAGTGACATTGTATATGAGTGTATTTATCAAAGCAAATGTCTCAATATATATAATTATATATAATGTGAGATAAATAATATATAATATATAATATAATGTGAGATAAATAAGACTTAACGCTAGTCCTTATACCCGAGTACAGGTGTGTCCATTGACACTTCTGAGTAATGCACCTTCTAAACGGCTTATGCTTTTTTCCTAAAACTTTAGATCTAAGAAAATGGATAAAATCTGCGTCAACTGACACCTCAATTAATATCCTAGATCAAGCCTTTAAGGAGCCATGAGCTTCTAAAGTCGAGACCCCCAAGAACGTATACCCAAGTACAGATGTGGAAACTAATGCAATTGTATGAATTTATTATACAAATCAAAGAATGTTTGTTTGTTTTTTATGAAAAATTATGTTTTATTTTATTTATTATAACTTAACTTATTTGTGGCCATAATTGTAAAGTAATTTCGTGAATAATGAACACATATTGGCTTAACAAGCAAAGCATATATTAGGAGTGCGTTTTCTGTGCTCGTCGAGATAATAATACAAAAAGCAGCTTCAAATTTGGATTTTTTCCACGTACACCAGTCCCTGCAGACGTTAACTGTGTTGAAATTGCACATTACCTGAAAATTAACTGACCGACTTTCAATGACTGGCATATATAGCTCCTTGGTGAGCTGGCGAAGAAAGTGTTTGCGTCTTATCTTACTATATGAGATATTTTTGTTTGTCAAATCAATCACATTGAAAAATATAGATAATGGCCAACGCATAGTCTGTCTTTGGCAAGTATATTCTCTAAGCAGTTGGTCCATAACATCCACTCTTCCTTTTGTTTTATTATAAAATTCGATAACTTCTGGCCTTCCGCTTGTAATAATTGCATCATCGTCATGCATTAAAGATAAAAGAATAACTGCCTTGATTTTTTCGGCACGTATGAGCACATGGAAATGTTGGGCATAAAACTGAAGATTGTTGACTCCACAGGGCGATATTTGTGAGCCAACATGGGTATGACTTATTTTTACGTGTGGTTTCAACCGCAGTAAAATTTATTGATCACAAATTTTGACATAAATTAAGGCTTGTAAAAAAATGTACCATTGTTATATTACGCCCGCTTCCATGAAATCGACTTAACAAATCCTTCACTACGCGTTCACCCTGATTATTTTCTTGTCCCGTAATAGCTTGTCCGGTATATATTTGACCATGCAGAAGGTAAGAGTCTTTGTCATAACACACCCATCATACTTTGATACAATACTTCACCGGTTTTGATGAGATGTATTGCGTGAAACGAGTACGGCCACGATAACGGAACATCTGCTCATCCACGGTAAGATTTTCGCAATGTACGCAAACTTATTCTAACCAGTCAAAATGTAATATAAAAATGAAAAAAATAAAAAAAATTTTTTTCTAATAAATTATAAGGAAAAACGCAAATAATTGTTACTGGCCACACCTGTACTTGGGTATACGTTTACGTAATAAAAGTTGGGTATAATGGCTAGGGTTAGTTTAAGAAGTTAGTTCCTATTTTGATAGTCTTTTACTTGGTTAATGTAAAACAATCCCGTATTGTACTTGTTTTAAGAAAACCAGAAATGAATCTTACTTAAATTTTTAATCACGACTTCGGCTTAAATTAAGAATTTAATTTTTGGATTTAGTCAATAATTTTTATTTCTGTGTAGCGTTACTTGTCCAAAAAATTATAATGAGACATATTTTACTAAAGCTTATGGATGCCTAATTACAACTACTTAAAGTAAAAGAATTTTTTGATAAGTTTCTTCTTATTATTTGTTTGATATTTCCAAAAATAAAGACATTTAAACCAAAGCAAAAATTTCAGAATCGCAGAGCACATTTGCGATATTGTAATTGACATTAAAAAATTAAAAGATCAAAATCGGAATACTCGTTTTATGCAATCAACACAAGAAGTTAAACTTGCATTTATATTTCATATGTAGTCAATCTTTAAATGCCTTAACGTGACTTTATGTTAGTAAATACTCTTATTTACACCCTTAAAAATAAACACATCTTGCAATGAAAATAATAAAAAAATATTAAATCATAAAAAACTCTGTTTTACAACATCAAATCATAAAAAACACTCGTCATATTTCTTAGATAAATAAACAACAGCAAACAGCAGTGATATTATATTTATTGACAATTTAATATGTGTAGTAGTGATGCCAAATAATGCTAAGATTTATATGTATATGTCCCGGTATTTAGGATTTTCGGGATATCGTCTGAATATGTTCGTCAAGATCACGCGATACGACCCCACTAGACTATTAAGAACACGTGAAGATTCTCTTTTACAGGGATAAGACTGTACAAAGATCAATGTCGTGCCACTTTACATAACTGATTTAAATTAATTTAAAAATCAAAAGACAATAATATTTAAATACTGATATTTAATCGTGTATTATATTGCTCCACCTTGTACTGATTTTGAAATAAAATAAAAATTAAATTTTCAATAAATCATAATAAATATTGTCAATAAATTGAAAATGTTAAGTCCACTTCTAAAATTGCCAAACAAGACTTGAAATTAATTTTTTACAATATAGATTTTCAATAATTTTACAAAATGCCCAAAACTTAGTCTTGGGAATCCCAAACATCTCCTGTCTTTTGGCATCCCTAATTTGTATTAAAGAACTTTATTGCTGTTCTTTCGCTAAGCAGTCATAATTTTCGACGTTTTAGAAGTTATAAACATATAAAAAGTTTACGATTTCATGCGTGAATACAAATACAAAACAGTCATTTGCAATATTTGATTATCAAACTCATTAAGGGTCTGTTTCTTTTTTTATGGCTTAAATTTATATGAGTGAGCGTTAAGCGTGATAAAATTTTTATGTGTTTTTTCACTAACATTACTGGGACTTTATGATTTTCATAAACAAATTATGCGCTTGTGTTTGTATTTTGGCGGATTGGCGGAGTTCAGGGTTGGAGAACAGATATATGTTTTAGTTAGGCAAATTATTTTCAGTAAACTTAGATTAGGAATTTTTTATTTATTTCTTATAGTTGACTGTTCATTAAGATTGCAGTGTATTTAACTATAGTTGTTGTCAAAAATATATTTTGTAATTTTGTTAATTGTCTTATTTTGTTTTATGTACAGTGGCTCAAACGTATAATTGGACATTAAATTATTTTGATATGATCGATCGATTTTTTCACTTTATAATAAAATTTATATTTATAAATATATTTATATTATCATTGTTATTAGCCACAATTGCTGCAGAATATATTTTGTATAAATTTCAAGTTTACATAATTTGTTTTTCTGCCTTATTTTTTATAGTTAAATTTATAACCCACAAGGGGTGCTAATGCTTTTATGCATACATATGTATTGATGTTATTTATTTTAATTTTTAAACATATTTTCAAGGCATATTTACTTATTTGTCAGGTAATCACGGAGTAAATTTGTTTGATTATATTTGTTTATCAATATAAAAGCTTTACATTTGAAAAGAAAAATAATTCTTCATTAGATATGGGCTTTGACAGAAGATGTTTAAAAAAAGTGAAGAAAAACATAATCAACTGACGAATCCAGCCTACGTGATGAATAAATTTGCATTGCATATTTTTTTAAAAGTCCTTGCATTGGCATATGACTCCAGCAAACTAACAAAACAAATTCTTTGATTGGATCTTAACTTATCTAGTAAAAATATAAGGCAATACGCAACGAATTAAAATTGTAAAACTGGTGACAGTAGTGAAAATGTTACAGTTTCACTTTACAAATGTCGACAAGCTTCTATGAGGAGAGAGATAATTTTAAAACTATAGCGTTAGTTATAGTTAAACTTTTATATATACATGTAGGGTGATATCAAAGCAGACTTTTTTCATAAACGAGTCCCTTTTCGCCCCCCCATAACCCCATTGCAGACTGATGATTATCTACAATCCTCATCACAGAGTCCTTTGTTATCGCCAGCATCTGCTCCAGACTAATTTTCCCCATAGCATTCACATCCGACATGTGACTGCCAGTGATGCTTAGTCTATTGGCAGCCATTGCCGGACATTTGCATACTATACACGCCGCTGTCGCAGTACTCTCAAGGCACATTCTGCAAGCATCACCAGCCACAATCACAAAACTGTGCAGATGATATTTTAAGTTGAAATGCCCTGTGACCAAAGCAGGTATCCAGCTCAGGGTCTTCCGATTATATCTGAGTACCCTGACTGCATTTCTACCAAGGGGCCTTTCGAGCACCATACGTGCCTCTCTACAAGTTTTCGATTTCATCCACTTGCTCAGGTTCATAGATTCCACCCATTGTAGGACCTTTGACCGCGCCATTCCATCCCCAAGAGAAACTCTAGGTTCCGGTCCGCAGAATGCCAAAGCAGCTCCTCTTTTCGCAAGTTTGTTAGCCACCTCATTCCAATCTGTGCCAACATGTCCCTTAACTCATATTAGCATTACCTCGTTTGAGCTTCAGAAAACATTCGAGTGCCAGAAGAACCAGAACACATGTCCTCAGCTACCCACACATCAGTGAATAAAACGGACTGGCATTTTGACGGCACAGGTCCATGGTGTTCCCATTGACGTTGCATGGTTCCTGTAGCAATGCTATGTCCAACTTATCCTCCTCAAAGCATCGCATCATCATCGTCGAGGCTGCTCTACTATGACGTAGATTTAGTTGACATACAGTTATATTATTCTGGTAACTCTTTCTATTTTAGTCAAGTAAAGAAACCTCGGACGGACTTTAAGCTCAATCGATGCTATATTTGAATTAGAGTTCCAGTTTATTCGTTTTCTTCATTCAAACTGTCTTTTAGTTTAAAAAAGTTTCATTTTGTTTACACATGTAATTTAAAAATTTTATTAAAAAGTGATAAATGGAAAAAAATTTAAATAATGTGTTGCGCAAAAAACGCAACCTAAACCATACAGCAAAACTTTGTCCCCTCTGATCCGTCAGTAAATCGGTCAACTGAAGTCGGCACTTGGAGATTGACACAACTGTGGAGCATAATTTTATTGCTACCGAATTTGTTGCTACCGAAAAGAAATATATTAGTTCTTTTAAAAATAGGTAATACACGAATGTTTTTTATAACTGACTTGTCAAATTTATGACATTAATGTAATTCTGTATGTCTGTCAAAATTGTTATTCTACAGTCTAACGACGCTGACTGTTTTCAAGAGGTAAAGATTTCTCCCAAGAGTTGATTTCAGGTGGCTTGTCAGAACAATATAGAATAAGAAGCTCTAATTGAAATTTTGTCACATGACCTTGCGCATTAGTTTTATAGAAGTAATGTTTTAAAGACAACACACGATACGTTCGCATTTAAGCCGTGGGAACAAGGAACAAGTCTGATGTAAAAACACATGCCGTGTATTAGCAGCTTAATCATGACATTATTACTGTAGACCCCTTTAATTTTCGATTATAACTAAACTCATTTTCTTGGCAAATTTCTTCCATAAATTCTTTAATTTCTTCACATCTTTCTTGGACGGGAGTACAAACAAGGGTTATGCTCATTTTGTTTTTGATTATAGTTGTTTTGGGGTTAAAAGATAAGATGCTTAAAGTATCACCAAATATTTCAGCAAAACAACAACTTAAGTGCAGAGCATTCGTACATAAATTGTTATGCTACTTAAAAAACATGCTATTAACCCCGTTGCTGTTTAACTACACACATACACACATACATACACACATTCATAAGTACATACATGTTTTATGGTATAAAACGGAAAGTATTGTTTGTATCAACGATTCCAGCGTCATCATGACTCGTAACTCATTTACTACATATAATTTTATTTAATGTTTTGGTGTTGCGAATTTTTATTACCATTAAGTACCCAGACACTTTGTTATTGTTGTGTGTTTTTTTTTTCTTCACTAGAATGGAAACTGAAGTGATAGCGGCAATATAATGGGGGGAGTATTGTTGTTGTTGTTGTTGCGTTGTTGCTATAGAGTGTAAGTGGGTTCTAGCGAAATAACAATGGTTTCAAAGTTTTATGTTTTTATTTGTCTGTTAATTTATGATGCAATTATTATATACTTTTTTTTGTTGGGTGTTCAACTTCTTTTACGAATATCGTATGTAAGTACATACATACAAACATAGATTGTATGTATTTATGGATAAGTCACAAAATTTATGACTTAATGTATTTTCATGGGTTTATGTAGTTAATAGCTTATAGAGAGAGGAAGAAGATGCTTACAAACAAAATAAATTTGTTTTATCAGCAATTTATATCTTTAGGTAAATATTTTATGTATGTTAATGTTGTTTTATCGAAGGCAGTGTTTCCCCGAAATCACATGTTTTCCATAATAACTTTCTCAAACATTTTTTATTAAAAAATTTTTTTCCTTTATTTTCTTTTAATACCGAGTTTTATTACATTTAAAACAAAATTATTTAAAGAAATTTTGTCAAAAAAAATTAAATTATCACTGCTTCTTTTTTATTTCTTACGGAATACAATAACAGTTTTTAAACTTCTTGGTAAAAACAAATACCGTTCAAATAACCGCCACTTAAGACCCTGCATTAATGTAAAATCTCCTTTTATAAACGAAGAACCCTTCAAAGCCCTGTACATTAATTTTGTTTTTCTCTTTATTTTTTTTAGCTGGATACCAAAAGCAGTCCTTTGGCTCTGCTGGCTCAGACATGTAGTGCAATTGGTGCTGATACCACAAATCCCAAATTGCTGGCAGCAAATATTGAAAAGGCCACCAAAGCTCACAAGTCCTTATCTTCCTCATCGCTGGATAATCGTGATAAATCATCACCGCTTAGTAGTCATTCATCGGTGTCAACGGGTTCGGCTGATCAGCAACAACCGCAGCAGCTGCAGCAACAACAGCAACCACCACCACAACAACAGTCCATCAAATGCAGCTTTAAGCCCTACGAAACGAATAATAATCACATACGTGAACGTGCAGACAACGATAATGAGCAGGCAACGAATCTATCACAAGGTCATAGTCAGACCAGAGTGAAAACACCAAAAACCAGTAGTAATAGTTTAGGGCAAAATGGCTTACAAAATCGCTGTGATTCCAATCAATCGGCCAGCTCACAAACGCGGGTAGAATCGCCGGCTGTTAATGGGGGCTTAAGAAGAACTCCATCATTGGTGGTGACAAACTGTCAGCAAGAGCTGCAAACGCTGCAACAGCAACATCAGCAGCACCATCACTCACAGCTAAGAAGTCAAAGTAGTCCAGGTCATCATAAAGCCAAAGAAACTGCAGTTAATGGTGGTAGTAGTGCAACAGCAGCCACCACTTCGATATCAGTCACTAGTCCTACTCATTCCACGGCCACAACCTCAGCTCGGTTACAGGCCACATCAGAGGCTGCTTATGCAGCCGCTTCCAAAGAGGCTAGTTATGTGAAAGCTTTACAAGCAGCAGCAGCCGCAGGTCAGGGTAATAGTAGTGCAGCCGCTTCCTACTATTCGGGTTATCCCGCCAGCATGTCCTACCCCATGGACTTGATGACTGCTAGTGCTTTAATGTCTCCTCATCATCCCATGTTTAAGGCTGCTGCTCTCAATCCGTACTTGAATTACGCAAGACTGAAAGGCTTGGATATGCCGCCGAATATATGCCGTGATCCCTATTGTACAGGCTGTCCTTCCAGTCCTCATTTTCTAAATAAGGCTGCTGGCCAGCCCTGTCCGTCGGGCTGTCCGCAATGCGAAAGAGAAGGCAAATCGAGTGGTTCTTCATCAAGCGCTGCTGCAGCTGCTGTAGCAGCCTCTTCATATCATGCTCAATTGGCTGCTCTAGCGGCCGCTTCACAAATGCCTTATGTTTGCTCTTGGATAGGCGGCGATACCCCCTATTGTGGCAAACGCTTTTCAACATCCGATGAACTGTTTCAACACTTACGTACACATACCGCTTCATTACCCGAATCTGTTTTGACCGCTGCCGCTCAAGGAGGCATACCGCCAAATCATCCTCTCTTTCAACGCACATATCCCACACCACCCTTGAGCCCTCTATCGGCCGCCCGCTATCATCCCTACGGCAAGCCATCCATGTTACCACCTTCACTAGCCGGTGCACCGCCTGGCTCATTGGCTAGTCTGCAAATGCAACAACATCCTGCTTTGGCTCAATATTTCTCGCCCTACTCTCTCTATGGCCCCAGAATGGGTTCCTCACATCCATAGTAGAAGTAAATTAATTAATTTTTAATTTTCTTTCTTTTTTCTCTTGGCAATTTAACGATTTCAAAGTCAAACACATATTTCGAATGTTTAAGAAAAATATATTTTTTTTTAATTTTAATTTCATTTAATTTTCTATTTTGTGAAACTAAAAGCTAGTGATGTTAGTTAAGCATTAAATGTAAAATATTTGAATTATTTATTAAATAACTACTAAAAAAAATACAATTTATTGTCCAAATATACATATTAAATAATCTACAAAACAAAAGAAAATTATTGTACATTCAAAATGTAAATGTTTTCTTTTTTATAGTTTTCTTTCCAATAACACTGGTCTGCAAAAGAAAAAAAATTTGACCGCCTTTAAACAAAGATATGTGGACTATAGGGATTTTGTCGCACTTAATTCAAATTTGTTTTAAGTGTTTGTCTAACGGACTTTAATTTTTCATTTATGGTCATGCAGTTATGCTCACACATTTCATCATAACTTAAGAATAATTAGTTCCCAATATAATAAAACGTTATTGAGCAGACTTGAAGAAAATTTTATTGTAAACAATTTTCTGGTATCAAAATCGCACTAATCATTTTCAAGTTATGATGAAATGTCTCAGCATTACCGCATTGTGTTGGGCGAAATATTTGGCATGTCTATAAATGAAAAAAAAAGCCGGATGGAGGAAAATTAAAATCTCTGTAGTCTAGATATTTTTATTTAAAGGCGATTTTTGCTGCACACCAGTGTAATTTACTTAAGTATAAAAACTAATTGATCGTATGTATTTTAAACACAGCAAGTAATAATAATAATAATAAAAAAACACACACACAGAGAAACAAATAATAAATGAAATTTAAAAAATTAATAAAAATAATTCAAATCAAATGTGAAATTTTGTGTTATTAATTCTGTACGATAATTGTTGTGGGGTTTATTTATATACCCGCCACCAAAAAAATGGTGGGGGTATATTCATTTTGTCATTCCGTTTGTAACACATTGAAATATCCATTTAAGACCCCATAAAGTATATATATTCTGAATCGGGGTTTAATTTTATGACGATCTAGCTATGTCGGTCTGTCTGTTGAAAGAACAATAGAGGTCGCTCCGAAAAAGCTAGGGGCCTTAAATTTTGCCAGAATATTTCTTATACTCAAGGTTTGGTATTAAAAATGGGCTAAATCGGAATATTAGAAAGAGAATTATAGCTCGTAATACAAGAGTAGGTTAAAAACAACCGTATCCTTCCAACACCGAATAAAATGGAATTTTGTCAAAACGCATCAATGTAGAGTCATGAAACTGCACATATATATTTCCTGAGTAAAAACAATATTTTTCCCTGAAAATTGCCTAAATCTATGTCTTAGGAAAGGAGTTATAGATCAAAATGTACGAAAATTTATACCGCACAGTGTATTTTTTGGTATATTTAAAATTTAAAACCTAATTAAACTAACAAAATTAGATTTACGATTTTGAAATTTTGCAAACTTCTCTGTTTGTCTAAAGGCTTTGTTCTGACGGAAAATAAATGTGACACGCTTACTTTTAAGCCTACCTTTTTTTTACGCTTTATCTCAAATTCATATCATTTCTCTTTCAATAAAGATTTTAGAACAATAAAGGACTTAGTTGGATTTATTAGTAAAAACTACATTGACACACCTACTTCAAGGCCCACTTTTCACGTTATCTGCTGTCAATAAAATTTATAAGCCTATAAAACCGACAGAATTAGAGGTTTGATGGTGAAATTTTTCACTAATATCTTTTAGAACAATTTCACTGTTATGGCAAAAAATGAAGGTGACACGCCCTTTTTAACGCCTACCTCCCATATAACCCTTTATCTTAAATTCATATAAATTTTCTATGGACAAATGTTTTGGAAGAATAACGGATTATATTGAATTATCTCGGTTGTATTAATAAGCAGAAACTATATTGACATGCTTACTTTAACGCCCACTTTCATTGCAAGACTAAATTTACGAAAATATTTTACTAGCATATTGAAGTTATGCAAAGAAAGTGATACATATTTTAGTATAGAGAGATAATTCCATAGCCATTACTGGTAATGACAAAATAATAGATTTTGTGTTATAAATGTACACAGAATTGGTGGTGGGTATAAAAGATTCGGCACAGTCGAATATAGTGCTCTTACTTGTTTACTTTATTATAAATTAAATTACTATTTAAATTTAATAATAGTTTAGCATCATTAAAATCTTAAAATAATTAAAGGGTCCGCCATCTAACGTTTTTTTTTCAACTAGTACTTATTACGTGAAGGGTAACACTTATCTCATGTCTGATTTGACAGATAATTAGTTTTATCCACCCGCTGAACGAATATTGTTGTGTATACGCTTAAACAACGCTGAGAAATATTGCGAGATTACTTTGGCCGATTTTGCCAAAAAAAAAATCATCTCTTCAGATAAAGCTCATTTTGATCTTGGCGGGTATGTAAACAAGCAAAATTGTCACATTTGGGGCACAGAAAACCCGCTCGCATACATTGAAAAGCCGATACACCAAAAACGAGTCACTGTTTGGTGCGGATTTTGGTCAAAATTGAGGCAAAATTGAGCCATTTTTCATCGAAAGTGAGGAAGGAGTAGCCGTAGTCAATGGCGATCATTATCAGGCCATGTTGAACGAATTTTTGTTCACAAAAACTGAAGAGGAGGATATTGGCAACATTTGGTTTCAACAGGATGGCGCTACGTGCCACACAGCCGAGGCTACATGTTTTTATAGCATTTTCAAAAAAAAAAAGTTATTTGGCGGACCCTTAACATAAAACGGAATATTAAAACCCTTCGTTGAGTTCTTAAAGACCGCACTTTACTATCATCTTTAGTCATTGGATCCGCAAAATATTGTGTGAGAACTTAGTATTTGACTTCCATCACTTTTTAATATTGATAGAAACATTCTTCTAGTTCTTCGCCATACGATCCTAGATATACAGAAAATTTATTGATATTTGAAAAAAAAGCAGGCAGTTGTCCGAGACCTTCGACCACGGACTGTCCCTGCAGGCTGTATTAGAGACAAGACCATTAATTTTACGTAGAATACGCCATCCGATAAGACAGAAAACATATATAACAATAAATGATAACTAAGATAGGCAAATGAATTTATTTATTTGATGTTATGGTAGGAAAAATAGGATAAATAAGTTTTTAAATTAACATTCAAATTTCTCGCAAAAACTAAGTCAATGGTTGTGTTATGTATCGGTCATATATTTCGCTTTCAATATTTTATCAATCAAAACAACAGCCGAAGATTTGTGTCGACACTGAAACAGCAGCATAGTTTGTGTTCACGCTACAAACTCAAAAACTCAACCAAACACCACACATATGTTTGAGTGTATGTGTTTAAACAATTTTCATTTGAGAAATTTAAATATTAGGAAGATATCAACCAATATGAAATGTATATCAAACGAAAGATAACATCTTCATTTACCTACAAAAATATTTTTAAAAAAAGTTATTTCGCCGTTTCCTTATAATCAATGAAATAAAGATAACAACAATAACAATCTGAGATGACTCCCTATACCGTAAGGTAAGACGTGTTCTACGCCAAAAGTCTATGATCAAGCTTTAAATATTTCCAAGTCGCTGCTTCTAAATAGTTTATTAAATTTGTGTAATTGTTGTTTTTTATTAATAGTCCTGTTTGTAGGCGATCAAAAATACAAACATTAACCGCTTGTTTATCTAAATGCGAACGAATTCATTCTTACAATTATATTGAAAACAAAAACAAATTTTAATTTTTAGTTGTTGTTTTCAATATATTGATAATAATGAAAATTTCGTTCGTGTTTAGATAAACAGGCACTAAGTTCTCAAATATGAAAACTCTTCAAAGTGTCGCTCTACTCAACACTTTATTTACTTTAGTAGACATAAAAAATGTTAAATTGTCGCATAGACCTTTTTTATGGTCTACATTTTTATACTCCTTCCTTAATTTCGTAGAAAGGGCAGTTGTGTAGTAGAGCTGCAATCTATCGATAGTCGGCCTAATCTATAGTTTCAATAGTCTGTTTTAAAAATATCGATAGTAACGAATTCTCAGAAAAATGCTTATTCATGAAAAGTACCTTGATTTAATTACCAATTTAAGCTCTTATGACACTTGCTTTTTACTATATTTTTTTTTAAATTTTAAAAAATTTTAATAAAATCAAAGAGTTCAGCCATATTAGGAAAAATCTCAAAAACGTCAAAGTTATGTATATATATATAACTTAATAATAAAAAAAGAGCAATCTGTCGAAAAAATTTGAAAGTTTTGAGATTAAAATTGACACTTCCACCTTCAAACGATACAGTACTGCTAATTACTTAGTTTTATACTTGAATCTAGCGATTTTAAGTTGCGTGTTGTCCAATTGGTAGAAGAGGCAACATTGAAGATAAACAAAAAATATTGAAAATATGCATAGTTTTCTCTCTTATTTTTCACTTTTTCATTTAAGATTAGAAACAAAAAAGCCAAAGGTCATAAGGGTTTTATCAAATCCTTTGTAAAATTGAACTGCTGTATGCATATAACTATCAAAGGTTTATAGAGGACTTATCTAACTGATATTCTATGGAACATCGATTTATAAACATTTGTTCATTTTTATGCAGTCTGTAAATTTTAATTCTTTTTTCCATCGACTGTTTTTTAGTCATCACGGTAGAGCTAATGAGGTAAAATTTATTTTTTTATTTCTAAAATTAAATGTCCGTAAGTTGAAATATACCTCTTGTTGAGAAGGCAATTGGCCATAGAGCAATTTCCACAGGATCTTGAATAAAACACACCAGCGTTTAATATTACTTCATTTATTCGCAGAGGAGATTTATATTAAAATTCCTATATTATTAACAAAAATATTTTTAAATTATACAATAAAATTAGCAATTAAGGCATACTTTTTGGTGTGGAAACCACTAGAATTGCTTTTTCTCTTCACTTTTTTTTGGTAAGGAATTGTCTTCTGCCGTCCAGCGTAGTAGCCAATTTCACAATGATAAATTATAAAATGGCCACGACTTAGGGACGCCACTTGACAATTATAAAGTTTCGTTAAAAGCTAAAATTATCATGTGAAAAAGAAAAGCTTGCAAGGTATTAAAATTCACAATAAATTATTTAAAAAAATTGCCAGATCAAATTTAAATTGTGGTGATTTTGGGAATGGTATTTACACCTCTGTATAAGATATCAGAGACACTTTAACATTAAATAAAACAGAGTTAGTTATATGGTTACAGTTACATAACGTTGGTGCAAGCACCGCAAGCCGACCTATACCATACTAAAGGAACACGGAGACTAGTTAACAATCTCCAGTTACAGGTAAATGAGTTTATCTGATACTCCTTCAGTTTTTGATATATGAGTTCGGTAAGTGATCCTCCAGTTGATACAAATAAAATAAAATCACGCGGTTAATTGTAAAAAAGTCTGGAAATTTATTCAAAGCACAGTTGCGCAATGCCACACAATTAACCATGTGATGGTTAGACGCAGGTGCAAAGGTATGACCTTATTACCCTTGAAAGATAATGATAATGACGCGCGGGTTCTTGATCTGACTAAAGCTGATTACGACTTAGGTAGTTAAAATCGTTGGAGTAAGAACAGCTGTAGTATCATCTTAACTTTCAAACTATTTACACAAAACCTTTTTGTTTTATTTTATTGTATTGAACTTAATAACTTAATTTTTGATAAAATGGGTTTTACTTATTCGTTGTTACAGATTTCGCTTTTACTTTGTTAAGAATACTTTTTTTCGATAGTATTGATATCGGAAAAAACATCGATAGTCTATTAAAAATAAAACTAACAATACTATCTGTAGTTTTGCAGTAGTAGTACTTAATAGTTAACCTTATATCTACAACCGCCTACCACTCGTGAGAATTCACGTGGCTAGAAATTGAGGATATGGATGTTGACTATATGCGTTTTCAACAGGATGTTGCTAGTTACCACACAGCCAGTGAAGCAATAGTTCTGTTGCGCATGAAATTCAAAGACCATGTTATGTCAAGTTGTTGATATTTTAATTAAATGCAATAATAAAATTTGACACAGCTGGACTTCTTACTTTGTGAAATTTTTAAAAGAAAAAGTAGACGGCAATAGGCCAGAAACAGTTTATGAGATAATTGAACCTCAATTATGCCTCTATTTCATAAAAACTTTTTACCACCAAATAGAAGTATTTCACCGAAGCCGTGGCGAGCATGTGGCCAATATTTAATTTCAAATATAATTATCATAGATCCTTCTGTCATAATAGAAAATATTAAGATAATTTTTTGAAAACTTTTTCTTTTGTTTTCAGTTAACCTCGTGCGATTTAGTTGGGCCACCCGGTATTTTCGTGCATACATAAGTTTACGAAACGGGCAAACGCATCAAAATGTTCATCTCATTTATATCATTTATACGATATTTTATAGACATATACATTTTCGTGAAATTATTTGTTAATTTAGCAAATATTTGTTAGTGGTAATGCAAGAATATTGCATTACTTACGACTGGAATGAACGTCGAATTTTACGCCGCAAGCTTACGTCATCAAATACAAAATATATTTGTGTTTATGAGAAATGCAATCAATTTATATTACTCAGCATAAGCAAAAACGTCAGCACTTTATTGCTAAAGTATAGCTTTTTTTATTGGGTTAAGAACACGAAATTACTTAAAAAATTTTATATTTTTGTTTCAACTTTTTGGTGGTTTTTAGAATATCTTACTCTAAATTATTATGATCAGTTGAAATAATTTTAATTTTCCTTTTTTTATGCAAAGAAAAACAAAAGATTCAGAGAAAATTAAACAATTTTGACAGCTCGTTTCGGCAATAGTTATTCAAGCAATAACCAAAGCAATGATGTTGCGTTTTAAACAACCTTTCCAACTATATCAAATATGTATAACTTTTTCGTCATTATTGTGCTTCATAAAACAAATTTACACAACGAATTCGTTGTGCTTTGGAAAATTCGACGTTCGTCCCAATTGTGAGCCTAGCAATATGTGTGTTTTAGTAACATTAATGTCTACTAATTATCTTGTATAAGTACAATTAAACCGGCAGCCAATAATCTAAAATATTTATTTACTTTTAATAATTATTATTTTTGGAAAAAAAATTCAATCTACCTAATATAGGCGTGCAACTGACCACTTTTCTTATAATAAAGCTGTTCTGCCACGGTGATCTGTACACACAAAGTTCCAACTAGATTTATTTTCCTTTTTCAGAAACACCTTAACTATAAGACTAGTACACTTTTTTCCGTAGGGTATAAACAATTAAAGCTACTTAAGAAAGATATCAAATTATTTTTAAATAAAAAATAAATTAAATAGCGATTTTAAACACGGTAATGGAAAAAAAAATAACTTAAAAAATTGCAAACAACATTTCTATCATGTTTTTGCCTTAAAATAATAAACAATTTAAACTATTAATGCCATGTGAACAAGCGAAAAAAAAATGGAAAAAATATTTCAAAAGTAAGCAGAAATAAATACTTTTTCTGTGAAAACAGATACTAAATAAGCAAACAAAGTTAAAGAGAAAAAAAATATAAAACAAAAATTATGAGCTTACGTTGATCATGACTGGTTAAATGATGGCGTCAGCTGCAATTTTCTACACACAACAATTTTCAACGGACCATGACAGTTTAAGTCGTTGGTCTTCACAGTTGTCTTGGTGTGTTTTGTTTGGCGTTAATTTTTCTGTTAAAGCACACGTCTCTAGAGATTTTCATTTAAAGATACAAATCAGACGAAGTAAGATTAAACACAACAAACAGTACTTATTTGTGTATTTCATAGAATTGCCAACAACAACAAGAAGAACAACCACAGCAACTGCATAATACACAAATAGTGGTACAAAAATAAAATCCACAACAACTTGAAATCATAATTCATTTGGGAATTTTATTTTTTTAATGCTGTTATTTTTACATCATTTACTTTTATTTTCGCTTCAGTTTTTCTTTTTTCGCATTTTCGTTTTTGCAACGACATTACCATCTAAGGAATCGTTATTAAATTGTCTACAAATATAAATGTTTGTATGTTTGTGTTTAATTAATTGTTTCGCAGAACAAGTAATCAACACTTTTCAATGGTTTTTTGATAATTATCTCATGACACGAAAGATACATGTTTCATTTTTTGCGTGTACAGGGTATTTATATTAATTAATGATTGCGAAAATGTAAGAAATATGTTCATGTTTTTGATAGGTGAATTTAAAAAGTATGTGTTGTCTATCTAATATTCATTGCGGTATTATGATACGTTGTTATATATGGACATTTCCATGTCATCGTACGTGACATTTGTACTCCTATAAAGTGGAGTAAATTTTGCAAAAGTAAGAGTAACTGAAACAAAATTAGATCTTTATGATCCATTCAAAGGGTACTTTATTTAAAAAAAAAAATATATTCTAATCACTGTTGTCTAAAATATACAGAAAAATAAGAATATATCGTACGTGACATAAAACAAAAGTGATTTTGAGGTATATATGGAAATATGAAAAAATCTGCGAATCTTGAGAGGTATTTTTTCTTTTTTTAATTTCTTACACTAAACCAAATATTTTTCATTTAAAATCCATCATACTTTATTGAAAAAAATTTTAAAAGATTTTATAATAAATTCAATTTAATATCGTTCGTGACATATCGTACGTGACAGAATTTTTTCTAATAGTATTCTTAGGTAATAAAATTTATATTATGTTGAGAAAAAAAGTTAAATTCTAAATTATGTGCTCCTGCGACTGTTCAAATATGAATGACGGAGACAAATAATGTTTTTGCCTACGTACGTGACATTAAAATAACATCCAAGGGAAATCAAAAAAATACCGCTAATTAATCTATATTTTCTTTTTTCTTATGGATCTTGTTAATTATTGTTGTTACCTTAATTTCAAAGCATATTTACAATTACAATTTATTTTTACAATTTAGTCGGTAAAAAAAATAGTTGATAGTAACTCTTTAATATAAGTCAAAGAGATAATCAGACTTATTATTGTTCTTTAAAAAATTTAATAAGCTCTTAATACCTGCGCATAGTAAAATTTGAGTGTTTTTTTTTATCAATAAAATTATATTGAAAAACTTTCAAAAGTTTTTATTTTTACAGTCGTGGTTGACATATTCATGGAAATGTCCATATGGGAATAGAAAACACCTTTGAACAGACTATTTAATGAAAATATTGAAAGTTGCTGATAACGGCTAATACCCTCTTGAGGTGTAGGAAAAATGCTCACCAAATTTTTTAAAAATTTAAATTAAATTTTTTTATTTTACTCTTGTGTATACTTTTTAAGTCATATAATATAAATGCAAAGGACATTTCATAAAGTATACTTACAAGGCTAGATTTATAAGAATTTAATTTCAATAATTTAATTTACACTAAATTAATTTACATTTTAATTACAACCTTCACATTGAATCTAAGGCTATATACAAGATTGTCATTCAATAATCATTTCCGACCCCAAAAAGTATACATTTTTAGAAAGCTTATGAACAGGTTAGTCGATTAAGCATTATCCAGTCAGTATGTATGTCCGTGTGCATGTTGAAATCGTCTTTTTAAAGCCCCACGACATTTCCAAGACCCCTGTTAGTCATCAAAATATCAGAAATATTCGGGATGAAATAGTCGTTGAAAATCAGCATAATCACCCCATAACTTTCTGAGATAAGAGCAAATAAATACGACTGTCTCTGTTTTTTCGCTTATTTTTACCATAAAAATTAAAATTTTCCATCTCTAGGATAATTAATAGACACGGTTGTTACTATTTTAGATTTTGACCACGCTTAAGAAACCAAATTATAAGCCGTAACAAGGCAAATTCATATCAGTTAAACTCTTAAGCCCAACTGTTCATCAGCTGTGAACAAAGTTTAAGAAAAAAGGTCAAAATTTGTGTTTTTATGTTTGTGTACATTTGTTTGCCGGAAAATTTTAATAAATGTTTAAAAAGTGAAAAAATTTAATTTCTATGTATAAAATCAGATTGAATACAAAATAAATATATGTATGTATTTATGTAAATTTGGGATTATTGTTCAAAAATTGAAAAAACAAACATAAAAAATTTGTGTTCGAGTTAAAAGACTAACAAAATGTCAAAGTTTTCGTGAAAAATGCGTTCCTGCGCGATGTGTAGAAAAATATTTTAAGCGTAGTGGAACTTTATTTCGTGTACTTAATGATGAGCAAAATATATAAATATACATAAAAGTTTTAAACAAAACACATTAAAATTCTTTAATTTTAGTGTGACTTGCACAATTTGCTTTGAAATAAAAATGTAAACAAATGAGTGTTTGTTTGTGTTTAGTGAGAAAATTTTTGACAATTAAGTTCAAATATACAAAACCTGATTGAATTCGCCTTGAGCCGTAATTTCATAAATTATTTCTAAAAAAGCAGTTTGAAGCCAACTGAGATATAATCACTAGAGTACAAGTGCTTTAGTGTTTTTTCAAAAATGTACAAACGGAAATTCAAATTTTTCAGTTTCTATACAACCGAAAGAGTCAATATAGGGATAAAATGAGAACGCTTGAATATTAAAATGTAGTTAGAAATGAAAAGAAAAAAATTCCAGATGGAGTTCTAGATTAAATGGCGAATATATGAATCAAATATAGTAGTTAAGGCTTTGTCCCCTTTAACCCCCACAATATTAGTATCAAACTAAAAGGCTTGTCCATTACAATGTAGTAAACTATTAAAAAGTGTAAAATCCAAGATGGCGACTGAAAAAAATGGCTGAAAATTTTTCTTAACCCCATCAATATGGGTATCAAATAAAAGGGCTTGACTAGTAGAATACAATTAACTATGTAAAAATTCTTAATAAATGATGGTGTTACAATTAAAAAAAAAATGGGGTCTTACATGAAATCTAAAATCTAGCTACGATGTGGTATTTATACCTATAAACATGACGGTACTATCAGATTCTGTACGGCCGAATATAGCGCTCTTATAGTTTTTAGTGTAAATTTGTGTAACTTACATTACTCTAATATTTATTTTTAATCACAATTTTTAACATATATTTCTGGGTGTTTTTAAAATAACTTTTCCTACAATTTGCATTGTTTGTATTGTTTCTCGATCGGGTAAAATAAGATATAAAAAATGTTAAGAAATATTTGTCATAATAATTTTTGTAAATTTGTAAATATTATTTTACAGGGACAACCATATCGAATTTAAGATAAATACGCAATGAAAAATTAAACAAAAAAAATTAAAACAAAAGCTTGATTATCATGACAAAATATACAATAAAATTCAAATAACTATTACTGGAAATCAAAAACCAAAAATTGTTATCCGCGGTCTTCACGTAGCAATATTTATTGCCGCAATTGTCAAATTTAATTGCGTCCATAGAAATTGTGACTTGTTGGCCGCGTATTGCCATATGTAGCAATTTATTGTGCAATCATTGCTTTGTTGATGGCTTGAGCATTTATTGCCGCAATGAGCTGTCAAAACCGTTTAATTTTCATTGAATTTTTTAATTTTCTTTGCAGAAACAAAGGAAAATTTATATTATTTTAAATGATAATAATTTATAGTCAGATATTCCAAAAAAAACATAAAAGTTGAAACAAAAATATTAAATTTTTGTCGTGTACTCAACCCAATGAAAATAGACATACTTTATCAATAAAGTGCTGTCGACGTTTCTGTTCATGCTTTGTAATAAAAATTACTACGTGAAGACCCAGCGTGATAAAGAATATAATATTACCGTTGGGTTTTCTTTGCTTTATTCCGAAAAATAAAAATTTTTTGCAATGCATTTCATAGGAAATTTTAATTTTTTCTTAAGCTTAGTATGGGAAATAATTTTCGACCTTTGCTAAAATATATGACAAAACCACTTCCATTTTATATTAAACGCAATATCTTGAAAACCGGAGCTTAGTAATACAAACTACATCATTTATGGGCTGAGAAGGAGCTAAGAAATCCTGTGTAACAGAAAAAAATTATATTTTAACGAGCAGTGTTACCAGGGCCACAGTAAATAATGACTTTAGATAAATCCATTAGCAATTGAGCTGAAGGCCTTAATATGAAAGCTACGAAAACTTTCTCCTGCATATTGGCCTATATTTTTCTTCGTTCCTTACCTCATAATTAAATATTTCATTAAACTTATCCTTCAAATCAAAATATTCACGAAAAAAATTTTTTTATGTCTTTATGATTTTTATTTTAACATAATATCAGATTTTGTTCTACTTTTTCAAACAGACAGTAATTTTTTCAATAGAAAGGAGTGATTGACGTTATCATTAAAACTGTGGCACCTACTTTAATGTGTTCTCAGCATCAATTTAAAAGCTCAGGCATTACTTAAATATATTTTAGATATATTTGTAGATCCTTATTTAGCCTTATGCTTTTAAAATAAAATTAAAAACTATAGACTTAGGTATTTAAGCCTCATGTCTTGAAAAAAAAATTATGTGGGAAATATAGTGTCAAATCACTGCTTTGAAAAAGAATAATTATGTGCTCAATTACATTAAAAAAAATTTTGCTGGGAAGCATTTCCAAATTTTTAGAGGGTTTAGATAAGCTGAATGGGATGAACCAGAGACGATCCATTTATTAACAGATGGCACGAAATCACATAGACTCTACGCATATAAAAGTAACACTTTTGACTGTTCAATAAATTTAATTCTATACAGATATGTCAACGTGTTTTCTGAATATTGAAGCTAAACTTTTAATATTTTTTCAATTAAGGACCACGGTATAAAAAATTTTACCACCACTTAAAATAATTATATTGTATTCTCTCTTTAAAGATACTCTAACAAAAATATCTACATAAAATATTCAAAATCAAGATTCCACTAAAACTTTTCATCATTAAAATTCTGCAAAACAAAATCTAATTTACTTCTTTTCAGAAAACAACTTTAAATTAAAACCACCCTTCCACTTACTGAAACACTGCCATAATTTAAAACCTGACGTTATATGTACAGGGTTGCCCATATTCGACGGACCCATCTGGCAACGCCATAACTTTTGACAGAGATGTCAGATCGCTTAATGACATACCGCGTTTGAAGCGTCAGTCCAAGCAGATTTTTACCATGCAACAATACACGAGACGCGAGCGCTCTGAAATAGTTGAAATTTACATTCAACAGAACAAGTCAATTGTGAAAACTCAACGTGCTTTTAAAATATTAAAAAATGTGAGAAGTGCGCCTTCTAAGAACACCATTAAGCGTTTATACGAAAAATTTTCGACTGGTGAGGCTCTTTCTAATCCGAAGAGGCCAAATAAAAACATAAAAAAATAAAAAACAATCGATTTTCTGAAGAATTTGTTTCCGGGCCGTTTGATGTCGAAAAGTGGTGATTTGGACTGGCCACCGCGTTCGCCCGATTTGACGCCGCCTGACTTCTTCTTGTGGGGATATTTGAAGTCAAAGATTTACGTTAACAAGCCAAGGACCTTAGAAGAGCTCAAGGACAACATTCGTGAACAAATAGCCGCTATTCCGGCCGAAATGTTGGCGAAAACGATGGAAAATGCTGCAAAAAGGGCACAATACGCCATCAACGCCAGAGGCGGCCATTTGAGAGATATCATATTCAAAAATTGATGTAAACAAATCTACTTGGAAAAAATTAAATGATTAAGATTGCCAACCGCCAAATTTTTATTTTTTTCTTTGATTTTTTTAAAAAAAACATGGGTCCGTCGAATATGGGCAACCCGTATGTATATGTGGCGAAATGAACATTTATGCAAAAATTATTGATGTCCTCCATGGCCAACACGACACAGAGCGTAACTTTTTTCTTTCAATTATTTCTTTCTCTCTTTATTTTTGCCAGCTGTCAAAAAGGTAAAAAAGGTCCTTCATATAAATAGTGCACATAAAGCTGTAAATGCCAAATTCATAGCCATGAAAAATACACAAAATATATATGAGCTTGCAACTGTCAAAAGACAAGGGTATTCGCAAGGAAAAAATATGGTTTCTGTTATGCCATTTGAGCGGCCAACAATAAAAAAAAACAAACACTAACAAACAGATATAGGTGTAGATGTACATATGAGTAGTGATGGTATTGTAGTTTTTGCTGTTGCTGTTGCTGTCGGTAGTAGATTCATATTTTAGCGCAAAAATTTTAATTTATTGACACCATATGTGGGCAGTGAACGGTAAAGTTTCCTAATACTTATTGTGTGTTGGCACTTGCTTAGAAATGGTTTTTATATGACCGGTTGTGAACAGAAAATTGTGACTGAAGTGTTTTAGATTTTTTGAAATTTTTGCTGTAAAAGACAGTTTTATATTTTTTTTTTATTTTAACAAAAGTTATCAAACAGATTTTAGAAATTTTATATTTTAATGGAAAATTTTCAATAATTAGAATACTTAATCATTAGTTAATTACAGTCCAGAGGGAATTATTTTTTTGTCTTAATTTTTTATAAGCAAATTTTGACTTTCGGAAAAAATTCGAAAATTCAATTTAACCCCCCATTAGCGACCTACTGCTCTGTGATACCGGGTGTGTTTAAAAAATTGGAATAACTTTATTCTCTGCCATTATGTTGAATGTTGAAAGATTTAAAATATAATTTTTCTGTAGAAATGTAAGATTTTTTATTTTTTTCCTAGTTTTAAAAAATGTTATTATTAAAAACATTGTTATTTTTAATGTTGTGGATAAAAAAATATGAGAATTTTAATATTAAAATAAAAGAGCTTATATTGATTAAATATCTTTGTTTTATTTTATTTAAAAAGTAAAAATATAAAAACATAAGCTGTAAGTAACACGTTACGATAACTCTTTAGGTAAAAACCCCAATACGTGAGACCGGCATTGATAAAAGTCAAATTTGGGTCACCATTGACGGGTTAATCTAATATTAATGGGGAAAAAATAGTCCATTTCAGGTTCTCGGTAAAAAAATATGAAATGATTTTGGAAATATCTAAATTATTAATTAACAATTACCGAACATGATCTAACAAATAAAAATATTAAAACAAATTTTTCTGTTTTTAATTAAAAAATCTAAAAAGCTAAAAGGGTTGAAATTTTTTTTACTTTTTAATTAAAGATTTTTCGAAATTTTGCTCAATAATTAAAAATTTAAAAGATTGGTTTTAGTGGAGGATATTCTCCGCAAACTAAATCTTTTAAAAATTGTGTGTGATAAAAATTTTTAAAAATATACTAATAGTCAGAAACAATGTACTTGAGTATATTCGAAAAAAAAAATTAAAAGCTTGGGAAAAATTTATGAAATTAATAAATTTTAATTGAATTTTCTTATTAAATCACAATTGATATTATTATTATTAAATTTACATAAATCTAATTTTAACCCTTCGCTTGTGTCCCGCTGCCATATGTCAATTGTTGAAATCAATTGCAAGAAGCCAAAACAAATGGCACAGACCCGCATGTGGTATCAGCTTTTTTAAAATAATTGAGAACGAATGGCTATTGAAACTCATCATAATCGTACCATAATTTTCTGAGATATGTTTAAAAAAGAACACGGCGGCCTCTATTTCCCCCATGTTTTTAACACAAATATTGAATTTTGTAACCCCTGCGATAATTTATTATCACATTTGTTACCATTTATAGTTAAAATATGCTTCCATAGATAGTCCTTAAAAAAATTTGAACACTAATCGCAATAGTTATAGGCGTAAATTATTTTTAAACACACTCTTCACTGAGAGTGTAACGGTATGTATAGGTTTGTCATTGCTTGTGATATTTCTTCAGTATTAATTTCTGATCCTATAAACTTTGTAAGTGAATTTAAAATATCAGAAATATTCGAAAGAAGAACGGTATTGAAAATCAGCACAATCGCTTTATAACTTTCTGATATAAATGTAAGCAAATAAACATAACTTGCTCGGTTTTTTCCCATAAAAATCATAGTCTCAGACTATGTATATATTATATCTATAAATAGTACTACCTCTTAAGATGTTCCTGAAAAATTCTTAAACAAATGTCCAAAGTTAAGGAAAAAATGTTTGAAAAAAAAATGTATTTTCTTTAACTACCCTGTAGAAAATGTCACTAGTGAATCAGTACTGATTCACTATTGACACTGTCCAGTACTACTGACTTATTATACCCCCGACAATACTTTTTACTGTAGACATTTAACATGTGCGTGTCATTGGAAATCTATTACTGACACTGGTACTGAGTAGATAGTTCTTTAAGGACCATATGTAGACATTGTCACCAGAGATTCAATAGTGTATTTGAGTAATTCTAGTCTAAACTTTTGACATCTTTCTGAAAAAGACGTCGTTAATGAAACTTTTGTTAATATCTGATTTTTTATTAAAAAAAATAAGGAATTCATTAAATATCAAATATTAAAAGTAAGTTAGGTACATTTCATTTAATTAGAACTCTTATTTATTGTGTATACATTTTTTTCTCATAAAAGAAAATGAAAAAATGTAGACACTTTGTTGACAATGTCGCCAAGAAGTCACCATAATAGTCAACAAAACTGGTGACTTGGAGACAATTGCCCCCAGGTTTCCTCCACGGTATATAACATTTTTTAAGCCCCTATAAAGTGTTTAGACACGTTGAAGGCATCCAAGTATAAAGCTTGGTCTTGAAATTATTTCTGAAAAAAACAACATGTCGGTTTGAAAGTAACTGAGTTATGAGTACGAAAATACAACTGGGACGCTTTTTTCCTAAAATTTAAAAACGAAGGTCGATGTTTTTAGTATCTATACAACCATTAAGGCCAATATGGGTAGGTATCAAATGAAAAGACTTGGCTAACTCAATAGAAGCCACTTTAAACAAAAATGTAAGTCCATGATGGCCGCTTCAAGAAAATGGCAGTCAATAAATTTTAATATGTATTATATCTGATATTTAAAAATCTAGTCCCTTAGTCAGCCCAATATTGATATCACAAAAAAATTCGTTGATCAGCAAAATACAGTCTACTGTGCAAAAGTAAGAATGCGAGATGGCGTCCTGGTTTAAATGACGCATATATGGATCAAATATTGTAATAACGTCTTTGTCGCCTTCAATCTCCACAAAACTTATATCAAATAAAAGAGTTTTACAAGTAGAATGCAGTTAACTATGAAAAAGTATAAATTCCCAGACGGCCGCGGCGTCTGCAACAAAATTGCAAATAATTTTTTGTTTCTTAATCCCATCAATATTGGTATTAAATGGCTTGACTAGTAATATACAGCTAACTATGTAAAATTTCAAAAACAAAGATGGCGTCGGAAATAATAGTAAATGGCGTACAGTCGTAAATCTGAAATCTGGACAATGCTGCGATTAAATCATTAAACCTATTTACTATGCTTGTCTGTATATCTTTTTTCATAAGAGTGGTTAAATTTTAAGGCCCGATGTTGAATGTGAACCACACTTAAACGTTAACATAATCTTTCAAATTCGTCCACAATCAGGAAAAATATTGAAAAATATTTATATATCAGCAAAACAGGTCTGTATGAAATGTGGAAACATCTGTGAATGCCTTTTTCGTTCGTCGAACGGAAAACATTGCTGTTTTTCGTGAGAGTGTGGCAAAAGAGCAATAAACCTCGACTTATCATCGTGCCCAACAATTAAACATCAACATTGTCATTGAAAATTTGTCATCTACAATTTGGACCATCGGACGGAGGTGTGCCGCCGAGGTTGCCGCGCCCATTTCGCCAATATTTTGATCCATACATAATTGAAACATACCAATATTTAAATAATGCAAAGAAATTACAATAATCTCCAAAATAATTTGTGTTTTATTTAAAATCAACATCGACCCTTAAAACTTAACCACCCTTTATATATAATATTATTAACCAAACCACTTCTCACGCCAACCACGCACTTATACATAGCAAACATCTACTAATGCCAGACCTTTCTACAAACATTTAGGAAAATGCTTTAGCAGTAAAAGGAAATAAAATTTGATTTACTGTTGCATTTTTGAGATATTAACTACTACAACCTTTTTTTCCCTATTTCTTCCTATCGCTCTCTGGTATGCATAAATTTTTTATTTTCGTTTTATTTCTGTTGTTGTTGTTGTTGTTATAATAAATCATAACAGCGTAGGTGAAGTTAAGGTACGAACACAAAAGAGCCATAAATATGAATGACAATAAAGGAAATAACAGAAGGAGTGAGAAAACTATTTTAGCAGAGCATGTTCATACATAAATATGGGGTTTTCTGATAGGAATTAAAATTTCAAAATAAATGAAATGTGTTTTTTACAGGATGTTACATTGCATGTGCGAATATCATTTCCAGCAATATGCTATCAATTTTGATTTAAAATTTAAGTCAATAGGAAAATGCGGCAGGGAAGGAAATTTGTGAACTACATGAAGTTGTAGAGACTGCGTAACTATAATAATGGAATATACGGTAATTATTTTTTTTCTTAAAGAACTCTATTTACTCAAAGGACTAGATGGCATCCCAAGTTGTGTAACTATCACCAAATTCAGACATTAATTTTTTGTTAGTTTAATTTTAAACATAATAAAAAAATCCCTTTTCTTTACACGATTATTTTTTTGTGATTTTTTACGTCTAATTATATATATATATATATGTTCCTTTAACTCCCACTGGAGCATAGGGCGCCAAGAAAATAAGAAAATAACAAAAGTTCTAAAAACAAACATAAATATTTGTAATGCAAGTCCTTTCCATTATTTTTTTTTAATCAAAATTTGAATTAATTTTTTTTACTTTTATTTTTTTAAAGATTTTTTTTCTTTACATAAGCAACCAAAGGAAAAATAAATCGCAATAAGAACAAGTAAGAGCGCTATATTCGGCCGTGCAGAATCTTATATACCCTTCACAACGTGTAGTCATGCAATAACAGTAGTTTGTGACACCATTCATCCCATATGAAATACGTATGTATGTACAAACATATTAAAACACACATATATAAAAACATCCCATTGTAAAATTATAAATTCACGTATGTATGTTAAAAAAACAAAAAAAAAAAAAAAAAATATAAAAAAAAAAAAATAAAAATTAAAAAAAAAAAATTTAAAAAAAATTAATAAAAAAAATTATTATATATAAAACAAAAATAAAAAAAAAATTAAAAAAAAAAATAAAAAAAAAATAATAAAAATATAAATAATATATTAAATAAAAATTAAAAAAAAATTAAAAAAAAATTTTAAAAAAATTAAAAAAAAAATTTTTTTGGCTCAGCTGGGATTCGATGCCACGTTTTCTCTAACCAGTATACACGTTTGTATGTATGTATGCTGTTGTTGTAATGTTGTTTTTGTGAAAAAAATTCGAGGTGGTCGTAGGTTTTTGCTCATATCACAGTTGTTTATGTACCGATGTTTCTGATTTTCAATACCGTTCTACTCCCGAATATTTTTGATATTTTAATACCTCACCCGGGTCCAAGCGATATCGGAGGGCTTCAAAAAATTGATTTCAACATACACACGGACAGACGGTCAGACGGACAGACTGACAGAGCATAATCGACTCCCCTATTCATAAGCTTTCAGAAAATATATACTTTATGGGGTCGGAAATGAAAATTGTAGAAATTTCACACGGAATGACAAAGCTATATATACCCTTTTTCACTGTGTAAAGGGTATAAAAACGCAAATAAGTGTAAACAGGAAAATAAAAATATCTTCAAAAATCAAAAACGTGATGTCTCGTCGACAGAAATGAAACGACATGATGAATACTCATTGATTTAAATCATCTAACATGTCGAGTGTATGATTAAACTGTAGCCTTCCAATTGGAATAATAATCAATATTTCTATAAGAATAAAGACATTTTCCCAAGCATCTAATAAACTGAAATTGCTAGTTCAGCTTAATATTGTTCTTATTAATTTTATTAATTAACTTCACTATCTGACATCATACCAAATTAATTAAATTATATTTTTCAAACCAACGATTCATTAGGTTGATGCATCATCTATGTATCTAAGGCTGTACTAGCAAAAACATTTGCGGAAAATCTTCAAATGTAAAGTATTGTATTTTTACAATGTTTTTGGACGATCATACTTGGTATGTCAGCATTGTATGATGTGACGCATCATACTCGCGTAATAGTGCATAATTCGTGATTGTCAGTGTGATATGATACACATGGCGAATTTCATTTATTTATGGCTCGTTAAGATTGCGCATTTTTAAAAAAATTCATTAAAGTTTATGAAAGTCTACCAAAACTGTGACAGATAAAAGTGATATTTAAATAACTTCTAGAAAAATTAAAAAAGGTCAAACTTGGCAATTGAAGATGTTGAAAAAAAATAAAATTTAGCCCTGCTGTTACGCGCCATTATAAACACAAACTTCACCTGGCAGTGTTTGCTTTTATGGAGTGTTTTGTTAAACCTGTAGAACTTCTGATAGGAATAATTGTAAAACTTGCTGCCATATTAAAAAAGTATGTAAGACATTTCTTCATTGTACTTGGGTAAATTGTTAAAAACTATTTCCAAAATTCGATCTCTGCTCGCCAAACTTCGTCAAGTTTACGATGCGAATAATCGTCCATCTGAACAAGTAACACAAACGAATTTAGCATTACTACTTGTTGATCTTTAATTCGATAATTTTAAACCAAAATTCCTTAATTTTCTTCATATCAGTTACTGTGACTTGAATTTCGGCAGCCGATATTTTCCTGCCACCATGGCTAATTGTATACATGAAAATCAGAAGAACACATTTTAATAAAGTCTGGTTATTTTTCTTTTTCATGGAAAGACTCTTTTATTATTCTATTGTATAAATCTGGCTGCAGAAATAACATTGCTAATTATATAGGTGTTGCTAAACTTAGTATCATACCCAAAATATTTAAGAAAATCATAACAGACCATCTTTGTCAACAAGTGTCATCTATCTTGTCTTCTTTACAACATGAAAGGGTTGTTCAACTGTAACTAATTTGCTGCACCTTACTATGCTAGTAAATCGTGGTTGTGTTGAACAGAAGCAAACTGATGCAATTTACACCGACTTTAGTAAAGCTTTTGATAAAGTCAATCACAAACTTCTAGTAAAAAAACTTGATCTGATGGGATTTACGAAAAACTGTCTAAACTGGATTTATTCGCATTTAACGAATAAATGTTCATTTTAAAAATTAACTTCTAAGCCAATTGCTGTTATTTCTGGTGTCCCACAGGGAAGCCATCTTGGCCCATTGCTGTTTTCTCTATTAACGATCTGCCAAATACGATTAAATTCTTGGACGTTCTAAGGAATGCCGACGACGTAAAAATTTTCCTTAGTTATGTATATCACGCTGATCATATCCTTCCTTAAAAGGACTTAAATGCTTTTTGTTCTTGGTATAATCTCAACCTAATGTAGCTGAATCCTTAAAAATGCAAATACAGGTGTTTCTTTCGTAGATGTCAGATTAAAGTCAATTATGTCTTAAACGGTCATACTCTGAACAGACTCACGACCGTCTGCGACCTTGAAATTTCACAAGATCCGAAATTAAATTTTATTTCACATATCTTTGTTACTGTTAACAAAGAACGTGCTTGGATTTATAAAAAGCTGGGCGAAGGAGTTTAAGGACCCATATATAACGAAACAAATATACACCTCTCTGGTCAGGCCTACTCTTGAGTATGGTTCAATAATTTGGTATGCAACGTGTAATTTTTACAACAATGACATTAAATCTCTACAATAACAACTCCTGTCATTTTCTCTTTAAGGCCTAAACAGGAATCCGTTAAACATGCCCCCTTATACTAGTAGACTTGATCTTATAAAGCTGCCAACACTAAAAAGCCGTAGAACGATGCTAAATGTCATGTTTGTTCTCAACTTAATAAATGGAAATTTATGCTCTGATTTCTTGATTTCCAATATCTCTTTTAATGTACCATCTCGTTCTATATGTTATTTCTATCCACTATCTGTCAAAGTTTTAAGATGAAATTATGCCAACTCTGATCCGTTTTTAAGAATTTGTACTTGTACTTTATCAAAGTGTTGATTTTTCTTTAAACATTAATATTGTACAATCTAAAATAATTTTTATCTTAAATAACTAAAAGTATGTTTCTAATTTGTACTGTCCAAAAGTCTGCAAGGATCTCGAATCAATTGACTTCAATAAATAAATTATTAAAAAAAACACATATTTATTTATAATTTGTATTAAACTTTATTTTATAAACGTGTTACCTCTAAGATTAACAATTTTTATAACCGGGTATCTAAGAAAAATTCATTATTACTTTTTTAATTAAAATCAAGCCACAACACAGCACTCTCAGTGATTATACTTGTTAAAGGCAATATTTGCCGACTGCATTATTTCTCGCAGAAGCGATTTTAAATGCTACTAATTAATATTTGCTGCATTTGATAACTCCTGACTGTTTTATTTAGGGTTGTTTTTTTGTTTGAATTTTTGGTTTTAAAAAGTTTTATGAAAGTTTTTGCATAATTAACAGAGTTTACCCTCCGTCTAATGCTGCAAAGAAAAGGTGAGTATTCAAAATTAATTATCTCTAACCATTCCTTATCTTTTTATTTCTTCTATTTTTTTTTTTTTTATTAAAATATTAATAGAGTTTTAACACAAAAATTATTTCAGAACTTTACTTTTATAACCATAATAAAAACTACTTCAAAGTCAGAGGTAAGTTTTTTTAAGAACTTTGTTTTAACAAGATATAAAAAGTAAGTAATTGTGGCAAGAGTATTTTTCAGCATATAATGTGGCAGCAGGGGAAATTAAAAACAAAAGTACAAAGTCTATTATTATCACAACAATAGACGTGAAATAAAGAAAGAATGAATGAATGAATAAATAAATGAATGAATAGATGGATGAAAGAAAGACTTAATATAATTCTTTAAAATATGTCTTCGTCTTATCGCATAATAAAAATAAATAATAATAATAATAATTTCAAAAGACGGCAAGAAAACAAAAGAATAAAAATACACATGCAAAATAACTACAAACATACACACATGCATATGTACATACATTAATATCATAAATTTTTGCTTGGTTATGTTAAAGCATTCAGACAGTTGCACCAGAACATGCATACATACATACATATATACGAACGTTGATAGAATCATACAAATATAAAACATTATTATTCCTACGAAATGACAGGCGACAAAACCATTCATCATTGTTTTGTATTTCCATGACTTATAGTATGACTGTAACTGACTGAATTAATGACTGACTGACTAACGAACACCCACTTATCGTACCATTATTTTAATGTGTGTTATATGTGCATGCAAGTGTATGTTAATTTGTGTTTGTGTGTATATTTTATTTCATATTTTTCTTTAATAGTTTTTCTTGCAGTTTTATTCATTAAAAATGTGTGCAAAAATGTAAACATTTTTCATAATTCAACGAGGATTGTTGTATAACACTGCTCTACAAAAAATCATTTTTTGTCTTCCAGTTAATTAAAACTATGTGGACAATATGGATTTTGATGCACTGAACTCAAATCCGTTGTCGGTTTTTTCCATCAGATCGGAATTTTGAATAATTCCAAAACGATAAGAGATAGAGAAAAATTCTATTCGACTAAAATAAATAAAATTGTATTACACATCTTCTGGTGTTTTATTTTTGAAAATCGGATGACTGGTTCTCGTCTCTGTACCTGACTAATTTAGGGGAAAAAATTTGCCAAGCCCATAAAAAAAATCTCGATCTGATGGAAAAAAAAAACTGATAACAGATTTGAGTCCAGCGCATCGAAATCCATATATTCCACATAGTTTCATTTAATGGAGGATTTTGCTGCTGAGCAGTGTAATTAGAGGTGTTAACTTTTTTAAAAACTCTTAAAAATTTTCCTTCATCTTCTTCTTTATATTGGGCTTGTAAAGTACATTTTTTTATTTTATTAATAAAATCTTTTGAAGATCTTTATCAATAAGTCTTTAAGTAAATCTCAGCAAACTATAATTTTTTTTAGCTAATAGCAACGTCCCTTTAAATAACCATGAATTTCAAACACTTTCCATATTCGTCTTTCACAGTATCGGTTGTACGAAGAGCACATTTTATATACAACCAACCCTCGTATATAATTACAAGTGTTATGTTTAAGACACCTTAAAAACCAAAACAACTTCTTAGCTAAAAACTGCTCGTTAAAACTGTGACTTTTTAAATAAAAAGTATAAAAACAATGGTAAAGGCAACATAATGGAACTAAATCTAAAACCGCGAAAACCACAATAACTTATTCATTCGTCTGTTGACTTCTTATAAATATAAAACAATAGAAAACAAACTCATAAGTACTCAAACCTTAGAACGCTAGTGATGTCAATTTATATAACCTTTAAATAAGCGTTTTCTTTAATTTATATTTCTTTTTATAAAGAGTGCTTTTTTTACACCATTCACACAGTGAAAAAGGGTATTTATAGGTTTGTCATTCCGTGTGAAATTTCTACAATTTAAATTTCCGACCCCATAAAGTATATATTTTCTGAAAGCTTATGAATAGGGAAGTCGATTAAGCCCTGACCGTCTGTCCGTGTGTATGTTGAAATCAACTTTTTGAACCCCCCACCCCCCCCAATCGCTTGGACCCGAGTCAGGTATTAAAATATCAGAAATATTCGGGAGTAGATCGGTATTGAAAATCAGAAACATCGGTATATAAACAACTGAGATATGAGCAAAAACCCACGACCACCTCGATTTTTTTTCACAAAAACAACATTACAACAACAACATACATACATACAAACGTGTATACTGGTAATAGGAAACGTGGCATCGAATCCCAGCTGAGCCAAAAAAAAATTGTTTTTATATATTTTTTTTATTTTTTATTTAATATATTATTTATATTTTTATTATTTTTTTTTAATTTTTTTTAAAAAATTTTTTTTTATTTTTTTTGTTTGTTTTATATTTATTATATATTTTAATTATTTTTTTTTAAATTTTTTTAAAAAATTTTTTTTTTAAATTTTTTTTTTTTTTTGCTTTTTTAACATACATACGTGAATTTATAATTTTACAATGGGATGTTTTTATATATGTATGTTTTTTATATGTATGTACGTATTTCATATGGGATGAATGGTGATATAAACTACTGTTATTGCATGACTACACGTTGTGAAGGGTATATAAGATTCGGCACGGCCGAATATAGCGCTCTTACTTGTTATATAACAGAATGTTCTTAAAAATAAATGGCAAAAAATTCAATAGCTCAACACACGCTAAATATTTTAAAATTATTTCTGGCATATAGCCTCTGCAACTGCTATTTGTAAACGCCATTCATCAGCTGTAATCTTGAACAACTCTTTTGACCATATCAGGTCTTATTTTATAATTGGTCGTCGAATGTTTACTTCTAAATTACTAATCATTACTGGTTCATCAGCACAGACAACAAATCTGAACTTCCCCTTTCAGAAAATAGTTTAAGTGAAAGTGAAAACTCAAACGACCGAAGTAGCCAATACACAGGTCAGTTTTTTTAAATAGTTCTTATATTAAATCTATGCCTCAACAATGTAATGGTTTCCTGCACTATATGACATCTTAAGTCGTCTTCTCAGGATTAATTTCGCATTTAAAAACAAATGCGCCGATAATACCTTCGGAATGTAAATCTCTCCAAACAGTGACTTTTTTTAATGTATTAAGTCTCAGAGGTCACATCACGATTGTGATGTCTCAAAAACCGAAAATTCTTACTTGTTTATAAGCATGTTAATACAGAAATGAGCCTCATCGCTGAAGATTTTTTGACGATAAAAATATGGTTCAACTTTCAGTTGATTCTCTGCCCATTTACCGAACGCAATTATTTGTCTGCTGATCTTAATTGTTGCATGTAGATGTGGATGTAGACTAAGATTAAAATATATTGCCGAGAACTGCATCAAATCAATGAATTCAATGAATGACAGAAAGATCTAAGACAATTATGCATGACGCAAAATATTAATCAAATTTTTGCAATGGCTTAGGTGGCATATTTCTAACCGATGGCACATATTTTTAATGGCACTGAGATATAATTGAGGTTCGTTGTCGTTAATGTAAAGCATTATCTCATCTTTAAGCACTAACTTTATTCTTTGCCTATTGATGTACACTTTTCTTTAAATATTCAAAAAAATGTCAAACAGTGCCAAATCACATAATCGTATCCTCCAATTAACATGGCCACGACGATTGCGCCAGCGTTGAATTTCTACTACAAAGAGCCATTCTCTCGTTGGATATTGCACAATTCCATTGGAACCACATATCTTCCAGGTCCGTTTGCTCAATTTCGGGCCACAGGAATCTACTTGATCTGCCTTATTTTCGAAAAATTACCCGGTGTCATTGCATCAGCTTCTTTACAATCCCTCGTGGATTCTCATATGCCCCAATCAAGCAATTCCTGGTTATGAAGATTATTTTCTTTGTAAAGTCACAATTCACTACACTGTCTACACAACCAATTATTCAGCGTATTGACGACGATTGAAATGGTCAGTAGGCTACAGGTTCTGATTTAAAGTAACCTTCTAAGCGTGTTACTTTCTTTTTTTCAAAATTCGCATCAGGTGTGTTCTTTTCTTGACGTGAAGATGTGTCGAATTTGATAACACTTAAGCAAATCTATCTCAAAGAACAGCATTGTTTTCTTCAAAACGAACTGTGCGAGTATGCGCAGGTGTTTTCACATTTCCTACTGACACGATTGCGGGTGCATTTAGTCGATCATACTGACAAAATAAACCAAAAAGTTAACAAAATGTATTTTTTTTTGAAAACTCACTTTTGTTAGTCAAACACTGAAACAAAGACAAGCTAAATTAAGTTGGACAAAAAACTTGACGTTAAGATGAGACTCACTATTAACAGCGTGTATCATAGTTACATCACCCTATTGAAATCCACTTTTCGCAGACCAGAAATAATTAAAGGTCTTACTTGGTATTTATTTATGTTAAAATATTTTTCAACATTTTGCCATTGAATGCTAGCGAAATTGATACGTTATTGAGAAAATGCAACACTGCTTATTTATTTCAAGTCGATTCCGTTAAATAGTAGGCTGTTATCTTTTATTTTTTTGCTATGGCGTAATGCTTATATCATATATGGTATCCAATATGCTAGTGATAATCAGATATAAGATTGAAAGTTATATTTTTGAGAGTCATTTAAGTTTTAATGTATATTATTCTAATGCTTCAGTTGATCAATTATAAAAATGTTACTTGAATCTTTTATTATACGAAAAAATTAAATTAACAAATAATGGTTGTACCAAGTTAAATAGATAATGTTAGTAAGTTTATTGAATAAAAATTGCATAAGCAATTGTGTTGCTCATTATACATCAATGTCCGTTGATTTACACTAGATAACTGATTCTGTACATAGAAGTAATAATAGTAAAAACCATCAATTATTTGTTAAAATAAAATTGTCAGTTACATGCTGTCAACCTATGACTAACCTGTGGCAAACAAACTGGGGTTTTCATGAATTGAATGATTTTTTTATTTATTGCTAAAAAGAAACAAAGGTGCCTATTTTACAAAACAATCATTTGTAAGCCCCACCTCATTTAGTTTTATGCTCTTTAATTTATTCATTCATAAGACAGCAACGATATTGTGTTGATATTCCTTCAAACACAGTGCGTAGAAAATTATGAAGGTATTAGGCAAATATTTTATTTTTTTAAATTAATGTTTTTCAATATAAAACAGTAAAATATATTAAAAAGTTCTCATTTTACCAAGTTGAAAAAATAATAAATTCACTGTTGACTGCATTATTTTTAATTTTTTTGCAACCAAACAATTTCTTGTATTTACATATTTTTGGGAAATCTTTACGTTTCCTTTTTTGTCTAGATAAAAAAAAATACAAAATTTAGTGTGAACTTAAGTTTGATTAGTTTTTTACAACTAAAACAACTGTTTGTGATTAAATTTTTATGAAAATCTGTGCGCTTACATTTTCGTGTCACTCTGAATTCTGAATTTTCTCAATAATTTATGGACAAACACTTAAAATTAAATGTGATCACTAAAATATTGAATTTGTTGTTTCTACTGAAAAATCGCCATTATTTTAAAATAATTGACAGCATTCTTAATAGAAAACTGCTGCAACACCACTCACTTGAAAAAAATAATGAAAATATAAAACGAGAATAATTTTACTTTCTTATTAAAATATCAAAAACACTTTACCACCAAATATGAAAATAAAAACAAAAACGCTATGAGCACTGCGTAAACAAAAACAAAACACCACTACTACTACGTAGACGACATCAGAACCATCACTACCACCACTGTCAACATTGTCATCAACATGTTGTTTGTATAAAATGCTTCAGAGTCATGTGATGCATGTAAAATTTGTATGAAAACATTCCGGCAGAAGTGCATACATAGTTTGCACACATACTTTTTTTGAATGGAGAATGTATGCATAAATGTGTGTTCGCCTTAAAGAAAGTGTCAGTCGTCTTTTACAGTAAAGCAATATGAGCTTTATACAAAAATACAACAATAAACTTTTCTTCTTTTTCAACCAGTTTTCTTATAAATATGCAGAGATGTATATCTGTGTAGATGGGGAAGACTTTTTAGAGGCCTTTCATACTACGTACACAGGCATATTTCGGGAGATGGTGTTTATTGTTATGTAAAATGCAAGTCTCCCAATACAATTGCGCCTGTCTGAGTGACCAACTGTCACCCAAGAAGTCCCAGACTGCAACAAGCTAACTTTAAATTATTATCAGACATTGCCGCACTTGTAAATTTTGCTACAGATATAAACTTAAATAGCTTAATTTACATAATAATTTTACTAGCTAATGCTAGGAAATATTTTTTACATTAAAAAAAAACGTAAATCATATGTGTTCTACGGTACGCAGATCTAGGTTAGTTTAAAATTTCATCGAAGTCGTTACGTTATTTAGGTAAGCCATAAATTGTCCCTTTGGATGAGTCACCCTAAATATTTAGGATGAAAAATAGATGTTGACCGATTCTCAAACGTTTATTTCTGCATTGGCTGGACTATAAATTGTGTACAATTTAAAAAAAAATAATAAAAACTATATCGATGTAAGTACATAATTAAAAAAAAGTGGGCGTTAAAGTAGGCGTGATAAAAAAGTATACTATTAATTATATCAGAGTCTTAGTTATATTATGTGAAAATTTCAAGAAGATCGGTCCAGCAGTCTGTCCTACCTGAGGGGGCGTGAAAAAAGGCGTGGCGTTGAAGTGTAAGAAAAATAGATTTTGACCGATTTTCAGACCTACCCGATATGCACACAAAATTTCTTGATAATCGGTCGAGCCATTTCGGACTAGAACTAGAATATTATCAAAGTTTAGGTATAGTAGTTTAGGCTACAGTAGTTTTTTTTTGGAGTATTTTTCCTGTGGTTGGCTAGTTGTTCGAGTATTATGATAAGTTATATACAGCCGATATGTGTTAGTATGCAGCATACTTTAAGGCACATTTATTTTTTACTTAACATAACGTCTTAATTTAAATGTAACGGCCGTCTACTAACTTAACGGAATGTACTAGTATGTACATGCAAAAACTTTGTGAAACATTACATATCACTACTATCCCAGCAAAAATTACTGCATACCCGGAAGCAGGTTTGTAAGGGAGAGACAAATGTACTCTCCTTTCCCAACCTGCTTCAGGAAGGCATGATTTTTATATGAGATGTCCCACTTGGTAGGGCTCTTTGATGCTCTAATTATTTGCTATTTTCACACATGGTTAATGCAGTAATATCATGTCTCTTTTATGTGTTTTCAATAAATTTTTTAAGAACTACAGTAAAGAGAGGTAATTATTCGCTTACATTCCTGCATCCTCGTAAGCGAGAGAAGTTGCAGTAAGTTATTTTATAAAAAATGAAATATATTTAATAGAAATTTCTGACTTCCATTTATAGCACCCTCGAATGCGCTCTAATATTGCGCTATAAGAAGGCATGATTTTTTGTTACTGCTTACCGGTACAAAATAAATTTTTGCTGGGATGTTACTATACACATAAAGAAACAACAAAGCTTAGAAGATGAGTATTACAGTAGATCTTGTAAAGTACTGTAAAAACATTATTATAATAAATTTCAAGTGTTATTATTTGCAATACAAAAAAACTCCCAGTTTATTTCAAGGAAATAAATTAACGTTTATAAACGGTATAAACGTAACAATATAAGTATTTCTTAGAAGGCCATATAAAAGTCACCACCTTCAAATTCTTCCCTCTATATACTCGTGTATATATTTGTGTATAAGTATACCATTTAAAAGACCTCACAGAATGCTGGTCTGTTTGTCGATTATTGTTGCTGTTATTTATTTTAACAACCCAACGACATACAAAAGAAATGCATTTAAACGAAGAAATTTACAGAAGAGGAAGTTGCAAAAAATAACAACAATTTGCATAATTTATATTTTTCATTCAATACATACATTTAAGACGAACATAAGACATTTCCGTAATTAGTCAACCAGAAAGCATTAAGCGCACCATTATGAAATTAAATCAAATTTATATGAGGTGCCACAAAGTTTGCTGCATGAGTTGAATGTAATAGAGATTTTCTTTTTTCGGCGTTTTTGAATTGAGTTGCGTCCTAAGGTAATTGCATGTGTAAAAAATAGGATGTGTGTGAAATAGTTGTATAAAATGCAAACATTTTAATATTTAAATTGCGTGTTTATTTACTGCATTGAAACGATATAGATTAAAAATATGTTGTGGCAAGATAAAAGTACAAATTAATTTTTTATAAGAGTTTAAAATTTCTCTAGTCGTATACTTATTTTTTTCTTAAATTATAGTGATTATTTTTTTTGTTATATACTAAGCATACATGTACGCAAGTGTTAAGAAACGTTCTTAATACGTTAGTAGTTATAAGTGGCGTGTATATGTAGAAGGTTTTAAGGTAAACTTTTTTTATTTTAACTTAAATTTTGTTTGCTGTAGTGTAATTCACTTATTAGCTCCAACGACAATTGCATAGTTAAGAAAACCAAACAACAATTTTATCGATTTTGGGTATTCAGGATTATACAACAACAATAAGTGTCGTCATATCTACCGATTGGCGGATCGTTAAAAGGTAATGAATCGCATCAACAATATTTTTTATTAGCAAACACCACAACTAATTTATCCGACTTCTACTATTGTACTTCATAATAATATAATAAAAGGTTTTCCAATAGGAATGATATGATTTTGAAATATGTGATGATCTGTCCTTTGTTTTTTAGTAAAATTTTATCATGGAGAAAGAATAACGTTTACAAATTATTCAGTTTTATTTTTTAAATAATCGTTCTCCAATTGAAACTTTTCCTGAGCTTTTGCCATTTTATGGTCGCAAAAAAAAATATTACGAATTTTGCACGAAAAAAATTTTTTATCTTTTTTAATTTCTAAATAATTCCGAAACGATAAGAGATAGAGAAAAAATTTTTTTAACTAAAATTTTGTTACACATCTTCTGGTGTTTTATTTTTGAAAATCGGATGACTGGTTCTCGAGTTAGGATGAAATATGTCTCCATATCTGACTAATTTAGGGGAAAAAATTTGCCACGCCCATAAAAAAATCCCGATCTGATGGCCCGACAACGGATTTGAGTTCAGCGCATCAAAATCCATATAGTTCGAATATTTTTAATTAACGGGAAGATAAAAAATGATTTTTTGTCGAGCAGTGTAATCGTCCAAGTGTAAAGAACCACTCGAAGCAATGCAAATATTGCTGCCGTTCAGGCAAGTAATGCTGAAGGCCGCATTTTGTCGATCCAAAGACGTTCTCAACAATTGGGACTATCTCAAACCACAACCAGAAGGATTTGGGTTTGCGTCCGTGTAAAATTGTTTTCACTCAAGAACTGTTGCCATTGGATAGTGCTACGTGACACACAGCAAATTCAGCAATTGAATTAAAGCGATAAAAGTTTGGACTGGACATTCGATTATTTCAAGAATTTTTGATATTAAATGACCTCTAAGAAGTTGTGATTTAACACCATTAGACTATTTCTTGTAGGCACTAAAGGTCCCAACCCACGACAGGAATACACTTATGCCCAATTGGCATGTTGTGCGCTCCATATGAATAGAATAGTTAGAATACAAAGAGAATAGAAGAGAAAGAGAAGCAGACCAGTCCAGAATCTCTGGCGGGAATCGAACACGCAACTCCGAAACTAGCAGACCAGCACACTACCGACTAGTCTACCGAGACACCCTTTTTGTTTTTGTTTTATTTAGAACTTAATTGTATCGATTGTACTTCACATTAAATAAAAAGCTTTTGACTTTCCTTAAGAATAAGTATGTTTTTTTAAGAAATCATATTACTCTCATTTGAAAACCTTTTATAATAAATATAATAAAAAAATAAATGTGAGTAATTGTAAATGGTGTCTTAATAAGAATTTCAATTCAAAGTCTTGTTTGTGTCGGTAGAAACTCTGAAACTAAAAATTAAGCGTACAACGAAATAACAACACTTTATAATTGTTTAAACTTACTACAAAATATTGAAAAGTTATGTCAAGATCGCTCGCAAATTTCAAAAAAAGTGAACGTTATGTGTCAGTCAATTAATGGGTGATTAAAAATTAAAAAAAAAACTGCCTCAGTTTATGATAGTAAGACCCTTGTTAGGCAACGTAACAGTCGGTCTCTTAAAAATATTGTTGTTGCAAACGAGAGTGTCGCCGAAAATTCGAACACAATTATTCGGCATCGTGTGAGAAATAATTAAAGTTAATTTACAAAAAAATATTTTAACAAACAATTTTTTTTTAACAAACTGATTTTTAATTAGAAACACTTTGCAATCGAGGCCCGTGTTAGTTTGCTTAGAAAAATTTTATATTCAACCGTTTTTACCAGGACCATTCGTTTAGGGTTCCATCAAACAGTCAAAACATTCACCTGGAATTAAAATACAATTACCTGATAGCGATGCAGTATTAGTTTGATTTCTAAAGGTTTGCATATAAAAAACTTCGTAGTTATAAACAATTTTTTATTTAATTACAGCACATTATTATTATTAATATTACTAGTTTGATATTTATAAATCATACGCAGCTAATGGACACAATTCAAGTGAGTAAAATTTTCAAAACCCAAAACTTATCATAGTTTCACTAAAAAAACCGCTGATGAAGTATGGTTTTATCGTATTTCCCCATCGTATCTATCAACTTTCTTTTATCAGAACTTAAAAATTTTGACAGGTTCTTAAGCTACATGAAATTGTTATTTATATAAAAGGGCGAGCCAAAAGGGCAAAAATCTCACACATCTTGTGGTAAAATTTTAACTTAAAAAGTGTTTTTTTTTGTATTTCCTCATCGTATCTATCAAGTTTCTTTCTTTTCTTAAAATGACCCAATCAACTTAAATTTGCTATAACAACTTTAACCAGCCCTTTGGCTATGCAGCGCTTTTACACAATCTTTACATAATTATTACAATTTTAAAACAAATTCAAACCAAAAACAACCTATTTTATCTGTGAAATATGTCCCTATAAAATAAATATCCATAACAACACTTATTGAACTGTGGCCTTATGGAGCAAAGTGTACTTAAATATTTGTAACTCTTATTTTTATATCTTTTTTGTATATTTGTGCAAATAATAAAGATATTTAACATTTCCCATGTTTGTTGTATGCAATTTATGCAGATATAACAAATAAGTAAATAAATACCTGTGCTGTGAGTTGGTAAATATGTATGTGTCTCTACATCCACATTCAAATGCATTAGTTATCATTAAAATGAGCTTATGTGACCTTTGAAACACTAGCAAGCTAAAGCACACAAACACACACACACTCGCCTAATTAAGTACCAATACACATTCGAAGATACATACTTAACTACATAAAACAATAAAAATGGACCCTAACAATAATAAACTTATATTGACCAGCAAAAGGACAATGACAGTGTTTAAAATATACACAATTATAATACACACTCCACCGTTGGGACAGAGTAAAAATAATTGGCTAAATGTGACCACAATGGCCGCAAAACAATCTACACAATCATATAATAAAAATGCATGCGGTTGTAGGAACTTGCATTTAATTGTGTGAGCACGTAAGTGTGTTCTAACACACACGTATCTATTTACAACTGTGTTTATTTACAGGTTGTTGTGTTAAACAGTTATAATTGGCAGTGGTAATGCGGTGGCTGATTATTGTATTGGTTGCAAACAAATTGATTATGTTAGAAAATATTTTGAATTTTTGTTGTTGTTGTTGTTGTTGTTGCTATTGTCGTTGTAGATAAATGTTTTGCAAAAAATATTAGAATTTTGATATTAGAGCGGAATATATATAAAAACAACTAAGAGTGCTATATTCGGCCATGCCGAATCTTATATATCCTTCACAACGTGTAGTCATGCACTAATAATTATTGCATCACCATTCATCCCATATGAAATACGAACATAAAAATAAAAAACATTCATTAAAAAAAACATCCCATTGTAAAATTATAAACTTACGTATGTATGTTAAAAAATAAAAAAAAGAATTAAAAAAAAAATTAAAAAAAATTAAAAAAAAATTTTAAAAAAATTAAAAAAAAATAATTAAAATATAAATAATAAATATAAAACAAAAATAAATAAAAAAAAAGGAAAACAAGTAACAGTGCTATATTCGGCCGTACCGAATATTATATACCCTTCACAACGTGTAGTCATGCAATAACAATTGTTTGTATCACCATTCATCTCATATAAAATACGTACATATGTATATACTGGTTAGACTAAATGTGGCATCGAATCCCAGCTGAGCCAAAAAAATTTTATCTTATTTTATTTAAGATATTATTTATATTTTATTATTTTTTTTATATATTTTTTTAAATTTTTTTAATTTTTTTTTTTAATTTTTTTTAATTTTTTTTATTGTAATTTTTTTATTATTTTTTTTATTTTTAATTTATTTTTTTTTGTTATTTTTTTTTGGCATGTTTTTTGCATGTATGTATGTATGTATGTTGTTGTTGTAATTGTGTAAAAAAACGAGGTGGTCGTGGTTTTTTGCTCATATCTCAGAAAGTTATTTGGCGATTGTGCTGAATTTCAATAGCGATTCATTCCTGGATATTTCCAAGAGATTGATACCATATACAGATCTAAGGAACATATAGTTGCTTCTAAAAGTTGATTTCAACCAACACATGGACAGACGGGCAGACGGGCAGACGGTCAGGGCTTAATCGAATCCTCTATTCATAAGCTTTCAGAAAATATATACTTTATGGGGTCGGAAATGAAAATTGTAGAAATTACAAACGGAATGACAAAGCTATATATACCCTTGTGCACCACAGGTGAAGGGTATAAAAAAAATTTAAAAAAAATAATAATAAAAATATAAATATTATAAAAAAAAATATATAAAAAAAAATTAAAAAAAAAAAATTAAAAAAAAAAATTTTTTTTTGGCTCAGCTGGGATTCGATGAAACGTTTACTCTAACCAGTATACACGTTTGTATGTATGTATGTTGTTGTTGTAATGTTGTTTTTGTGAGAAAAAAACCAAGGCGGTCGTGGTTTTTTGCTCATATCTCAGTTGTTTATATACCGATGTTTCTGATTTTCAATACCGATCTACTCCCGAATATTTCTGATATTTTAATACCTCACCCGGGTCCAGGCGATATCGGGGGGCTTCAAAAAGTTGATTTCAACATACACACGGACATACGGACAGACGGACAGGCTGACAGAGCTTAATCGACTCCCCTATTCATAAGCTTTCAGAAAATATATACTTTATGGGATCGGAAAAGAAAATTGTAGAAATTTCACACGGAATGGCAAACCTATATATACCCTTTTTCACTGTGTGAAGGGTATAAAAAGTACTAGTTATGAAAACTTATTTTTAAATACATATGGGGGATTGCTTGCGAGCTTATTTTACTACTAATATATAAAACACTACTTTATATAATACTAATATATTTAAAAAAAAATAAAGTCTTAATTCAAAATATTTTTTATCAAATAAAAATAAATGTTTAACTTTTCACGTGTGCATAAGTCTATATTAGAACTTTCCTATACATTTACCTCCATTACATTGGAAATGTAAGTATTTAATATTTTTTTTTTTTTTTAAACAAATACTCAAAATTATAAATGGAAATGTACACAGTGATATTATTAATTTAATGTACGATTACGAAAGCTGCAAACTTAAAAACTAGAGACTCTTTAAGGAAAAATTTTATTAAAAAATGTTTTTTCATGTCCGCAGGTTAGGTTTCAAAGGAATATAAAGCATTTTCCTTCCATTTTTTTCTACAATGTTCATTTCCAACCTCATAAAATATATATTTGCTGAAAGCTTATCACTGAATGTGTTGATTAGGCATTGTCTGTATGTCTGTCTGTCCGTGTGTTGATAGTAATCATCTTTTAGAGACCCACACATGTTGCACAGATGTGTAATGAATCGTTATTGTAAATCAGCACACTCGCCCTATTACTTTCTGATATCAAAGCAAATAAATACGTCTGCCTCTGTTATATCCCATATTTCTACCATAAAAATAATAATTTTTAAGGTTAAGGATAATTTAATTGCTGTCACGAAATGATTAATAATCACAGTGATTAGAATTAGATAACTTTTTTCAAGTGAAGTAATGATTAAATTGCCATTATTTTTGGCTTTGGATGATTCCAGTTGGCTCTCGTTTTTAGATACACTGTTATGTTGAAAATTCAGCTTAAAGGGATAGAAATTTAACAATAAAATTCTCTTGTATTTTGTTTAAAAAATTTTAAAAATTTTTAAAAAAAAAAAAATTTAAAACAAAATTTAAATTTCTGTCTAACACCGTATAACTTAAAACATTCTTAACAATATAAACTTTCATAGAAATTTGGGAAGAGATTATAATATTAATCGCAAGTTTGTTAAGCCCATTATTATTATTATGCTAAACACAATACTAAACACAAAATTTATACTATCATAAACATCAATCCTGGACTAAACAGGCTTAGTTATAGTTAATAACTATAATTTTCACAAAAAAACATGCAAAACTAATTTTAAATATAAATATAGATCAAAGCTGAAACTGAAAATATGTCCACTTCAACCCCCTTTAATAATGGTGCAAAACGTACCGGCTTGACCAGTAGAATATGTTACACTATGAAAAACATTAAGCCCAAGATGGTTTCCTAAATAGAATAACGGATAATTTTTTTTCCTCAACTTAGAAGTGTACACAGGTACCTTTGAATATGTGATAAAGAGACTAAGGTCATCTTCAATAAGGTGGTTAGGTTTCTGTACTCTGTCAGATTTGATCAGCATATATCATCGTTCGGTTTGAAGTTTTTGGGATTTTCTTTTATGGAATTTATAAATTTAAGGAAAGTTTTACACTTTTATAAGTTATGCAAGTTGCGGACACCTGCTTCTTTAGTTAAGTTTTTTAGGTTTTGTAGATCTAAAAGAAAAAGACTGTTGATGTTTGTTGTTTGTATGAGAGTGGCGTGAACTTATGACATTTTATCAAACACTTTAAAAATGTTCAATATTAATATTGACTCCTTTAGGAAAACACTTGTTCAGGAGATGTCTGAAAATAGTACTTAATTCTGAACCTTTAATAATTTATTTTATTTTTTGCTTTAAAAAAACTATTTTTTTTGCATCGGCTTGGCTTGCTCTGATATGTTGAATTCTATCCATGTACATATATCAATCTTGATCATAAATTTAATTAGTTTGCTTTATATTTTCTGTGCAATTTTCATTTTATTTATTAAAATTTTAATTGCTTTATTATAGTTGAAAAAAAATAAAATAATTAGTTATGACAGATGCAGACAAATTATTTAAAAATAATTTTGTACCACCATTATTAGCTAAGATGACACGAGTACCATATCTTTTTCTATCATATAGTTTTAAATAAATTTCGTTTTCAACATACGTCCCCGCTCAATAATTCAATTTATATATCAAACATGTACTAAGGTATTACAAAACCATTGTTACATCAATATAATATTTATTTGTCTGTTTAAATCATGAAAAATGTCTGGCAGTAGTTTTTTATTGATTTAATATCAATGTATAAAAAAAAATAACTAAATATTTGGGTAGCAAAATAGTAGACAAATATCCCAAAAAAACCCATATTAATTTTTAAAATTCCCAGGATTCGAGTTTTGGGTATTAATGGTTTATCATTGCATGTTGTGCTTTAAATTAATCCTTGTTCTTTTCGCAGTTTCGCAGAATTTTCTTTTTAATTAAAATCTATATCAAAATGGGCTTTATATCAATATTTTAATAAAACGTTCCCTTAAATGAAACTTTTGAAAAATGTTCGATAAACTGGTTTATTATTACATACATATGTATGTGGATATTTTTGAAAAATTTTTCTTTTCAATAAATTATTTTTCAATAATTAATTTAGATTTTTGCCCTAAAACTCTCTATCAACACTAACACCCGCATTAACTGGCCACCACAACGTATACGCAATATTTAATATACTTGAACCAGTAATGCGTATAATTATGCAAATTTATATTATTTTCTTTTTTATTTAAATGTAAGTTTGTTTGTACGTATGCATAAGCACAGTCAAGCAATCACAACACACTAAATTGACATATACCTACATATTAATACCCATATAATAGCTTTTTATTGATTTTATATGTTTATTAGAAAATAATTTACATTTAATTACTGTCATTTATTTAAGCGTAAAAAATGACAGCCCTTTTATTATTTAGTTGTTTATTTATTCATTTAATACGTAAAAGTAACAAAAATAGATTGTGTATGGAAAATGTAAATAGAAATTATGGTATTTTAATTGCCAGACTTTGTTTTAATTTTATAGAGTAATGAATTGTTTATAAAATATATCAATGTAATTTAATAACACTAAATTTGCATATTAACGAATAAATAGGGGAAAAAATTATTAAAATTATATGCTTAATTACTGATAAACATTGTTGTATTACTGCAACCTACATTGTAATTAGTAGGTATATCAGGCAATTCAGGACTATTTAATATAGTTTATATCATTAATTATTTGTTTGTTTATGAAGGACAATTAGTGTTTACAAATTGTTGTTTCAAGAGTATACTTACTGCTTCTGCTACTACTACTTCTATAGTGTTAAGGAATCGTTACTCTTACGTAAAGACACACGTACCGAATCAGCTGAGTCGTTTTCTATTAGAAACCTCTGTGCCAACAGTTACCATTTCTTAAGCGTGACGTTGCTTTGTGAACGTACCGTAGTGTATACGTAGTGTTTTTAACGATATTTTTAAAGAACTGCTTTTATTGCTATTTTCACTATTTATATATTTATATATAAGTACGTTTTTGGTCACCCATAACATTTTCAGTCTTACCTGGAATCAATAGTCCTTTATTTTACAATTCTACCTTTATAAACGTAGAAAATACAAAAAAGTACCATAGAAAAGCGAAAAAGTACATTTTTGGTCTAAGTTCCATATTCCAAGTTTAAAATGTTTAAATATCTATGTAACAAAATATTTTAATAAACATGATTTTAAGTCAGTAGATCTACTCCTTTTTGCATAAAAGTAATTATGTTCTAAAAAGTACCAAACTCTTCCGATTTTTCCCTTTTCTACCCTATTATGAATGTGTTTCAATTTTTACTAAATTACATAATTTTTTATGTCTAGTAAAATCCCAATTAAAAATTTTGTGAAAATTGGCCGTCTTATTAGGAATTACATACATTTTCTGGAATTTTCGCCTTTTTGGTACCTTTTTTGTCCCCAAAAAAGTTTCCAAAAATTTCACCTAAATAGTTGTCCATATTCTATTAGGCAATAATAATGATCAAATTTTGTCCCATTGAATACTATAAGAAACGTTTATTTTAAAAAAAGTACCAAAAAAAGAGACAATTTTTACCCTTTATACATGCGAACTAGAAAAAAGTGCCGAATTTCTAATAATATTTTTTTCACGGATTACTTAATACAGTTTAAATTTTGTTCCTAGCTTTATGCGTTTGGAAGTTACATAGGGTACCATAAAAGTACCAAATTACAGTTTTTACCCGTTTTTTCCCCTAAGGGGTTGAAAATTCCAAAAAAGGCCAGACACCTATCAGCTTATTTTTTGTGCAAATCACAATACTTATTCAATTTAATTTGTTTCATTTTTAATTTAGCAGATATAAGATTACCGATTTTACCGGTTTTTACCCTTTTTTACCCCCTAAAAGTACGAATTTCCAAAAATCCCTTCTTAGTGGAGCTATACATTGAAAGAGGAACCGATTGTCCAAATTTCATGTCTCTAGCTCTTTGCGTTTGGGCTGTGCGATGATGAATCAGTCAGTCAGTCACGTTACTCTTTTATATATATAGATTAATGTAGTTCAAAGAATATTTTATTTAAAAAGGAAACGTTTATAGTAAAAAAAATAATATAAAAAAATTTTTATAAATTAGTTTTAAAAATACCAACAGCTTTAAAATTATGGAACTAATTTGAAAATGTCTGTCAATGTCATAAACTCTGTTTTATTCTTACCAATACCTAATATAATTTGTTTCTGGCTTTTAAAAATAATAATTAAAAAACAAGTTATAAAAATAAGATTTTTTTTTCAAAATATTATTCAAATAATATTTTTTGCCCAAAGAAGCTATCCAGTGTGGTAGCGAAATATTGAGTATGAATAATAAGATAATTTTTATATAGAAAATATAACCTCAAGTTCAGAATTAGGAACAATAGAGTTTTTTAAAATAAACAAAAAAAAAATGGGTAAAAAATTTCTACTGAAATATGTTTATTATCGGCCCATATAGTACATATTTTGGTCATGTAAGAGCTTTCTGCAAAGGTTTTAAGATAGTTTTAAACAAAATTTTACAGCTATGATAACACTTTTGATGTTCTGGAGATTAAAATTGACAAGGTAATATTTTTGTAATCACCAATCACATTTAAATTTGAACGCAACGCTTGCGACTCCGAAACTTAAAACTTTCTTTTAAAAGATATTTAGTTGTTTTATTTTTTTCTTCTGTTTTATTTTTGCTATTTATAGCCAGCATGCAAAATGATTCGATTTTCGTGAAATTTTTTCGACATAGACTTCGATGTAATGTCGAGAATGTGCGTGTTTTCATATGAGGACCCGAAAAAAGGTATTGTTGTGATTCTTATATTTATAAAATAATAGCATAATCGGATTATTAGTTTGTTTGAAAATGGATTCCGAAGAAAAAGTGCATGAAAAAATGATAACAATTTTTTTAAAAAATCCCAGTCGTACTTACAAATCTATTGCAAATGAGATAAAGGTGTCACGACAAACAGTTTCGCGTGTGATAAAATTGTATAACGAACGTCGTAGTATTAAAAGGAAAGCTGGAAGTGGAGCTAAAAAAGGTATAACTGACCCACAGTTAGCTTCAAAGATTGTTAGTCTTCTAAACCAAAATCCCAACCTCTCAAACCGTAAAGCCGCCTTAAAAGCAAACTGTTCCGATTTTTTTGTAAGGAAGGTTAAAAGATATGATGGCCTTAAGTCCTACAAGGTTCAGAAAGTGCCAGACAGAAATTCGAAGAAAAACTTGGATGCAAAAAGTCGTGCCAAAGAACTGCTTAGAAATTTTATCAACAAATATGAGTGTTGTATTATGGATGATGAGACTTACGTTCTTGCCGACTTTTCTCAGCTCCCAGGGCGAAGTTATTATATGGCCGATGGAAGAGGTAATGTCGATGACCAATTTAAGTTCCAAAAAAAGACAAAGTTTCCAAAGAAGTACTTAGTTTGGCAAGCTATATGCACGTGCGGAGAAAGAAGCAGTAAATTTATTACTACTGGGACTATCAACACTGATATTTACATCAAGGAGTGCTTGCAGAAGAGGTTGCTTCCATTCATACGAAAACACAATAAGTCAACATATTTTTGGCCCGACCTAGCGTCGTGTCATTATAGTAAATCTGCAGCAGAATGGTATGAAACAAATAATATAGTGGTAGTGCCAAAAGAAGCAAATCCACCTAATTGTCCAGAACTAAGGCCCATCGAACGTTACTGGGCTTTAGTCAAAAGAGTGCTGAAGGATACAAAACAAGTTGCTAATACTACTAAAATTTTTTCCCAGAAATGGTCTTATTCCAGCAATAAAGTTACTAAGGATACCATCAAAACCCTCATGGTCTCAATTCCAGAAAAGGTGAAACAGTTCATCAAAAAAAGCTGAATTTTTACAAAAATCATTAATATTTTAATTTACTGTTATTTTATTGTTAAACCACGCTATTTTCATTAAAATGGATTAATTCGTTTCAAAGTTATTGCGTTTTATTCGTGTTAGGGTTTTATCGATCTCATTCTTTAGAAGCTTTTTATATTTTTCGAAACTAAAAGTTGTCAATATAGAAAACGTCAAACTGAAACATTTGTGGTTAGAGAGCACGATTTTGAGTTTTACATATAAACAAACAAATATGTAAAACTTTTTTAATGCTACTTGTACAAATTCCATGAAATAAAATTTTAGAAAACTTTTCGTCGTTGACATTATAATTTATTAAAACAAATAAACAAATTAAACAATTGACAATGAAATAAATTATTTCATAGTTATCAGGTACAAAGTTGTTAAAAACTAACCTACGGTCCACACCAGCCATCGATTTGTTCAAACAACGAACAATTTTCTATGCGCGTATGAATTAACCTGATGTGGAACTCTGGTGTCGATGTTTTGTTCTTGTTCAAACAGCGTTGCCAGAACATTTATTCGAAAAATGATGTCTAATATTATAATGATTTTGAATATAAATATATTTATAAAACTAACATAACTAAAATAACAAAATGTGGAGAAAAGCAAAAGTTGTGGTTAATTTCATTCTCACTCACTATACCATATATGAATGAGTATGATATGTTTGATTTACAGAATCAATTTCATATATACTTGTGAGTTCAATAGATGATATTTACATCCAACACTTGGATATTCCGATCAAAGAGTACTGATGATGAATTCGTAGCAGGTTTGAAAATGCATTCCACTCGGCTGGTGTCGGTACAAAAAACTTACTTTTCCAAGTTTATTCTTTCATTATCACAAATAAAAAAAATTTAATTTCTTCATATAAAAATGAGAAATTTAAAAAAATATGCTTGAGTCAGTTTAAAAATTTAAAAAAGTCTATACATTTTTTTTTCAAAAATTTTTTTAAAATATTATTCAAATAATATTTTCTCACCGAAAAAGCTATCCAGTGTGGTAGCGAAATATTGGATGAAACTAATAATATAATTTTTATATAGAAAATATAATCTCAAGTTCAGAATTAAGAACAATAGAGTTATTAAAAAAACTTGGGTGACAAATTTCTTCCAAAATAAGTTTATTATCGGCCCATTTAGTACATATCTTGGTCATGTAAGAGCTATCTGCGAAGGTTTTAAGATATTTAAAAAAAATATTTTACAATTATGATAACTCTTTAGATGTTTTAAAAATCATAAACAAAAAATGTTTGAATTCTTATATTTAAAAAAAACATTTAAAATTTAATAAAATAATTTAATTGATAACAATTAAAACCTATAATTTTTTATTTATTTATTTATTTATTTTTTGTCTCTAGATTATATCTGTGGCTTGGAGCTAAAAGGTCCAATGTCACTTTTTTGCTCTTTTGAGTCAATCATTGCATTAGATTTGTTTTCTTGCTCTATTTCATTATGGTAAAACAGCTAAAGTCATACTTAACCCAGAATAGCTTCACAAATAAAATGCTGGCCAATGTCACTATGAAAGCATCTATAAAAGTTAAAGTTCAATTCCAATTTTCTCAAAAGTAAATATTTTGACATTGGCCTTTTTAGCTCCAAGCCACAGATATATGATAACAAAATTAAGGTTTTATATACAATAATATTCTATTATTCAATTCAACGATTTTAATATAAAATAAGGCCAATAAGGTGAAGTTTTCACATATAAAATGAAGAGGATCATTATAAGCATAGTTGGGTCTATAGTATTTTAAGTTTAGAAGACGAAAGTTTCGAGTTGCTCTGGTTGGAACATTAAAAGATATTTTACTTAGCAGGAATTCAAATGATAAACTTAGCATTGAATGACGACTTTTTAAAGTTGGTAATTTTATACGACAGAGTCTGCTTTCGTATGTGAGGTAGTAAAAATGAATTTCATCCAAGGCCACATAGACAAAATAGTAAAGACTTGCTTTGTACAGACTCGATACTATTAATATGAATGTTATTAATATTAATGTTATAATTTATCCGCATTCTCAAATAGGTCGAACTCACGATGAATATAATTGTTTCGTAATATAAGGATCTAGAAATTCTTTGCACCACCTCTTCATAAATCCAAATACGACATTTTCTTTGTTAATAACGAACGAAATATGGTGACGAAAATTTAATTGGTGATCAAGGGGAATACCAAGATCAAGAAAGTTCAAAACTTTATCAATTTTATACTCATTAATGCAATAAAACAAATCCAATTTCTAAATTTTGAAAAAGAACATGTGCTTATATTTTTTTATATTTAGTTCCATTATATTGATTTCACATCAATTAACCAATTTGTCAATATCAGACTGAAGGAAAAGTGGATTTTTGCGATTATTAAACGAACGAAAAATTTTGATGTCATCGGCATACATCAAAACTTAAAAGTGCTGAATAACTAAAGATAGATCGTTTATAAATAAGGTAAATAAAATAGGATCAAGATGGCTACCTCGCGGAACGCCAGAAGAAACTTTAATAGCACTACGTCTATTAGTGCTTACAAACTTAACTTGTTGAGTTCTATAAGACAAATAAGATCTTAACCATGTTATTGTCGTATCCGTACATAATATTAATGACAATTCGTTTTCAAAGCTTTAATAAAATCTATGTAGATGGCATCAGTTTGCATTAATTTATAAAACCGTCATAATAGTAGTTAGCTCCAAAATATTTTTCGTTGTAGAACAATACATATTTACAAAAAACAATGTTGGCACTGTGACAAAATCGAAGAATTAAAAGCCACTTTTTTTGCTATTATTTTTACTTGTGTATTTAGTTTTATTAAAAAAGAGTTTAAATTGGTTTTTGTGCTTTTTAAACAATATAGATACATACATATATAATTTACAAATTTTTTTAAGCAAAGAAATAATAATTGACTAGTTTAAATTTTTTGAAACTAATCACATTTTAATTTTACCACAACGCTTACAAGTCCGCAACTTAAAACCTTCTTTTAAAAGATGTTTTGTTGTTTTATTTCTCTCTGTTTTATATTTGGTATTTATATGTCAAAATAAATAAACAAATAAGTAAACAAACCAAGGCGAATCAATCAGGTGACTGCATAACTACAACAAATACAATAGAAAAAACAACATTCATTTTGTAAGTGTTTTTGAGTACGTACAATGTCAATATCAAGGCAAATTGAAATACGCTTTTGTCTTTTTTGACAACAAAGAACAATTCGCCTTATTAATCAGAAAATTAATTTTGTATTTTTTATAATTTAATTTATGGATTTTGTTCGAAATTGTTGGATGAAATTCAAACTCATAACTGTAAGTTACAAAGAAAAGAAAATTTATCTATAAAACAAATAAAAATTTAAATTTCAGGATATTTCTCAAATGATGTGTAAAACATAAGATAAAAAAAAACAACTAACTGTTTGGAAACTAAATTTCAGGCAATTTCTAAAACATTGAATCCAGCTAAAAATCAAGGCGAATTCATATGGATATGCCTTGCTAAAAATAAAAAAGATATAGATGATAAAACTTAAAGTTAACAACTGGATGATAAACAACTAAAGATTGTAAAATTGTGAAATTTTTGAAAAGTAAGTAACAATAGTCAAACAAGGTCGTTGCAAGAAAAAATTATTTAACGTAAAATTCTTAATAAATGCAACGGGAATAAGATGATAAAAAACAAGCTCAAATAAGTTCTATCACTATAAAATTTATTCTAAAGCAAGCCAATAACGTACATACATACAATCAATCAAACGTATCAAAAGTACAAGAACACCAGATGCAAATAAACAAAAAGACACTAGCGGAAATCACCGTTCGTTGCAAACAGCTCATGCAAATATTGCAGATCTTGCAAGTCTAGTATATATTCTCTTGCAAACGACGGTTTTTTAAGTTTCCAACTTTTTTAGTATTGAAATAAGTGCTTGTGTGGCAAATGTAATTTTAGTGTTTATTATTTTTGTGGTTTTGAAAACTTAAGAATAAATACTAGACTTGCAAAATCTACAACATTTGCATGATCTGTTTGCATCGAAGGGTGATTTCCGCTACTAATGAAGATATTTAGCAAAAAATCAACAACAATTCCTGAATGAATGTACACCTCAGAAAACGCTTCTTAATGCAGTTGTTACTCAATTCATTCATGCTCGATATCATCTTCTTTGTCACCATATTCTGATAAATCCTATAAAAATTTAAGAGTTCTACTCAGGCTCATCTGTTTGCCAAAGAGCCCATATTCTGCTTCTCTAATTTTGTATATGTATTTATATATGTAGGTATAATGTACATATTTAAATATAAATAAAAATGTAAATATTTTTATATAATTAATGTTTTTTTATTAAATTTAATTAAAAAACAATTCAACAGCTTTGGAGAGATAATCATGGGCACAAATTGCTGATTTCAAATAGCAACGAATGCATTTCTAAAGATTGAAACCACTCCTGTTTGATGTTTCTCTATTTAAGCCGTCATAAGCACCAGATTGTTTAGTAACAAACGGTCTCCCTTCAGGCCCCATTGCAGTATACTTAATAATTTTTCCTTCCGTTTATGGGCAACTCTAATACCAGTACATCAAAATAAGTTGTTTATTACGGCCAAATGTAGTAGAATCAACCGACTCCCATGGTATATTTATTTCGAGATCTAGTCTGTTGCTCTCGTTCATTAAACGTTTTTCTATACAAGGAATAAAATCATACTTTTTATTTTAAGTCTCTTTTTGAACAAATTATGTTTTTTGATGTTTTATACTTCGATGTTGGGTTTGATGAGCCCCCTAGTAATTATCCATTGATAAGATTTTTCGCGACATGGTACCAAAATTAATTTAAATATATTTTTATTTGAAAAAAATTTGTTTTTTACAATTTTATTTTTAAACTAAAACAAATATATAAAAGCACAAACAAAGGCGAATTTATTTGACAAATATGAGTATATTAGCAAAATAAAAAAAATAAAAAAAAATGAATCAGCTGTTTTTATACGGTCACATTTTCAATCCACCATAAAACAAACAAAATAAATTGTTAGTATAAAGCAAGGCGAATTCATACAGGTGAAATTATCAGCATAGCTCAAGGCGAATCCATACAGGTGAAATTATCAGCCCAGCTGATGGGGAGACTTTATGTCAAAATTGGTTGAATTTGCCTTATTAATGCAGGGAAGGGAAATGTGATTTTAAATTCTGTATTAAAGAATTAACTTAGGTGTACTTTTTTGATAATAAATGTGCTAAACTTATGTATATTTGTAGCTTTTGCGTCATTAATAATGTGTTTCAAACATTTATATCCCTTTTTTAAAACAAATTTTATTATATTTAATATGTAAAAACAACTTTTCCATCCCTGACATAAAACATCTCATTAAAAGTTGCCTTGTTGTATGAATTCGCCGTTGCATATACCTTATGGATATGCCTTGGCATAGCTGTTGGGGAGACTTTATGTCAAAATTGGTTGAATTTGCCTTATTAATGCACGGAAGGAAAATGTGTTTTTTGATTCGGTATTAGACAATCAACTTACGTGTACTTTTTTGATAATAAATGTGCTAAATTTATGTATGTTTGTAGCTTTTGCGTCATTAATAATGTGTTTCAAACACTTATATCCTTTTTTCAAACAAATTTTATTATATTTAATATGTCAAAACAACTTTTCCATCCCTGATGTACGAATTGGCCTTAACATGAAACGTACCCTCAAAAGTTCCTTTGTTGTATCAATTCGCCGTTGCATATACCTTTTGGTTACGCCTTGGTATAAAGTTTTTATTTTAGCTTAAAAAGCCATTTACAACTCGATTACGGTCGAATGGGTTGACCGCAGTACATACGTTATATTCAGAACTCTTACAAAATAGTGCATTGCGCAGTCTCTTTCTACTATTAAAAAAAACATTCCCAGTGGCACATACGAATATACATCATTTGTGGAAGATTTTGTAATTATCATATCTATGCAAATTGCCAACAATTTCTGACAGCTATAAATCACTGCTAATTATTGCTTTTTTGCATTTTAATAATGGAGCTTGATATAAACTTCCCCTTTCCCTTTACCGTTTGTTTATTAAGCTGTTTGTAACTTTTATTTTCATTTTGATGATAATTAAAATTAATCTTTAATAAATTATTATGCAAATACTCATACACTACGCTAATATCAACACCGTTCTGCTGTTGAATGTGGCAATTAATTAAAAGGGATAATGTCATATAGAAAAAAAAACAATTGAATAAATAATGATTATTATTTATGGTGGATTTTAATTGTTTGTTTGAAGTATAATGGAATCTAATGATTAAGAAAATAATGTGATTAAATTCTCAGAATGAGAGTTATTAGGCAGGTTTATGGATTTGTTGTAAGTTATTGGAATATTAATGAGTGAACTATAGTAAACTGACTTTGCACCTTCTTTCTAGTAATTTGAATGACGTGATATCAAAATTTTATTAATATTTTATTATCAGTTTTTTGTTAAATAGACTTAGTAGATAACATGCTTTTTTAAAACAAGTTTACTTTTACTGTAAATCATATTTAACTTGGCTCAAGTTTATTTATTCTACTTTTTAATTCCCTTACACATTTTTTATATTAAACTAAATTGTAATAATTTTAAGAATATTTATTTTTAAATATTATTCCGATGTTAGCCGAGTAAAATGAATTTTTTAAACCAGCTATACTCATATGTAATTTGAAATTAATATTTTATTTGTCAAAGAAGTAGTATAGAATCTTTTAACCAAAAAACTTATTACTAAGACTGTGATTTGATATCGTTTCTACAGGGTGTCCGCCGGGAAGGTATACTATTTTGTTTTGCAACTATTTTGTCAAACTTTGGCCTTGACAATTCATATTTGGCAGTCGTGAAGTAAAGACGTGGCAAATTTGTTATGAAAAAATATTCAGTAAACCAACGTGTTTAAATCGTTAAAACATTTTATCAAAATCAATCATCGATTACTGTGACGATGAAAATTCATGAATGGATATGGGAATAAACAGAATAGTATTTTTGGATAATTGGAAACCCTCAAATTATTCATCTGCCACCTTTGCATGGTGTGCACTTTGGTCAGGAGGAATTATTCGACCTTACTTCTTTGAAACTGAAAAAGGCGTAAACTGTTTAATGCCACAACTACATGCTTTGGGCTTGACTAACATGAGGTTTCAACAAGACGGTGTCACATAGCATACAGCCAGGACTACAATTAAATTACTGCCAGACCTCCTTCCACAACAAGTTATTTAAAGGAATGGTGATGTTGATTGGCCTCCACGGTCGCCTGATTTGACTGCTCCTGACTTCTTTTTGTGAGGATATCTGAAAAGCAAGGTCTATGCAAACAAACCAGAATCGCTGCCAGTAAAACAAAATATTCGTGATGAAATTAGTGAAATACCTCGTGAAATGTAGGCGAATGTAATGAAAAATGTGCTCAAAAAAGCCAATTATTTTCACTAGAACTAAGTAGTAGGGAAAATATTATGCCTGGTGGATAGAGTATGAGTTAAAATCATGAGTTCCAATTTCATGTCTTTGCAGCATCCTGACCGTTTGTATAACAAACTAACACGTTGTTAAAGTGAAGCCGCCACATGCATAAGTCTAAGATTTCTGCCACATATATATTATCTAATTAGTCATCCCAAACTACATTTACATAAACAAAGGAGCATTGTATGGTGTAGCCATAGGCTGTTGGAAAAATATGGCCTAACATAATATAACTGTTATGTGCTAGTGCTAACGCATTTTTATAAGAAACTTTTTTGCACGAAATTAAATATGATTTTTTTACCAACCGTTTTACGAAGAAACAACGACTCTTTATTCTTTTTCGTATTGAATATCGTTATTCTCGTGAGGGATCGATCCTGGATCGGCAATTAATAAGATTTTTCATTAAAAAAAATACTTATTATCCTTCACTTATTTGCCAGTAAAATCCACTATTGAAAAAACTATTAAAACATATTTTCAATTAAATGTTTAAGGCTCATTACCTTGAGAGTAGTGCAATGACATTTTCAAGACTTCTAAATCAAAAGCATTCAATTTTAATGACTCCCTAAATGCAATAAATTTTGTCATGGATCATCATTAGGGTGATAGATTATTCGACATTTTTAAGAAACCGGGTTTCAAATAGTTTGAAATTTAGAATTTTAAAAAATTTGGATAAAACCGGTTAACCGGTCGAATACATAAAATATAATTTTTTCTTATACCCATGACAAATTTAACGCAATGGACCTTATTGGTCTCCGAGTGTGGGTGTAGGAGGCAGATACTGCTTTCTGCATCCCCCCCTTTCCAACCTATACCCATAACAGAGATACATATATAGGTATACACTAGTTTGTTCTATGGTTTAATTGCATTTTAATTTGACGCACATTCAATGACATTATTATAAAATGCCGTTATATAAAATAAAGATGTTAAAGGACAGACACTTTTACCTAATAGTGGTCGAAAAGATTAGTTTATGCTTCAATTACCATGAACTTTTAAGTTTAGGTTAATAAATTTAAAAATGTCACTGTTTCTTTACATGAAACAAAATATGACAACTCAATTGTGATTTATATTTTTTTCTACTTCAAACTTTTATCATCAAAAATTTTATTTCGTTTTGTAAATAAAATTTTTAAATTTACATTGTCGCCACTACATATTTTAAGAACTAAATTAATTTGTTAAAAGTAACCGGTATTTGCTCTAGTACTGTCATATAAAAAAATAAAAAATTTGTTACAACGAGGTTTTAATAATGAAAAATATAAAAAAGTCTCTTCACTGGTCTCGGTAGTCAACTTTATAGGCAAGATGTAATAATAACCCTTTTTGTGCCAAACTATTTTAGTATAAAAGTCATATGTTATCAGAGATATTAGTTAAGCTATGGGTAGTCTTTAATACAAGTCGCTAGATTTCGTAGAAGCATAATATTATGAAATTCGAAAATAAGATCAAAAAGTATTGCAAAATACAATAATTTGGTCAAAAAACTTAACTGAACAGCTGATTATCACTCACGACAAATTAAAGGCGCAACAACGGATAAAATACCTTCTCTTCATTTAAAACAAATAATATTTAAGCCTAATAATTTTTTTCTTATTTAACATTTGTTTTTGAAACAACAAATAAGTTTCTTACAACATTATGGAAGAATATTAAATAAATTTTCTGATTTTTCGAAATTTTTCGAGTAATAAATATAGTATTGTACGTTTGGTTAAAAGATACATTTTTTTTTAGGATAATATTAGAAAATTATTTAGTTTCAAAGGGTTATATTACTTAACCTAATAAAATAAATAAATAAATTTTTAAATTTAATACTCTTTATCGTACTTAAATAAATATTCATTTTAAAATTGCATACTTTTTTTATTTTAATTTTTTGCTCTGTGTTTATTAATTACTGCCATCAATTTTGTGCAAAATATTACTTATGAGTTGTTGATTGTAAAACGTTATACGTTAATTAAAGAATTCAATACACGCAAAGAGAACCATGGTTACGACATTATCACGACTGCCAGGGTGTCTTAAGTGTCGTATTGTCATAAAGTCATGATTTCCCACGAATTTTAAAATGTATATAAAGTTTTGTATTATTTATTGTAAAATTTTTAGACTTTTTTTATTTGAAAATGAAAATGTTGAATTTATGACAATACGACACCAAGGACACCTTGGGAATTAACCAAATATTTTTTTTTATCGAAAACAAGCAACAGTATTTTTTATAATGTTTTATCATATAAATATTTTTTCATGATCATCAAGTGTTTGTTTAAATTAAAGCATTAAATATTTAATTTTCAAGAAAACTTCAATAGGCTTGTCTTTCAACAATAATATGATTTACAAAACTATGACCACAAAAACAATATGATGTCTTCGTAACAATATTATTGCACTTAAAAGAATTTAAAATTGCAAATAACCATTAAATAAAAGGTGAAACAACAGTATGATTAGGAAATAATCATGCTCTAATTTTTTCAATGATAATTTCAATTCAAATGTTCTTTTTCACACTGAAGAAAATTTTATTATTTCAAAAGTTTGACACGTGAAAAAAATACGCAAAGGTGTGAAAAAATTTAAAATATTTAGGAAATAATAAAAACCCGATAAACGAAATAATAAAGAAAACTAAAAACAAAATAACGAAAACATAAAAAATGTTGCTCTTAGATTTTGATTACCACAGTCGTGTTTTTTCTTTAAGTGTAAACTTACACCCAAAGGAGAAGAAATTCCTTAAAGAAATGCTATGAATTATCTACGTAATCTTTATCTACATATCTTCTCTCTTTAAGAATATAACGTATTGATTCATTATTGTCCACTTCTATTCCGTTTTATACTCTAACATTAAGAACTAAGAGAGTGATGAAAAAATAAAACCTGTTGTTTGCACAAATAAATTGCCATAATAAATTGTTAAAAATGTTGTTTTGTGTATAAATTATTAATTTAATTATTTTATTTGTTATTTTTTACACACAAACACACACTAATGCATATATAGACAATACAATTTATTTTATTTTCTTAATAAATTGTCATTTGTTTAAACTGTCAGACTATTTGTAAATTGCAATAAGTTTAAAAGTTTCAACTGTCAGTTTTTATAGTGATTTATAATATTAAATTTTATATAAATATATTTATGTATGTATGTAGACAGCAGTAGTAAGTTATTTACATTTATTGTAATTAAACATGTTTTTATATATTATTATAATATTTCAAACGAAACTATTTAATAGACTACCTACATGGTTGTCAATCCCTTTTATGGGTGTAAATGTGATTGGCAACTTATCTATTGATGGTTTCTAAATAAAATGACAGGTTGTAGGTGGGATCTTTGTCATGACAAGAAGGAATTTTGAGGGTAGGTTTGTGTAATGTCGGCTTTTCAAAGTACTTTTTAAGATTTGCAAATGTTTAAATAGAAACTGCTTAGATTTGATACAAGCTATTGGATTAATAGTGTTTTCACACCTAACGTCAAAACCGGGATTTAATATTGAAACTGTTAACAGCTGATTTTATGTTCAAACCAAAAATTTCAATTAAATTTAGTCTTATTTTACAATATGTGTAATATATTTATTGAAAAAATGAATAATCTTTTCTTGTAAAAATAAGTGTATTTCTTAAAGTTCTATTTAATATTTTTTTATACCATTTATTCAACACACACTATATATCAGCTGTTTTTTTTTTTGTTTGTATGAAAAACTAAGGAATTTTTGCAATGCGCTCCAAAATAGAAAAATTAATTTTTTTCTGTAATTGAATATTTAAAAAATATGTATCACCTTTTTTGCGGTGTTGTTGCTGCTGCATCTAATGTTTTTTTCTTTATTTATTTTAAAATATTTTTTTTAGCGCCATCTAGCATTATCAGCTTTTTTATATCGGTTTAACTTGGTAGCACTTAATTAAGTACACCGAAAACTAGATTGTATTTCATAAGATCTTAAATAGATATTTGAAACAGGTTTTATAATAATTTTAACAAAATTATTTTCATGTAAAAAAATCAGGTTTTAATGATTTAAACTTTAAAACAAATTTTGCATAAAACCTTAAAAGTAAACACACTAAATTGTTAATGAAAATTAGAGGTTTCAACAACGGAGTCAAAACAAAATATAATAGTTTCGGCATTTTTAAATTTTGATTCGCATTTTTTTTTTACGGGGGATTTCACAGCCGAACTATGAATTTGAAAGTAGTGCAAAGTGAATTACATTTTTACGAGTTCTAAATCAATAGTAAGAAAGCATTCACTTTAAATGGCTCCCTGAATACAAATTAAGTTGTCATCAATGATGTGTTTCAAAATGAATGCAACATCATGTTAAATATTTTTAACAAATAATCTTGAACTCATGAAACATTAATTCCTTTTCACCAAATATGCAAAATGTGTATGTATGTGTACTCTTGATCTTTAATGACGTGCTTCTTTTAAAATCAGTTTTCATATAAATTTTATTACTTCATCATTAGTTTTACTCCACAAAATTATTTCTATATCATCTATTATTTTTTTTTTTTTTGTTGGGATATTTATTTTTTTCACAAATCACTCTTTTAAAACTGGTGAAACTTTGATATTTTGGAAAAAATTTGATTTTGTTGTACAGTGTTTTTAATAAGATTTATTATGATACCATGATGATATTTGTAGAATGTGTTACTGAGGAGCAAGGTGCACCGAAAAGGCAAAAATAATTAAAACAAGATTGCTAGTTGTCCGATTAATTCCTAAAACAACAGCTCTCTCATGTGTGACGTCACACCAGCAAACAAAATAAATAAGAAAAAATAAATTGAAAAAAAATTTTATTGATTTTTTTTAATTTAAAAAGATAAATTACCATATAAACCGTTATATCTTAAATAGTATACTCTAATTCTAAAACTACAGTTCTCCTTTAATTTATAAAAATCTCACTGTTAATGTTTTGCTTTGGGTAGGCGCTAGGCTGATGAGAACGAAATGGTTTTCTTGATAGTCATGGTCTGCTTTGATACTCCCCCTACATAAGTGAACGCTGGGCTATTTATCGATTTTAACTTGAACCAGCGATTATTTGTAATCTGGCAATACTTATGTTTCTCTATTCTATTAAAAAAAACTCCGCTGAACGAAATAAATTGACTTACACTTGACCAACGTTGGGATTTATTGGAAACTTATTTCCAAAGCAAAGACAACTAAAAAATATTGTGCAAAAAAATCATCTTTTCGGAAGAAGCTCATTTTATCCTTGTGGGTACATTAGCCGTATCTGCGGCTGAGAAAACAAAAACGTGGTCTTACAAAAACCACTGCATTCATTACTGCTTTGAGTAGAGGCATCCTTATCCCATATACCTTTAAAAATGAGGAATGAGAATCACATTCACTCAAAAAAGTGCTTTCAAATTGGTCCATCAAATTATTAACTGTGAGCCAAGACACGGCATATGACATATGAATGAAATAATATTTCATTTCTAGCCGGAAAAATTGTACTTTACAACAAAAGAATAAATTTGGAAAAATTTTAAACCATTTTTATTTAATCGGATTTTCAAATTTATGCTTTTAAATGGCCCACCCTTTATGTATGTATTACGTACATATTTAAAACCATAATAATACCTATGGTACCATAATATACGTATGGTACCATAACATTATTTTTCAATTACAGATGTGTTTAAAAAACTAAATCTTTAAGCTAGTTTGAGATAATGACAACCCTATATAACTTACTCTAGGTCAAGGCATATTTAATCATCAGGTAGTCTTGATTCGTCAGCTGATTATTTTATTTTTTCTTCAATTATATAAAATTTCACCTGTCAAAATCCATAAATAAAAAACAATTTTCTAATTTATTTCAAATGTCATACTTTATATTAAAAAATATAAACAACAATTTTCTTTTCGAACTACAGTTACCGGAGGAATAAATATGTTTTGCGCTAAACTTTTTTTTTTTTTTTAAATTCAGGTTTTTTTTTTTTTGTATTATAGATTTTTTTTTTTTTAAATGCAAAATGAGTACAGTTTTAAGCCAATTCGCAGCTTTTGAATTTTTTTAAATCGGAACTTTCTTTAAAATTTTTAACAATTTGTAAATTTTTTTATTAACAAACAATTTTAGTTTTATTGTCAAATTTTGTTTTATTATAAAAATTCTCCAAACCCACAAGCAAAAATAAATTTTAACTAATTTAAATTTACCAACAAAATTTGAAAACCTTATTCATTTGTTTAATCTGTGTGGCTTCCAATTTGCCAACCTCCTCTAAAAACATTCCAAGTCCTACAATACCAATTTGAAAAATATATAACATTTAATGGCAATAATTGAAATTGGTTATTGTGTGGTTATTTGTTTGCTAAAAATTATCATAAATTTAATACTTTTTTTTTCAATTCTTCTCAACAATTTATAAACACAAATTGCAATTGTATTTACTGGCACTCGCATTATTTTACATTTTTATTGTTATAAAATAACAAACAAATCAAATATTTATAATGGTCATGAGGGTTTCAAACATAAGTACACGCAGAAATATAAATAAATTGCAAAAAATATGTACAACGAAAACAGCAAGTATAAAACTCCAACCAACCACCAAAAACCAAATTGAACGAATTGAAATTATGGACACGTATTAAAGTAAATTGTACACACCGACGTGCAAATAATTTTTGCAACAAATATACATACAATATTGATATTTATACAATTATTGTGGTCATTGGAAAGTGCAAATGTTGGAAAGGAAATTAAATTGCTTGAAATGTATGTAACAATTGATATTATATATGAATTATAAGCTAATTTTGAATCAATAAATAACTATAAATAACATAGACTCTAAACTCTGCTTACTAAAAATGTTGTTTAAATTTTTCAACATTTCCTTTCCTGATTTTTGCTTTTGCTGTACCAAGGCGAATTCATATGGATATGCCTTGTGCTGTACGTTTAATTCTATTTAACGTTAAATAATACAATAAACAGGGTGGCTGATGAAAGCTACAACCAATAAAAGAACGTAATAACTTTTTTTCTGTATATGTTTTTATTTTATAGATCGATCTTTAGATGGAAAATTGGGGCAATAAGACAAGTATTTGGATAGTGCGCCGTTTTCACGCTTTAGAGTCTGTAGTTTCTTTCCAAAGAGATAAAGGCGCAGGTTTGGCGGCACTCCTTCTAGCAGATGATTTATAATGAGGCTCGTGAATAATTTTGCCGAACGTGGCTCAATATCAAGAAGGCCTTATCATCGAGATCTCTCAGTTTGAACGCAGGAAACTATCGCTGTTGCAGCTGCTGCCATACAATCCGATCCTAGAGTTTCGAGAAACAGCTTACCTACTCAAATGGGTGGCAGTCAGTTACTGCTGACATTTTTGCATTAAGATTTAAACTTATTTCCATCGAAAATTCAATTAACAAGCAAACTGAATACAGCAGACTTCGGTTGGAATTTTGTGAGATTATTAAAATAGCGGTAGATAATGAAAACATTTTAAAATGCATTTTTATGTCAGAAGAGGCACATTTTAATTTGAACGCCAATGTTACCAAACAAAATTGTCGAATATGAAGTAGTTTTTACCCACAGATACTTCATGAGATGCAATTGTATCCACTTCGAGTCACAGTGTGGTTGGCAGTTTTATCAAGGTTCATTGTCGGGTCTAACTTTTTTGAAAAAAACGCTCTTTCTGTTACGGTCAATGGAGACCGTTACATTAAGATGTTGAAAGAGTTTTTCTTTCCAGAACTACGACGAAATAGAATTCCTTTCAACAAGATGGTGCAACTTGTCATATAGCCACGCCTGTTATGACAGAATTACGGCAAAAATTCCCCAATAACCTGGTTTCACGTAACTCCACATTCCGTTGGCACCCCAGGTCTCCTGACCACACTGCTCTTAATTTTGTTTTTTATGGGGTTATTGCAAACAGGAAGTTTACAAAAGAAAACTAACAAATTTGGATGATTTAAAAGAATCCATTCGAATGATAATTGAGGCAATTCCTGCTGCAACCCTTCAGGCAGTAATGAATAACTTTTTGATAAGATATCGCACATGTGTCACCGAGAATGGAGGCCTCAAATTTAATTAAAAACTGCATAAATTACTTTAATAAAAATATATTATTTTTTAAATGAATTAGTTAAAAAATAAATTACATAAACTTTACAAAAAGTTATATGAGTTTCCTAATGTAGCAAAATTAAACAGCCACAATCACACAATTCCATCATTGTAAGTTGCTCTTAGTTTTATGATTACCACAACTTTGTTCTTTCTTTGTGTGTATTTCTATTTGATGATAAACGTTAAGTCGAAAATACTTCTGTATTAAATAGTAATTCAGTTGCTACTATTTATATTTATATAAATTATAAAGCCACATTATTTTATCCAGTCCTCATTTAAAGCTACTAAATTGAACAATCTGCCGGGGCAATAAAATGTGTAAAAAAATTCAGTCAACACCGCAGCTTAAAAATTCAATTAATTATTTGAAAAAAATCCAATTAAATTTCAATTCATTAGAAACTTTTATGATTTTTTTATTTATGGAAAAATTTGCCACTAAGTTATTACCTCATGATAGTGTTAATAAAGTTCGTTTAACACCATTCCATGCAAAACAGCACACAGTTTTGTTGCTTAAATACCAATTTCATTTCAATACATTTTATTACTTTATTTATATTAATTTTTATGGGAATTTAATAAGGCAGAAATGTGATTTTATTAATCACTGACTGTGTGCTTTGTGTTCGTCTATGAAAATGTATTGGCGAAAAGGTGTACAAATTATATTCTACACTGAATCCGCATCCAAGCTTATTCATAATAATAATTTATTTTATTATTATTTACGGTATTTTTTTTTTGTATACAATAAGACTCTTTGGTTTGTAGTGTATTTATTAAATAAATTTATTTATAATTTGATGGTAAATTGAGTGGATGTAATGCGAAAATATTATTAAATATACACAGCAACAAATTAAAGTGTCTGTGTGTACGTGTAGGTTTTTAATTTTCCTCATGGTACACACTTACGGCCTTATTCATAACAAAAAGTTGGCATAAAGTTAGCATAAAGTTTATTCATAACACACATGCAAACTCAGGCTAACGATTTGATAAACTCTTGTTAACGAGCTGCCAAACGTTTGCCAACTTGTGAAAAACTGCTGTTCTGTGCTGTTTTATATAACCAATATTTTTTTACCTACCTATTATTGCCTTGCTTTTCCATTTTAATAAAAAATTTATTGTTCCTTTATTTTTTTTATTTTTCAATTTCAAAAATTGTTAATATGGATGGAAAAACAAAAAATGTCAAAATCAGGGATTATATACAAAAAATGGTTGCATTTTTGAGGAGTTTCTTGTAATCTCAGAGTTGATTTATGAAAAGCTGGCAGATGGATAAAAGTTTCTTATGAATAAACTCTGTGCTAACGAGCTGCCAAGCTTAATCGGCATTCTAGTTAGCAGCTCGTTGTACGTAGTGTATAAACTGTGGCTAACTTTTTGTTATGAATAAGGCCGCTACTGATTAGGTGACGAACGTACTAACAACCTGAGTGTTTGGACTGACTTCTATTCTGTTTTTGTTGTGTGTTAAGTGTATGTTTATATGTATGCATGCATGGATGTATGTACATATATCTGCGGGACATATAACAAGTGGTATATTTTACTAGCGCATACATGGTTTGTTGGTTGGAATAATTAATAATAAATAATTATTTATAAGTTTGTAATTATTACAATATATTTTAGTACAAAAAAAAATAATAAAAAATATTTATGAGTTTACTGACAGGAAATTCTGACATGTTAAAAATTATGAGCGAGACATATTTATTCATCAAGTAATCGCAGATCAGAGACTTATGTTATATACAAGGCATATTTATTCATCAGGTGGTCTTGTTCCTTCAGCTGATTATTTAGTAACAAACTTATTTTAAAATTCGGCTGTCAAAATAATAGACAAAACTATTTTTTCTCTTCTCTCATTTATTTCAAATGTCACAATTCGTGCATAATTACCTGACGAATAAAAAGCTTCAGGCCAAAAATGGTATCTCCCAGGTCTGGTGCGTTTGAAGAAAATCTTAAAAATTCAATATATCACACATACATAGGTAAAGGGTGTTCATATTTGAGGTATCAAAATAATTTTAATAAAAAAGCAGTTATTTCACCTATTTCAAATGTCAAACTTCATGCATAATTAACTGCCGAATAATTATGCCTTGATTTTATATTTAGAAAGTTTTATACAAGGCATATCCATAAGGTACTCGTATCCAATCAGCTGACAGTTTTTTTTTATATACATTTTATAAGCGTTACCAAGGCATATTCATACAGGTATATGCAACGGCGAGTTGATACAACAAAGCAAATTTTTAGGGGATTTTTTCTGTGAAGGCCAATATGTATAACAGGGATAGAAAAGTTGTTTTTATATGTTTAATTATATAAAATTTTATTAAAAAAATGATATATGCTTGTGAAGCACAAGAAAGAAGAATATAGATAAATTTGGTAAATTTATTGTCAAAAAAGCACAATTAAGTTAAATGTTCAATTCCGAATCTAAAATCCAATTTTCAAATTCAACAAATTCAACAAATTTAGACATTGTGTTTCTCCATCATCATGTGCTGATAAGTTCACCTGTATGAATTCGCCTTGAGCGTTACCAACTTTTTTTAAAAGTCATGCCTGCATTTGTAAAACTTAATTTTTTTTAATTTAATTATACAATAAATAATTCGCAGTTTCAGTTGGTTTAAAACGTTTTAAAAAATACAAAACCGTAAATAAAAAGTTTTCACTTTAAAGTTTTTTAAAAGTTATTCAAATTTAAGAAGAAAATAAAAAAATTGTTTAACATATGCCGGCATATATACAAAAACAAAATTTATGTGTTTTTTATTGTTGTGCTTGTTGCAGCGATGCATATACCTTATCGATATGCCTTGGTTTTATATTTGAAATAAATAAGAAAAAAAAAGGAAAGTTCTTTTGACAGCTGAAAAAATAATAATAAGCTAACCCATCCTGATCAATAACTGATAAATAAATTTGTTGAGATCTTTAAATTATCAAGTTATTTTTTAATATTACAACCTTCGTAAAACAGCCATAAAGATAAAATTTGTACTTTTAATCAACAATTAGTTTTTTTTTTTCAACTAAAGTCGTTACCAATTTATTATTAATGTCTCTTCCCGATGACACACACGAATAAAAAACACGATTGTCTTCAAACCTTTTAAAGCAATCAATCAATCAGTTCGTGGTGATTTCCACTTGGTTGTATGAGACTCGTGTGTAAGAGTTCCGTTTATAATGCTTAATATTTCGCTCCAGTTTTAATTTGATGCATCCTAGAGGAGTTACACCGTAAGTGTATTCAAGACTAAAATTTTAAGAATTCGTAGCTTAACACATTGTAATTAAAAAAAATGTTTTCTTTCGAATCGAATTACAGAATAACCCTTTAAAGCGTTCCTTTTTTACGGCAGCATATCTTCACAGTATCGCTTCAGAGCACGCGAATCGCTTTAGCCGTTCAACATGTTGGGAATTAGATTATATACTGCGTCTGTATCCATGTACAAGGACTTGAAAAAGAGTGTGTTTAGAATTGTCTATTTCTTCGTTCAGCTCGCATTAGCAGTAGGGTGTTGTAAATTTGCCTTTTGTATGTTAATACTTTCGCGCATGTAGGTCAAATTATAGCTTATTTCCCGAGTTGTTTTCCCATGTCACTTTGCAAGGCGTAGGAAGATTTTGGCTGTCCATTTTCCTTGCCAGTCTTGCAGAGGTTTTAACGTTTTATTTGCTGTCGTATCCTGCGGTCAAAAGAATGATAAAATAAGTATTGCTACGCCGGCAGACTTTATACTTAATGCTGGTGTTCGCTGAACTGCTAGTAAGTATTTGTTTTTATTATTGCCTCTTTCCATACCTCGCAGCCATAGCCATTCTTTATCAGCAGTCCACGTTTATTCTAAACTTGGCATCCTATGTTTTCCATTATTTGGATTCGATGCGCAACATTAGATTTTTTCTTAGACATAGAGATTCTAATAGGAATTTTACGTCATCTTTGACACTAGTCTTATGCCCAAACAATTAAGACGTCTTCTAGTGTGTAGCGTGATTTCAGTCGATTTATTTCGTTTGGTAATTAGAAGCAGTTCAGTTCAGTCTACAGGCTATGTTCGTATGAGTCTTAGCACGTTTGAGTTCTTGTCACTACTTGTCTAAGGTTGCGTTATTCACCCTCGTTAATCACTGTTGCTATGTTGGCTGCTGAGACCACAAGCTACGTACCTTAAGTTATTTCCATCAGCAGTCATCATTGCTTACACTGCACAAGTCTATTTCGGAATTTAGCCTTATGCTGATCCTGTTGGTACACCATATTACCTGTTACTGAGGAAGTCTCTTATTATCTGTCTCAAGTATGTTGTTAAAAGCAGGATACAAGTGCTTCAAGAATAGCCAGCTACCTTGAGGGTGAATAAACCGTCCATAAAAAAAATAAGAGTCCATCTACTGTCCAGTTAAACAAGATTTAAAGAATTAGAAATCTAATTTAAGATCTTGTTTACATATATAATGGATCCGGGCAAAAATTGATCTCACGAATCTTGTATGTTTGTAAAAATATTGAAATTTAAATTTGTAAAATCAAAATACCACACATACAAAAGGTGTTCAAGTTTGAGGTATCAATTAACTTTAATAAAAAAAAGTTATTTTCTGAGATATTAAAATGTTCTTATGTGAGTTTTCTACATAAAGGTTCCTGTTAAAAACACAAAAAAATAAGTCGGTCGGCCTACTGTTTTGGCAGGCTCCCAATGTTTTACTAAAATTTTGTGTCACGTTTTTTAAAAAATCTGTTAACCATTGATCACAACATTGATAATCTGCACGATATTGTTGTCTTTAAACTGTTGTGGGATTACTGCTGTACACTTTCGATTTCAAGAAACCCCTCTAAAGATATCAAACCTCACGATCTTGGTAGCCACTTGACTTGTCCTCTACGAGAAATAATGCTATTTTTCAACTCTTCTTTCAAAAGATCTATTGTTTCTCTTGATGTGTTGCATGTGACACCATTTTTATGAAACCATATATCCTCTGCGACTAAATCATAAAATTTCCGCCACAAAAAGATTCGGATTTTCTCTCTGCAGCGATTTCTATTGACTATTCATACTTCCAATTTGGACACCCATTATAAGTTTCAACGACTACAATAATTTTGTAAATTTACACACACATTCATTAACTGGCAATTTAGTTTTACTAATTTTTAAACTAAACTAAACTTCATAAAAAACTCGAAATTCCTATTGGTAAAAATATATTTATTTATTTTTTGCTTATGTGCGGTGGCGGAGCAGAACATTTACCACATTAAATTATTTATTCATTTGTTTGCCAAATTATGCGTGTTGGAATTTTATGATATTAAACGTAATAAATAAAATATGTTCATATTTATACAAAAAAAAGAAAAAAATAAATTATTGCTTATATCTCATAAATTGGGTGTGGGCATAAAATGTGCATGATTTTAAAATTCCAAACAAGTAGTGTCTAAAATTATAATGTTTTGCAGTGGTTAAACAGTGTCAAATTCGTATCTTTAACGAATTTTTAAATGATAAATTATCGAATTTTGGTGGGAATAAAAAAAATATTAACAATTTTAAATGAGAATTTATAAAAGCAAATAAAAGTTTAAAAAAACAGTTATGAGATTTGTAGGGGCAGTAGCCGAATGATAGAACTCTATACCTGCCGCAAAAAAGAAGAAAAGTATATTAAGCTTTTAGTGCCGTTTTTACAAATCAAAATATTAAAAATTCTGGTGAAGTTCTGTAAAACCAACAGTTAAGATAGGCTTAGAAATTTGCTGCAGCAAAGAACATGTATTTAGTACGTGAATTCAGTCAATATGTATAACCTGGACATAAACTGTATCATGACTATACATTGGTACTCACTTACCAAATTTTTTTTTATTCTTTATATCGATAGTGCGGCCGGCCCCATAGTGCGTTTGAAGCGTTTTGTGTGGTACCATACTCTTCAAGGATGTTGGCCAAACGGTGCAGTGTTTGCGCAGTCGGTGCCGAACGACCAGGCAATCGGCGACGGAATTCAAGCTGCGCCAACACCACAAACGAATTGTTACGCAAAAAATTAGAAACCATTATTCCGCGTTCTGGGGGAGTGCATCGCTCCATGGCTTGTTCGCTTGTATTCTACAGCTGACTAGTTAACAAACATCAAAACAGATTTGACATTGGCCGCCATTTGCAAAAAGAAGAGCATCATCCACCTTGTATCAAAAATAAAAATTTTACAATTAATTTCACTAAAGAAGTTACATTTTTAAAAATTCACTTTTTATTGCGTTTTGACCTTCTCCTGTAAAATCACAATTATTTGAGTAAGGGCCTTTCTACTTGTGTTTAACGATATAGTTTTTCTTTATGTACATCAAAACTAAGAAGTCATTCAATCCTTTATGTTCTGCAATTTGTTCCATGTGTTTTTATGTTTGCTGTGTATTTATGTATGTGTATTTATATATTACACTTTTTTTTCCATTAACTCTTTCTGCTGTCCATACAATTATTAGGATTTTTGTCTACCACTTTGTTGTTCCCTCTCCCTTCTCAAAAGCAACCCACTGGATATGTAATTCTCAAATTGTTTTATTAAAAATTCTATGTGTGTTGATAAAAGTATTTGTATTTGTTTTTTTTTTATTTTTATTTTTTTATACCCGCCACCAAAAAAATGGTGGGGGTATATTCATTTTGTCATTCCGTTTGTAACACATCGAAATATCCATTTTAGACCCCATAAAGTATATATATTCTGAATCAGGGTTTGATTTGATGACGATCTAGCTATGTCCGTCCGTCTGTCCGTCTGTTGAAAGCACGATAGAGGTCGCATCGAAAAAGCTAGGTGGCTCAAATTTTGCCAGAATATTTCTTATAGACAAGGTTTGATTGGTATTGAAAATGGGCTAAATCGGAATATTAGGAAGAGAGTTATAGCTCGAAAAGCAAGATTAGGTCGAAAAAACCGTGTCCTTCGAACATCGAAGAAAATGGAATTGTGTCCAAACGCATTAACGTAGACTCATGAAACTTCGAATATATATTTCCTTAGTAAAAACAATATTTGCCTCCGAAAATTATCTAAATCTATGCATTAGGAAAGGAGTTATCGATCAAAATGTACGAAAATTTATACCGCACAGTGTATTTTTCGGTATATTTAAAAACAAAAACGTCATAAAAGCAACAAAATTGGATGTACGACTCTGAAATTTTGCACACATGGCTTTTTGGTAAAATGCTTTGTTCTAACGGAAAATCAATGTGCCACGCCCACTTTTACGCCCACCTCCCATATAACGTTTTACCCAAAATTCATATAATTTCTCCATTAATATAGATTTTGGAATAATAAAGGGCTATATTGAAACATCTAAGTTGTACTCATTCGCAAAAACAACTTTGACACGCCTACTACAACGCCCACTTTTCACGTTATATACCGTTAATGAAATTGAAAAGCTCATAAAACCGCTAAAATTAGAGGTATGATGATCAAATTTGCTACGTATATCCTTCTAGGCAATGCCATTACTGTGCCAGAAAATTAAGGTGCCACGCTCACATTTACGCCCACCTCCCATATAACGTTTTAACTAAAATTCATATAATTTCTCTATTAATAAAGATTTTGGAATAATAAAGGACTATATTGAAACACCTAAGTTGTACTCATTAGCAAAAACAACTTTGACACGCCTACTACAACGCCCACTTTTCACGTTATATACCGTTAATGAAATTGAAAAGCTCATAAAACCGCTAAAATTAGAGGTATGATGATCAAATTTGCTACGTATATCCCCCTAGGCAATGTCATTACTGTGCCAGAAAATTAAGGTGCCACGCCCACTTTTACGCCCACCTCCCATATAACGTTTTACCTAAAATTCATACAATTTCTCTATTAATATAGATTTTGGAATAATAAAGGGCTATATTGAAACATCTAAATTGTACCCATTCGCAAAAACAACTTTGACACGCCTACTATAACGCCCACTTTTCACGTTATCTACCGTTAATGAAATTTAAAAGCTCATAAAACCGCCAAAATTAGAGGTATGATGATGAAAATTGCTACATATATCCTTCTATTTGCTACATATATCCTTCTAATGTTATTGTTGTGCCAAAAAGTTAAGGTGACACGCCTACTTTAACGCCTACCTCCCATATAACGGTTTATCTTAAATTCATCTAATTTCTCTATTGACGAAGTTTTTGGGAAAATAAAGGACTATATTGAAATATCTAAGTTGTATTTATTAGCAGAAACTTTATTGACACGCCTACTTTAACGCCTACTTTAACGCCCACTTTCATTGAAAGACTACATTTAGAAAAGCATTTTAGTAGCATATCGAAGTTATAAAGGGTGGTTAAATTTTAAGGGCCGATGTTGAATTTAAATAAAACACAAATTATTGAGGAAATTATTATTATTTATTTTTGTAATGATAATATTTGTATTATTCAATTATGTATTTAACAAAATATCGGCCAAATGGCCCCCCCCCATACTTGGCGCCTTTCCTCTATCTGATTGTCCAAATTTTCAAAGACAATGTTGATGCTCAATTGTTTTACCATACTATCGCAAAAAACAGCAATGGTTCCCATTCAACGAACTAAGAAGGCATTCACAGATTTTTATTTATATTAAATATATTTTGCAATTCTCCCGATTGTGGACGAATTTGAACGATTATGTTGATCAACAGAATTACGAAGTGCACAAAATGCATTTTGATTTGAAAGCCCATTTTTATAAAAAACCTGAATAACGCGTTGCTCATTTGCGTATTTTTTCACTGTTCAAATTAAGTTAGTCTGAAATTGAGAAAGGTCAAATGAAATGCAAAAAAAACTTGTTGTTTGTGTGGCTCACCTTCAACATGGGCCCTTAAAATTTAACCACCCTCTACAAAGAAAGTGATACATATTTTATTATAAAGAGATTATTCCATAATGATTAACAATATAATAAATAATGTGCTTTAAATGTACATAAAATTGGTGGTGGGTATAAAAGATTCGGCACAGCCGAATATAGTGCTCTTACTTGTTTTTTATTTTATTGTTTTAAAAGTACGGGATTTTTATTTGAGTATGTAAGAGTGTTTATAATTTATAAGCACTTTTTTGATATATTCCCAGGACAACAGTATTCGTATGCTTTATGTATTTTGTTGATTTAACGCATACTAATGTTGAGGGAATAAATTGGTGAGATGATACACAATGTCAGAAGAAGACAACTTTCGTCTTTCACTAGATTAATAGACACATTCCGGTTGTGCCTACAAGAAGCACTAGATTTGAGCTTAAAACAAAATTTAGTCTAGCGCGGAAACCGCTTTATTAGCATCGCTGATTATATTTGTATTAATGTATAAATGCGGAGGTATAGTTTGTACTGAAAAGTTCATAAACTTTTTAAACTTAAGTTTGTAACAAACGCTTTACATTTATGACAAAAATATGTATATTCAAAAACTAAGTTTTAGCCCAAACAAGGCTTTCTCATAAATTTTAAGTAAGAGCCTAAAATTTTTAAAACGACATATTTTTCGATTAAAAATTAAATTTGCACATACCAGAATTTTGAAATATTCTACTAAGGTTTAAAGTTCAACATACTAAAGTGTAGAATTATTCTACTAAGATGCATTTAAATATTTTGGTCGTACCAACTTTCCCCTTTTTATGAACGGTTTTATGAACGGTTTTATGAACTTTACTTCTCTCATATTTATGAGTTAAACGAATATACCTATACATACATATGATATTGTCTGTATGTAGTATGTTTAGAATACGATGGTTAAGTTGACTATATGTGTAGGTATAGTTTTATTAACAAAAATAAATAAATTTGATGACCAAAACCAAACTGAAATTTCTATTTATTGTTCGGACCCTAAACATTAACTTTTCTTCATACTCTACAAATTTTATGCATTTACATTCCTAAAAAAAATTTTTTTTGCTAAAAACATAATTTTCCTTATATACCCTCTGATTTCCTGTGTATATGTACATTCTTGCATATGTACAACATTAAATACATATGTATATCATAATAACAAAAACAATTTGGGTGGCGGTAAGAGTAATTATAATAGAACAACTGTTATAAACATAACTCTGTCAAACACTTCGTATAGAAAGAATAAATGAATAACAATACAACTTGGTATATTTTTCTAGTAACTCCAACAGTGTTACCGTTTACAATAAGCAAAAAAAGCAACAACATATTTAAAAAGAGACAAGATTATTTTGTCGGTTGTTGGAAATAATTTCAATTGAAATATTCAAATATTTGACCCCTAATCAGCAAAAACTAGGTAATAACTTGCTCTTACTAAACAACATACTTTTCAATTACTATTAAGTACATATCGTCTGTCTTACTAAGAAGTGTTTTAGTAATAACTTAATAAATAATGTGATACATAAGTGCTTATTTTCAGACATTTGCTTAGATATACACACAATACAATTTCTTATTGCGAACTTTGTTTTTCCAATACTTTCTCATTAAAATAATTCTCATTTAGTTTAAGATACTTAGGGCAAAAGTAATAATGCTTTGGCAAATCAATTCAAAAGCAAACTGATGACTTATAGATTTTTACTGATTTTTAAATTCCAAAACAACGTATCGTAGAATAATTAAACCGAATTTTTGTCCTTAAAGCAATCGTACGTCTACTGTAAGTCCATATTATTAATGGGCAATATAGGTTATTAAAATCAATTACTTATTTACTGCTATCAAAGTAAGTACATATTTAAGTCCCTATTTATAAACGAGCGTTATAAGTACTTATAGCGAGCGTGGTAAGTACTTGACTCCATTGACATCGCCGTGTTAAAATAATTGATTTAGATGCCAAATTTAAAGTAGTGAAGAACTGTTTTCTAGTACTTTCAACGCATTATTGTGTAGTATGTTATTTTGCATAGAGTTACATATATGTATATACATATGGGTCATTTCGCCTCAAGTGTACCAACGTTTGAAATCAATGTCTTCCGATCGGGACTTGCAGCTAGTCCTATTAAATAGTAGCTCAGATACAAATTTTTAAAAAGATCGGTCAAGAACTCTCTGAGATATAAGGGATCAAAATTTGACATTTTGGCCAAGTAGGTGTTTCTTTTGATCCCTGTAACTTATTACCTATTGCTCTCAGCAAAATTTGTCCTAAATAGTTTAGATAGCTATTTTTTCAATCTTTCCAAAAAAAAATAAAAAAAAAATTTTTTTTATATAATTTTTTAATTTATTTTTTTTTAAATGGGCCCTTTTTTCTTTTTGCTCAAAAGGAAGCTTAGGGCTTTTGGTTTAAGAGCTTTAAGGTTGCTTAGTGGAATACGAGTGGGATATCTATAAAAGAAAGTTTTTTGTCACTCAGTACAAAGATTTTTATATGCACTATTTTCAATTATTTCCTATTTGTGTGAAAGCGCTTCTACAAGCTTAAAAACGAAACATATACTAAGAAACTAGACAAATTGGCCTTTCAAACAGTATGTAACATACCTAATTAAGATTTCATACCCTCGCTACTCTATTACCAACAATATGTTAGTCTCAGGAATAAAATCATTTTGTTGCTATACAAATTTTGAAAATTTAATTTTTTTAATATATTTCTTATGATAGATAAACTAAATATAATAAAAATATAAAAAAACTTAATCGACTTTAATCATTATCATTCCGATCGAAGGGCATCGATTTCAAAAGTTGCTACACTTAAGGCGAAATTACCCATAATACAAAATAAGTTGTTCATGCGTATCTAATTGTGTACTATTTTTTTATCATATACTCTTTATGTCACCAAAATTTTTTTTATTTCAGTCTTGTAAGCGGTACTGAGTTTATTCGCATATATGGAATTTTTTCGCACATAAAAACGCATGGAAGTTTGTATTCTGTACTTTTTCTGTACTTCTTTTTTTCATCTATTCTATTTCCTACTAACTATCTCTTATTTTCATTTATTATATGTTTGGCAACCCTCTCTCTTTCTCTCTCTCTCTTTTTCTAATCGATCTTCTATCTTAATTATATAAAGGGTAACACAACGGACCATATTGGTCTCCGAGTGTGATTGTTGGAGGTGGAGCCTTCTTCCTGCATTCCCCTTTCCTACCCACTTACCTACCTTCCTGTATTCTGTACTGCTTATTATTTCAGCAGTAGAAAAAAATAGACAATTTTTTTTTTTAATAGTAATATGTTTATACATATATCTTCCTTATTTGCGGCTTTTTTACTTTTGCAGCGGTAAGTAAAAAATAGACACAGCCAAGCTACTTTGGGTGGAGATAAACTTATTGCTTAAATATTTCAGGATAAAAACCTGGGAAATGGGTTATCGCATATAAAAATCATACCTTCTACAAGCGCTCGTAAAGGGAGGTAAGTACTACGTAGGCAGTTCAAGAAACGTTTTTTTTCGGTAGAATTCGGTGTTAAGCCTATTAAATTTCGTTGACGAAAAGCTTAAGATTTAAAACTGGGCATGACCTAATATTAAGTAATAGAAAATTTGTTTATGCTCATCTACAAAAAATATTGATAATTTCTTACAGCCGCTATTTCAACTACTTCTGCTAAACTATTTCACATGAAACTTTGAACTTAATATTGATTAACTGTTGATTGCTTTTAAAATGGATTACCCCTAAAAGTCAAATTTAAACATAAGCGGAAAGCGCTTATTAGCTTTCGAAAAATCTCATTTCATGCAATTGATAAATAAAATTGTGACAACGCGTTGGCATTAAAATTTCCTTAAGTATGACTGTTGTAAGTACATAATGCCATTTTAACAATTTTTAGTTCAATTTACCGATTTTGTTTTTATACTTATTTATATTAAGTGAGTCTATGAAACAGAGTTTATGAAAACATTCTTAATTTCACAACGCTGTCGCTTTTGTTTAAGTTTGCCGCTTCAGCGTTAACACATATCTCTTAAGCTGAAAGCCCATATTACGTTTTTTCTCGTCAGCGCATTCTACGCATTTTATACCTCATACGCTTTCTGCATTTCAAGTATCATACCACGCTTTCTGCACATCAACTAACATAAGTTGGGAGATGGCACTCATTATGTAAATGGCATCGATAAACAAAATGCAAATTTTGTTCATGAAAAATTTTTATAAATAATTATTTTTTATTCTTGCCAATAACTTTAAATTTTATTACGAAATAATTTTTTTATTTTTAAAATTTTTTTTCTATAAAAATATAAAATACACACTATAAACATGACTATCGATAGAATTAAAAATAATATATAATTAGTCATCTCTGGCATTGAAACTCAATTGAGTTGTTCTCTGGACGCTTAAAAAAGTAAACCTAATTTTTGCGTTGTATGCGTGAGAGCATGCTACGCTTTGTGCTCTGTAACTTACAAAATATAACTACATTGATTCAACTACTTTGAGAAAGGCGTACGACGCGAAAAAGCGTAGAAAGCGTGGTGTACACTTTTAGCGTTAGTTTTGGCTGTAAGAGCTATTTTTAGTACTATGTCATCACTCGTACGGAAAGTGTTTAAATTCACTTTTGTTAAAGTAACTGCACAAGTTGCTGCCTCCATTTGATTTATTGTGGTCAACAATTGAGAATTAAGTATCGTTCGGTTTTAAAATATGCAAAAATGGTATTTTTAGACATTGGTTAAGAAAATGTTCTATAAATTATTTATATTATAAATAATTTTCTATGAACCATTTTTCTTTATTGAATTTTCGAAACATTTTGATTTGAAAAAATTGTTTGTATAAAATATATCATAAATTTTATGTAGTAGATAACAATTTAATTTTTTATCTAATTATGTTTAATTTTAGACAAATTTACCACACATTTGTAAACTTTTATTTTGCTAGTTCAGAAAATATTGTTTTTCTTCGTATAAACAAAGAGCATTATATTCTGCTAACGCAGAATGGTTTTATATGTGTGTTTTTTTTTTTTTTTGTTTACAGAACTAAATTTAATTAATATTATTTTTTTAGAATACATAATAAAATTGTCACATATTATAAAATGGCAACACTGCGTTCCTACTCAAGTTAACTATGTAGTGGAAAGAGTTATAGCAACGGAAAGAGAATCATTTGTTTAGCATTTTGATAATAAATCAAAAGCATTGCATATAAATTGAGAAATGTTTCTGCACACATGTTTTGATACTGAAATGTACTTTCATACGTACATTCATATATACATACATATATGTACATAAATAAAATACAACAACATACTTATGCACAGCGTTGTCAACTTAAAATTTCAAAAAACACCTAAACCCCTAAAAAAGCGCGTAATTTTCAAAAATATCACCGATTTTAAAATTGTTTACTTTTGATTCTATTTACTTCATAAAATTATTAATTTGTATATAAAAATATAATAAGTTCCCATCGCTCCTGTTAGAAGTATAAGAAGCAGATAAATTAGAAAATATTTTTTTTAAATAATACATTTAACTTTAATTTTACAATTGCCAATATAATCATTATTTTACAGAGAAATTTACAGCTTTTAGACGCCAGTTGCCCTCTTAAATAATTTATTTCACAACTGACAACGAAACTGAAGTTATATTGCCATCGACAATCGACATGTTAGTCTATAGATATTGCGTTCTTCTGTTTCTCTGGCCAAAACACCCTTTGAACTATAAATTATGCTGCTATCAATGTAAATATTAACCTTATCAGGGTGTCAATTGTTGTTCCGTAAAATTGAAATTTTTTTTTTTTATTTGTTGAAATGATAAAGGATTATACAGACATATACATTTCATTTTATTACACCTAGTCTATATGACCAACAAGTAATTTTTTTTTCTGTCTAATTGAAGTTAAGCAATATCTGCCGCTAAATTGAAAATTGACAAGTTTCTTTTTTTTAAACTATTTTCAAGGTTTGAATGGATCTCCATACAAATGTAATTATTTTAATATTCAATAGGTTTGATTAAATTAAAACTTTACTTATAAAATAAATATTTGTAACAATTATATTTTATAAAAAGTAGGTGCTTTATGTCTTATAAACCATACAGGGTATCAAGAAACGAGTATCGAAATTCATTACAATTAATAATGTAAAATAAACAATCCACTCAAATAACAAAACAGTGGTTCACTATCAATCCTTATAATTTTCTTAATTAATAGTTTTAATATATAATAAGTTGAATATCATTTTACAATGAGTAGATATTTTTTTTAGGTTTGTTAAGATACAAGGTACGTGGTAAATTAAAAAATTACACTTAGGAAAATTGTTTTCAATTAAAAAATTAATTAAAATTAAAGATTAAAAAAAGCACTGAGTTAAAAATTTCCGGTGTCAAAAATTTCAAAAAGCACTAAAACTTGTGATAAAATCACCGTGTTGACAACGCTGCTTATGCATCTAGGCATTTAATATGTAAATTTAAGAGTAAAGCAGGAAAGGTATATTTTACCAAGAATGATTAAATAAAGATTACGCCTTGCGCATGATTTACCGTTAGATGACGTAGTAATCCCCTCGCAAAGGTTACCAAGTCTGTATCATATGTAAAATTTATAATTTCTTACAAAAAATTTATGTATTTTGAGATAGTTGGCAGCCCTGTAATTAATTTACTCAGAGAGTTCTAAAAAAAAGTTTTACATCGGTGTTTAATAAACAACGAATTTCGTGTCATATTTTATAATAAATACATTTAAATAATATTAAAATGATTAAAATTATATAAAAAGTGTTAAAATTTGGTTATTTAAAAGCTGCAAAACAGAAAACAAAATAAAGTGAAAAGATAGGAAAGAGAGCAAATATGAAATGTGCAGTGGGCAAATTCAAGCAAAATAACAACAAAAAACAAGTGAAAAATTATATTAAAACCTAACAAATAGCGCATTTTTAATAAAACGTTTGTATTTTCAAAAAGCTGAATCATTTTACAATTTTCTAAAAGATGAATCTGAAAGGAAGTTTTGGGTAATGTTTTGCAAACGAGTGATGGCTGTAAATGTGGATTAAGAAAAAATTTGTGTTTTACATTTCCAGCTAGAAGATTTTGAAAGAAACTTGATATTTGAAATGGGTAAGTTAAAACAAAATTAATGCTTGCAGTACATTACTAAGGCATTGTGAATAGAATTTAGCAAAGGGCGTGCAAAAATTTTAAAATCCCATGCAGTTCCGTCTTTAGACACTAGTGCTATTGAATGTGAAACGAAAACTGCTAATGAAACTGAAGTTGCAAATGTATATGAAGGACTACGTAAAACCGAAAAGCAAAATGATATTCCAAATACTTTTGAAAAAAAAAATTGGTCGCGGAAAATGCTCCAAGGCCGACTGATTTTGAAGAAGATTGCCTCCAGACTTACAAAATATTTTTCAAATTAAATGGTAACACGTTATTACTTTCAAGCGGATATTTACAAAAGCAATTGTTGGAAGCAAAAGAAATTGAAGCCAGTGAAGACGTGAAACAACATTTTTTTAGGTGTCGAATGTATTTTAGAATTGGGAAACTAAATGCCGAAATCGCTGAAAATACTTCTAAGCGAAAAAGAAAATTTGATAAAATAACAAAATGAAATAAATTATATACACATAATATAATAGTGAAATATTGTAATAAAAATAATGAAAATATATATGTATATATATAAAGAATTTATTTGCTTTCACAACATTTAGTTAGAAAAATAACAATTTGTCCCACTGTCATGTTTTTACACAAACATTATTAGTTATAAAGCTGGATTTTATTAGCCAATCAGAACACAGCTTGAGTGACGTCAGAATTCCTACATGCGCAGAAATGTTTTTTTATGGCTGCGTGATGGCGTAATCTTTATTTAATCATTCTTGTATTTTACTATATGGACTTTTAAGTGTATAAGAGTAATGTGCTACCAAGTCCATTTCCATTGTATACTGCACTTTTTGGTCCAAATTTATGCATGGTTGCATATTTCATTTGTTTTATTATTTGTTAGTTGAATTATGATGGGGTTCTTTTAGGTGATATTGTATTGTTTTTTTAAATTATTTTTTTTTTATCTCTCCTTTAGCCTTTGTTGTTTTATATTTGTGTAGCATGTATGTAGTTTGTTATTAAGTTCCTGTTGATGATTTGATTTTGAAAGAAGGAGGTATTTATTTCATAAAAACTGTCTAAAGGTGGGCAGTATAAGAACAAGTATTTTTCATATGCATTTATTATTGTTGCTTTTAAGTTTATTTAGCAAATACATAAGTACAATAAAAATTTAAAAAATTTTTTTCACAAGATTTCTAACTAAACAAAAATTTGTATAAAAGAAAATATTTTATCAATCATATTACCATGTACTCTTTTTAGTTTTATTGTTCTAAATGTGTGATAGAGAAACAAAATCGTAGGTGTACACAGTTGTACTAGAACGCTTCATAGAATCAGGAGTTCACGAAAAGTGCAAGACGTGATTTTTTTATTGAGTTCTCACTGGATATTATTTTAAATATAGAACATAGGTTTTGTTTTTAATAAGAGTGTTCATTTAAAACAGCCGGTATAATTACACATTAATAAGATTATAGATTATTTTAATGTTAACATATCGTCGGCCTAATATGCAAACCTGCTAAAACTCTTTCAGCAAATTTTACAGGAAAGACAAAAAACTCATATTACAAATAGGAGTTAGTAATAAACACTGAACTAATAATGTACTGGACTTAGCAGTTGTTCTTTTTTTTCTGTAAGAGGATTTAGCAGTTTTTCTAATCAAACCTTTTTACAAACTTCAAGACTTAAATTAAAAAAAACTACATGCTAGTCGACGAGGCGTATCTTCCTCTACCACACGCCATCAAAATCTCAATTTACTTAAAAAGTGGATTAAGCAGGTTTGCATATTAAGCCGACGATATGTTTCTCTATGAATACAAATATTTTAAATGGTTTCTTATATGGTTAACAAATAACTGATTTTGGATGCAGTATAAATAAATCCTATTATACTGCCTCTTTGCTTACAGCTCTTTACGTTTTCGACAATTAATGATATTCAAGTAGATTACCATGTCTGTGGGAACCCAGTCTTTTAAAACCCTTTATAAAAGAATTTTGTTTTTAGCAAGGATTTTTAAAAAATATAAGATATTTTATTAGTAATAATAGTCAAGCTACGTCAAAGCTTATGAACGTAGAAATATTATTATTTTTAACCTTTATTCCCTACTACCGCCGTATTTATGTATTGGATGTAAAAATTTTTCCAACGATCTTTTATTTCCAAGTATTACTTCAAAAGTTAGTGTGTTGATAATATCTTCATTTACAAAGTGTCCTTTTTATTTCCATTTGTAATAGAGAAAAAGAAACATTATCATCCACTGAACCACAGTCGCTAGAGTATGAATATTCCTCGATCTTAAACTACATGAGTTTGAGCATGAGTTTGAGTACTAATAGAGTATGGACGAGACTCAAATTTCAACTCGATATCTAACGAGTCGATGACTACTGACCATGAGTGGTATAACCGTAATATGTATCGCAGGGTAAATGCTCACCATAGGATGGCCTCCTAGAGGCATAAAGGCATTATCAGTACCAGGATCGGATGCAAAAGTCTATTCAGCTACTCATTCTAAGTCATTGACTAATGAAACCAACCGATTAAAATTGGTTTAGCTACGAACAACGGACACGATCTAGATCATGGAACATATAATAGCCTTAAGAACCTACAAAATTATCTCTATTTAATAGAGATGAAAAATTACAACCCGATTTTTATGGGAGTATGTGAAACTCGAAGGTATTATGAACTTTGGTCAGAAGGAAGAGTTCTAAAGTAATTTTAAGAGTCGCAACTTCTATTAATCGTGAAGATATAATTATGGCAAAATTAATGCTCAATTTGCATCAGACAATACAAATTTAGATATTACCATGGGAACCATGCCTTGGAAAGAATGAGATAGAATGGCGAAGTATTATTAGAAATGTATGCATCAATAAATCATTGGTGGTGCCATATTTGCCCACAAAAGAATACCTAAATTAACATGTGCGTCTCCAGACAAGGCCACTAAAATCAGATTAAATATATTACAATAAGCAAATTTTGGGACAATTATTTGCTGGATGTGAGTCCTATGGGATCAGGAGAAAACTTTAATCCTCTTTGACTTTTCAGTACTTAATTTTAGAACCTCTTTTGTTCTTTTAATATCTGGATTTCTTCATAGTATGTGCGTTTCTTTACCAACAGCACAACTTTGCCACTTTTTGAACTGTTCTTCAAACGCTTAAGTTTTATATTAATTTTTCAGCCTCTGAAAACTCAGCGCTTTCCAATGTAATGGCATTTAAAACTCATGTTATATAAGATGAAATATGTTGCAACATTTATTAATAAAATGACAATATCTACAATGTTCCTTGTTCATTTCAATGATAAAACATCATAAATATTTACTATATTAGCACCATTCTTAGATTTTTTTCAAATAATCACACAGAGCTTATTTCGCTAAATTCCGAAATAATGACAACGTTAAACTAAATGCAGAACGCGAACAGAAAACCGAGATCTTTACTCACAATCAAGCCATCATACTAAAAATCTGATTAATACTTAAAAATTAATAACTTTTATATACCCTTAGATGGATATGATTAAGTAACGATTTATAAATTGCCAATTACAAACGATATAACAAAAAAATTTACTGGATGCATGTAGAAATCAAGCAACTTCTTTGTTAATGTTCTGCTCTAGACTAAAATCCCCACTTAGGGCAAAGCAACTTTTAATTTGTTTAACTTGTTCTTTATTTAAAGTATTCGTTGGTTTTCTAAGAGTAATTCTATCACAGCCTACTACTATATACTGACATATGTTTACCCTATTACTTTTGTTATTCCTTTCTATACCAATCTTATCTGATATCTACTCCCTAATCCTCACAAAATAGTGCCCGTCACTACTACCGATTAAACTCGCTCAAGTTCATCAGCATTTTTACTGTTGACAACACCATAGTGCTCTGGTGCCCAATATAGTCTAACACAGAAAAATCCCACAATTATACGAAGCCCCCCCCCCTTTCGGAAACCATTCCTTTACGAGATCTGCTGCCCCAAAATATTGTGAATATCTACGCTACACTTCTACCCCACTTGTCTCTTTACTATACTTATAAGATTCGACTGTAAAAACTGCACCCTCCTCAAGTGCAGACTTACATCAGAAGTTGAGAGGTTAGGAGGTCTATCAGTAAGACAACATAGCTTCAGGAAGGGAAAATCAACACTCGGAGCACTGGAAGATGTGGTTTTGACTGTCGAACAAGCTCAGCAAGGAAATAACTATTCCAGAAATATCGCTCTGTTAGCTACATTAGACGTCCGAAATGCATTCAACAGCCTACAATGGAAGGATATTATAAGAGTTTTGAAAGATGATTTCACAATCCCTGCATATTTACTTAATATAATAAAAAGTTACCTGAGCGATCGTTCTCTACGATACAACAAGCGGACTGAAATCGAGGAAAATGAAGTCAGGAGTTGCACAGGGTTCCATACTTGGACCAGATCTATGGAATATTACATACGACCAAATCCTCAGACTGGAAATGCCCGATGACTGTCGTCTGGTAGACTAAGCAGACGATATAGCAGCTGTTATTACTGGTAAAAATGTAGACGTCGCGACGTTAAACGAAAACTAAATATGGTAATGCTACGGAGTAAAACATGGCTCGAGCAACATGGGTTAAGTCTCGCTACGGAAAAAACAGAGCTTATATTATTGACAAAAAAGCATATACGACTAGAGACAGTTTTCGACATTCTGGACACAAGGTTACCGATGGCTAATATATTAACATACTTGGGAGTTTGATAGCAAACTGAGATTCACCCATCAGATAAACCATGCTACCGACAAAGCTGGGAGAATAATAGGAATGCTCATTAAACTTATGGCAAATGTAGGAGGACCAACACAGTTCAAGCGAAAATTGTTAATGGATACTACAAGTTCAGTGCTTTTATACGGCAGCGAAGTTCGGGGAACATATCCTAGAATAAAAAACAGACGAAACATAATATTGGCTACACAGAGAACATCGGCGCTAAAAATAGCATCAGCATATCGGACAGTTTCACAGAAAGCTGTTTTTATAATCAGAAGAACAATCCCCATAGACTTTTTAATTCAGGAAAGAGTTAAAATATATGCTTAACGAAATAGATCAAGGAGAGTTACGAATCGAAACACTAAGGAAGTGGCAAGAGAAGTGGAACAGCTCTGCAAAGGGAAGATGAACCGCAAAACTAATTCCAAGGATTAATGAATGGTTCCAGAGAAAGGAGGGAGAGGTAAATTACTACTCAACCCATATGCTGTCGGGACACGGCTATTACAGAAAATACCTTTATAAAATGGGAAATGCTGAGGATCCAAGCTGTATATATGGCGACGGAGCTATTGACGATGCGCAACATACTTTCTTTAATTGCGAACGATGAAAAAATGATGGAAAGAAATTGGAGGAGGAGATTGGTCCCTTAACTGTTGGGAGTATTGTCAACCAAATGTTGCGCGGAAATAGAAATTGGCAAATGGTCGCGAAATACGCAGAGAACGTACTAAAAGCGAACAAGATTTATCTGGATAGGGGATTACTATTATCCGAAGTAATGCGAACGCGGTTCCGGATAGAGAATGTTTCAGGAGGAGGTAGGTTTTTAGTGGTAACACCACATACCGGATGTACCGACATCTGATGATCCGAAAGGATTTACCTACCTCACCACAAAAAAAAAAACACCTCTCAACCAATATATAATATATCGAATCCCAACCAACAATTGTTTTTAAAAATTATTACTGGAGGTGTTGTATCGAAACTGATCTCTGTATCCATAAAATTCTTCTTATTCTGACGTTAAGTATAATTTAGGAGATCTGTTTCCCATAAGAACTTATTGTGATGGGTATTAAGTATTCTACCCAATCTTAGTTCACCTAGCCTAAATTTCAATTTCTTTCCTAAGAACAACTACACATAAGCCACCGTCTATAGGGTACTAAACTAGAGTTGCAAAACCCACAATCCTTTTGTTAACCTAAAGTAAACAAAAAATAATTGTGGGAAATCAATTTTTATATTCTAATGCATCTGACATATGGTATGGCATTTGTTTAGAAAAAAAATTTAGAGTATGTAAAAAAAACTAAACCCATATTGAATGTTTATACAATATATATACGAGTATTAAAATGTTCCATTTTACCAATATACAATATATACAATACAAATAAATTGTATGAGTGTTCTGTTACCGAAAAAATGCAAGCAAAAAGGTGCTTCATCTACAATTGAAAAATTCTTTGAAGCATGTATGATGCATTTTGTGGATTCTGTATATTTATTTTGATTTAGTAGTTGTTGTTATAAAAAAATCTGATATAATTCATATTAGATTAAGAAATTTTTTGTTTCATTCATTTTTACTCTCTGCTAAGGGGTTAGAATTTGTTTATTGTTATTTATTGTGGTTTATTTAAAATGCAATATTTTTTAATAAAATACTTGAAAGCAAAAAAATTTATGAAACTAGGAAAACCAGTATTTTTCTTTTTCAAACTTCTATCAAATATGGAAACTATGAAATGCAATTTGCTTGTAAATTGAAGAGTTATTTAAATACTGGTGCATGCATAAGCATGGAATATTTATTTGGTTTTAATTTTAAAAAAGTATTTTCCTTCTTTTAAACAATATTTAATAAGGATGAGAACAAAGAGATGAAGGACTTTTGAATGATTGTTTTTTGAAAAAATTTTGAATTGTGTTAGAATATTTAATTTATAAGGTTTTATTAGGCTTTTAACTAATTAAAGTTGGGGAAATAAAAAATTATATTTTAAAGTAAATACAGTAAAATTAAATTGAAATAAAGGGTGGTCCAACCATAATACACGTTATTTATTGTGAGTCACACCATAGCGTAAAGTTTTTGCCCAACTAATTTTTACAACTCTTATTTTTAGTATTTGACAAATTCAACCATTGAGAGGTACACAATTAAGAAGCGTGTTAAGCTTGTTAAAGGATTTTACGAAAAAAGGCATTCAAATCAACATGTACATATTTAATTTTATTGGTCAGCACAATCAATCAAATATATCCACAGTCGGGAGATTTACGATTTGTGCACACATTTCAGCAAGCCGGGTTGTTGTTTGTAAGAATATGGCAGAAGAGCCGTCAACCACCACTCGTCGTCGTGCCCAACAATTGATTCATTGATATGAATTTTGAATAAAGAGTTAAATATACACGCTTAAGAGGTTTAATTGACTATAGAGCTGAAGCCTACTGACCATTTCAAGGGTCATCAATACGCTGAATGATTGTTTGAGCAGACAGAAGTAAATGGTGAATTTAAAAAGAAATCTTTTGCGATAAGGCACACTTTCACCTCAGTGGATTCGTTATAAACCAGAATTGTCGTATTTGTAATGTGGTGCATCTTTCGATTGACTTTTTAAACAAGTAAGTTATATATTATTAAAAAAAATATTTTGCACAGTAAATTGTTTTAAATTAAATTGTTGATAGTTTTGTTTTAATAGTTTTAGGAAGTAAATGTTGAAAAAAATTTGATATAAATTTCATAACATATAATAAATATTAAAAAAACAAATAATGTATAATATTAATATTTTTTATAATAAATAATAAATAATAAATACATAACAAATAATATTTAATAAATAAATAATAATAAATAATCAACAAAAATTAAAAAAGTATAAATAACAAATAAAAAAAAAATAATAAATAACAAATAATTAATAATAAATAATAAATAACAAAAATAAATAAAAATTTAATAATAATTTAATAACAAATAAAAAAACAAAAAATTAATAAATAGCTCTAAAATAATTTAACAAAAAAATTTTATTATTTAATATAAAAAATATAAATTATCAGTTTCAATATAAAATATTATGATTCCGCCGAGAATTGAACTTCTTTTCTTAATTTAACAATTTTAAAAATCAACTATAAAACAATCTTATTACTAAGCCAACAGATAAAATACCACAAATCTTTTAAATACCAAAAATAAACTCAAAACAATCAGTTAAAACAACAACATCATACAAAGCAACTAAATGTTAGAAAACATAAAACAACAACGGTAAGTTTTGTTCACACAACCTGAAAACACACAAGTAAACAATCAATACAACAAACACACATATTTAAAAGTGTTTGATAAGACTAAATAGAGACGATTGCCCACACATCTCCAATAGCCGTGATCGTCTAGTGGTTAGGACCCTACGTTGTGGCCGTAGTAACCCAGGTTCGAATCCTGGTCACGGCAATGTTGTTAGCAACATTGTCACGGAGGAGAATATTTTTTGTTTAAATAAATTTTACTTTTTATTTATATGTTTTTACGCTAAAATACCATAAATAAAACTAAATAGTTAAATATTGTGCATTTTTTGTTAAACATGCATGATTGTATTAGTAGTTGTTGTTGCTATTTTATTCAGTCCGTATTTGGTTAAATGATGTTTTTCTTTATGTTGTTTGTACGCGCCAATTTTCTTACTTCTTGTTAACTTATCATACATCTTGTAGAACATAAAACACAGTCATTGTATGATACACACTGAGAAACGCTATAACAAGACATTATCGAATTTTATATTGGTGGAATACGAAACTTGACTTCCCAACAAATTTTCAAGTAAAAAAAAATATTTAAAAATTTTATGACATCTTAAGTGCTAATAAAAGTTTGCAAATTTTCATAAATAACAACTAAATGAATTGAGATAAGAACAATAATTTTCAGAAACTTCTTTAGAACGTGCCAACAATTAGTATTTAATATTTGTTTTTTTAATTTAGATATTTATTTAAATTTTTTACTTTACTTTTAATAAATATAGAATCTATTAACATTTGTTATCTTATTTAATGTAGAATTTTTCGATCATTATATAAATGTTAAATACTGTTATGTCACTTTAAAACAAAACAAAAAATATCGTCAGTATTCCAAAACCAAAAATATAAAGTTCTATTTCATAAAAAAAATTATCGTTAATTTTTCAGATATCAAAGTTTACAAGAGATTAAAAAAAACTTAACTCAAAAAAATATTATTTTGTAATTCAAAGAATTATTTTCTCGTCATCAACAGGCCTAGGTTGATGACAAGAAAATAATTCTTTAAACATTATAAGGTCGTAAAGAATATAATTATATTTTGTAATTCATATATGAAAATTTAAGAAAAAAATTTTTTAATTTTCTAAAATGTAAAATTTTGTTAAATATATAAAAAGAAAACATATATCAAAACTTTATTGCAATATTTTTTAAAATAAAAAATTCAACATTTCCTACAAAAAAAAAAAAAATTCAGACTCTTAACTTGTGATTATTTTTGATTATTTTTGCTACTACTGCTATTATTATTATTATTATTATTATTATTATTATTATTATTATTATTATTATTATTATTATTATTATTATTATTATAATTATTATTATTATTATTATTATTTTTTTTTTATTATTATTATTATAATTAAAAAAGCCAGACGCTAAATTTTAAATTAATTTTTTATAAAAAAATATTTTATTTTTCAACCAATAAATTCAAAAACCTTTTCTCTAAAATTCTTTCTTTCAAAATCAAAGAAAATTTTTAAATTCTAAAATCCAAGTTATTATGATTATTTTCAAAATACAATGTTTGGCCTACGTAAAGTATTTTTTACTTTTGTTTACAAATAATACGCCACAATACTACTAAAAAACATGTAAACAATTTTCCAAATTAATTTTTTTAGTTTTAAGAACTTTTTATACAAAATTAATTAAAACTTTTTTTAAAAAATAAATAACTAAACAACAAAAATTGTGAAAAATAGGTAAGAGCGCTATATTCGGTCATGTCGAATCTGATAATATCCCTTAACCGTCATGTGCATAAGTATAATGACCATATCGTAGCATAGCCTAGATTTTAGATTTCATATAATAAACTATTTTCTTTATTATTACCGAAGCCATCTTTAGTTTTATATTTTTACATAGTTAACTGTATTGTACTAGTCAAACCCTTTTATTTGATACCCGTATTGTTATAGTTAAAAAAACTTGCTCCACCATTTTATTTCAGACGCCATCTTGGATTTAATTCTTTTTTTTATAGTTAACTACATTGTTCTGGTCGCGCGCTTTTATTTAATACTAATATTGTAAGGGTTTAAGGGGACAAAGCCGTAATTACTATATTTAACTCATATATTCGCCATTTAATCTAGGAAGCCATCTTTGATTTGTTCTTTTCTTAACTAACTATATATTATTACACAAGCCCTTTCATTTGATTTCCATACTGACTCTCTCGGTTGTATAGAAACTGAAATATATCGATTTCCGTTTGTAAATTATAGGAAAAACACCGAAGTTTGTACTTTGGTATTTATATCTTAGTTGGTTTTAAGCCGATTTGTTTTTCTTATAAATAATTTTTGAGATTAGGGTTTATAATCTGGGGCCAAATCGTCGCATTCGTTATCGAATGAGTTTTATCGAAATATTACTTTTTGAGATCGCTTTACTCGATATCGAATAGCTTGTATTGAAATTTGAGATTTTGGTATTCGACAACGAGTAGTAAAATCATTCGTAAACTTACTCATATGTTTTTAAAAATAAAATAAAAGTTGCATTTGGTATTATAGTGATTTATTATAAGTTTTTTTTTTAATTTATAATAGAAAATGTACTAAGTACAAATATATAACACCTTTTTTCCAATGTTAGTAATATGAAAACATAACCTCTTTGCTAAGGACAAATGTAAATAAAATAAACGGCAAACAAAAAAAAGTAATGGCACAATTTATGGCGGACCACTCGAACTTGGCAACAACTTTAATTTATAATTGTGGGCAAGGTAAAACAGTTGCTATGAGATTATGGGACGAACTTGCAAACAAATTAAACTCGTGTGGTCCACCAATAAAAGAAGCGTCGGTTTGGAGAAAAGCATGTTAATGTTTTTAACGCTTTGGTATCTCATCACAAACTTCAATTATTTTTTTAATGTTAAGCTATACGCCGCGGATAGGCATGAATGGCTACCCTATATGTATCCTTACACTCACTTCCTACAAAAAAAGACATGCAAAAGAAATACTGAACACATGACTTCACCCATGATGAAGTGGTTCTAGGTATTTAAGTGAAACATGCATGATTTTAACATAAACTTGTCATTGCAGAGTAGTGCTTATATAAATATATAAATAAAATCACTTGATTTTAATAAGTGCATCATAGAACGGTATGGTATGAAATAGAAAACAACAATATGATTGTTACCAAATTCTATTATCCAAAAACTATGAACACTGCTTGCAACACTCAAATACCGATTACAAAGTGCTGACATTGAAACCGTAGCTGTAGTCAAAATTACGTTCACATCAGTTTTTATTGGAAAATATTTACTTTTTTATATTATTCGATTCATATACCCATCACAATTAAAAAATTAATATATTTTTTTTTAAAGTAACTGCATTAAATAACATAAGCAACAATCAATTCAAACCAATAATCATACAATTTGTATATACAAATTATTGATTTAAAGAAATTCGACATGTTACAAACGTCATGCCAAAATCAATATAACCCCCCAACTTGTTCAACTGGTTTAAAAAACGCGACAACGAGAAAGAACTCAACGCTTTAGTTTGTATTGCTTCTTGATTGTCTTGCTTCTGTCTGTCCGTCGATTGGTTCACTTTTTTTTACATTCTTATTTTGATTATATTTTGCTAAACATTTTAGAACACACAACAGAACAATTAAATTAAATAATTACAAGTCGTGAGTGAATTTCACGCGAAATCAAACACTGATGCATCTTAAACGATACTGTTGTTCGTTTTTGTTGTACCTTCATACATACTGTTATTAGCAGGCTACTGATGATGGTGTATTTGTAGGGTCTCCTTTTATGGTCAGATTAAAGAGTGTACTAAGTTTGTTATTAAGTTAGTAACACACGAGGTTCTCATAATTAGTATTTAATGCAAAATAATTATTGAAGTTTAGCAAAATATTACTGTTTTAAATTTAAAAGTTGTAAGTTGTAAGGGTTCAGACATAAGCAAGGAATAAATATAATCTACCGCACAAAGCGATTTTGTTCTCAAAACCAACATCTCTATATATAAAAAAACAAATGTCGCTCGTTTATAATCGTCTATTTAGGAACGGCTGCACCGATTTCGCAACTCTTTTATATATTTTTCATAGCCCAGGTTTTATATTTACGTAAAAAAAATGGCCACGCCTTCTTTTACTTCCGATTTCTCTAATTTTTTTTTCAAATAATCTAGGTATCTCAGGAATGGTTCTTACGGACATTTATTTTAAAATTAAAAGTGGATGTGACACACTTCTCCCTTACAAATGCAACAGTTTTAGCCGTTTATCTGGAGGACTGTAATACTTAGAGTCTTAAAAACGTGTGTCGGGTATTAATAACAACTTGAATAGTTTATCTTAAAATGAGCTTTAGAAGAAAAAATGGGCATGGCACGTTTAATAAAAAGAAAATTTTATATGATATCAAGAACACTAATACATCTAAAATCTTTAAATTTTTGTGTTGTTTTTTATCTTATTTGTTTTATTGCAAGCAAGAATCGATACCATCGAAGCAGGGGAAGTGAAATTCCCCACACAAAAAACTCATTACATGATTTATTTCAGGATCATTATATGTTTCAATCCTGGTATTAGACATTTTAATAATAAATTTTCATTTCATTATAATAATTATAGAGACTCAAATGATGGATGTGTTGTTTGTTTTCATATAATTGGAAACGATATTAGGGTCAAGCCTGCTGTACCTTGCAGTGAAAGTATTTAGATTTAAACCGCATAATCATCAATACTTTACGGTAAACGAAACGAACACATTTGTACATTGCTAATATATATTTACTAAAAAATTTTTTTATATTTATGCCATTAAAAGCGTTTTTTGTTCAATCCTAAAATATCAATGTTTGAAAGTCTTTCCTAAGCAGCTAGCACACGGCATGTTTTTTACATCTGACTTGGTAAATTGGTCACCAAATGTAATTGTATACGCTTATCGAAATTGCTTTTTAACACTCAACCGCCGCTGGCTGTTTTTTGGCATCAGAGACTTCTGTCAACAGCTGAAGTCAGATGGCTTGACAGAAAAAGATAGAGCAAGCTCTAATTGAAATGTTGTCAGATGACTTAGCACATATGTCTTACAGAAGAAATGTTTTAATGCTTGCACGCGACATTTATATCTCTAGCGGTGGGGAATTTTGCAAGTCAGATGTTAAAAACATACCATGTATTAGTTTTTTTATTACACTAACTCTAAATAAAAACTTAAAAAACCCTTAATGGACAACCTTGAACTTGATGGGTTTTGGTGTTGGTGTTAAGTTCATGTTTTTGGGTGTTCTGCCTTATATAGTAACATTTTATGGCCAACATTTTTGTAGAACATTTCATTGCCTCACTTCCTCTTTTTCGATGTGTTTTATACGATTTATTAGAATAAACCCACAAAATCCCGGTATGCGGAGGATTTAAAAGGTGGTTATGTTCTACAAAAATATTTGCATTAACATTTTCTACAAACTTTCTGAACAGACCCCACACCTCAGATGTAAACAAAAAATATTTTTATATGCCGATATGCTGCAACAACAAGCCAAAGCTGGGAGGCTTTAACCGCCTCTAAAATAAAATTCCGATGTGATCTATCAAAACGCCGACGTAGGTATATATATTATTTCCTTAAACAGAATCAATCGATGGAATCCCGTAGTTTCTTCGTGTTGAACTCTGTAACTAATCATTTACCTTTTTTTAAATAATATAACAAGGCCTAGTGGCGAACTCAACTTAATTAGCCTCCTTCGCAGATGTTGAACCTTCATATAAAAACATATACGGGTCAATTTAAAAAAAAAACGTACACATCGAGTTTTTTTTTTGCTTCTTTTTAAAGTTTTTTCAATTCGCCGGTAGGAGTGGCCAAATTATGTAGAAATTGACGAAGATTCCGGTGGCACTTTTAGGCTCTCAAAAAGATCAATATTTTTTGAATTTTTTTAGGTTTTCTATGATTTCTATCTTGAGCGTCACACACCAAATATGTATAAAATATCGCTAAAAATGCAAAAATATTTGAAATTCAAGCTTACTACGATGTTCTTTTGTTTCTCAAGATTGACTTTTGCGAAAATCACCTTTTCGATTATAAACACAAAATCACGATTCACCTTGATTTTTAATTTTTTTTTTAAAGTGACTAGCTATTTAAAAATTTTAAGATGAAAATATGTAAATTTTTTGTAAACAAAAGACTTGAACTTAGAGGTTACTTGCAAAGTAATAGGCTTGTAACAATTAATTTAAAAAAAAATTAATTATAAGCGTTTTAAGGAAAAAAAAACTAAGTGTGACGCTCAAGATATTTTGTGACGCTCAAGAGATTTTGTTGCACGTAAACAAGAAATAATGCCAAATTTAAAGTTTAACGAAAAAAAGTTTATTCTTTAACAAAAAGTAAGTAAAAAAAACAAAAAATCTTCAAAAAAAACAAAAAATTTCATACAAAACTAAACATGTACATATTCTTTGATGTCTTTAACATAAATAGAAAAAATGAAGTAATTCTTGAAGAAACTTAGACACATATGTATATATTTGACGCAAAACAATAACTTAACTTAATATAATTTATAAATTTTCATTCGAACTCTTATTCTGAATCTGTATAAACTTCATGAAATGACAAGCAGCTTTGTTTTTTTTATTCTCATTAATTTTTACCACTTTCGAATTAAGCTTGTGGCAGTTGCAAAAATTTCCGGTCCCCCAGAGGTTTAAGTTGCAAAAGCACGATTAAACTCAAATATACCACGATTATACCTTTCTTTCTTCTTTCTTTTATATTCGTCATTACGCGCTTTATCGAGCCTTATTGTCTCTCGATATCTTTATGCTCATTCAGCCGCCATTATTTTGTTGTTTTACTCTTAAAAACTAAAAAATAAAATCATAATTTAGCATTTTAAGCTATGAAGCAATATATATCAAAAGTGATGCTCATGAAATATTTGCCTATTCTGGTTTTTTTTCGTATGCAATTTATTTCTAAAACTCATAAATTATAAAAAAATGAGTTGAAACCATGTAAACAATGATTGTCAACTTCAATTTTTTACATTTAATATATTCACTTTTAAAAAAATTAGCGTGACGCTCATGAAATTTTCTCGCGCCCTTACCATGGTGTTCACAAAAACTACGCAAATGTACACTTTTTTACAAAGATTTTTTTTTCGCTTTTTCACTTTTGAAATAATTAAGGTTTGTACTTTCCTTACGTTATTTACTTAATTTAAATGCAAATTGAAAACAAGTAATATTACTTGAATTATAAAAAAGTGACGCTCAATGCAAATTGTGGGGACAACCTTTCTTTGCAACACCAAATTTGCACTAATTCAGTTTTGACGACTATAACAAATGAAAACACAAGAAAGAAACTCAATAATTCGAAAACTGTTATTAAATATTGCATATTTACTTTTTTCTGGATTTAATTTAATTTTGTTTACTAAAAATTCTAACGGGGGACACATGCTTTTGTATGGAAGGAGTCCGAGGGAGAAACAAAACACCATTCTGAATAAACAAAAAAACAAACATACAAATTTGAGAATTACGTTTTTTTGTTACATATTCCTCGCTGATCACTCTCAAATTTTTTATTTTTTTGTTGTTTTTTTTTACCTAAAATAGTAGTGTAAAGAGCGGGGACACAAATATTGCGTTTTTTTTTTAAATTGACCCATACACAAAAGCGAATATTTGGTTATGCAACTGCATATCTTGTACCTTTACATTACCTTGTTAAGTATTCCCTGATATAAAGTTTATAAATTTGTATACAAATATAAGACATACACACATATCATACATCTTTGTTTAAAGAACATGAATCTTGATAAATCATGCCTTAAAAAGCCATCGGTTTATTAGAAAAACGAAACATTTCTTGTGCTCAATTAAATTTGTCTCGCGTGGCCAACTCTCATTGGCGTTTTGTACTTGTTAAAACGACGATGTGAGAACACTTGTCTGACAAATAATATGTGATATGTTTTGTATGACAGCAATAGTTTTCAATGTGGAAGATAATGGTGCATAAAAGCAAGAAAAATACCATTAGCACTTTTTTTACAAAGTTAAACATAAACAAGTGGCCACAACTTTTCTACCGATTACACTGTACAACACACACACAAATAGCAAGGTTCAGATAACAGATCGTAGCGATTAAGGCCATAATTATACGAGAATCGCAATGTTAAAGCTTTATATCTTTATGTCACTGACATTTTTTTACACGACTGGACCGATTTGAATAAATTTTTTTCTGCGTTTGGCATCCTGTATGGTTTATATCCACAAATAAGACCGGTAGATGGCGCTGCAATCGGTATCTCGTTTATTTATGTATACTTCAACTACTTTCATACCTTGTTTAATATTCTAATCGCTTGAAATATCATTGAGGGCAACGTTGCGGGGTCCGCTAGTATGAATATACATATATTCTGATTGGCATGGCAAATCACGTATTTAACTTATATTATACGACAGATTAATGTAAAATACAACATTTTTGTATAACATTTTAAAACATTTCAATGTAATATCCACACATAATTTTGTAAAAAAGGGCAAATGAGAAACTTTCCACTATAGGACTCTGAATACACCGCAACTCGCTGCCTGTCTTTGTTTTTAAACTTGATTTTTTTTTTATTTTTTCTCTAGTACACAAATCCAAGATTCATCAAAAAGTAGTTTTATCAATTTAGGGGCATTTATAAAAAAATATTACATAAGTTCTCTATATGCAAGAGTTTTCTTTTTATTCCTTTGCAAAAATATTTATTCCTCATCTTTATTGTAGTTCACAACTATTTCGTTTAATGCTACATAACAAATTTGATAGTTTCTTTCTCTGCCTTTGGTATTTTCAAGCTTAACTTTGATATTTGTTCGAACTACATAAAAAAAACTCATTTTATGTAGTTTTAAGTATGAGCATTTTAAAAATTTGGCGGTTATGTTATAAAAATATTCTTAAGAATCTTGTACATACTTGAAATTTAGTTTTGTGTTTAAAAGTGGCAGAGATCACGCACAAAGAGTAAACAACAAAAAACGTTAACTTTGTGTTTAGTTTTTTTTTTTTTGCTTCTTTGTTTAAAGTTCTTAGAAAAATAAAATAAAAATAATATTCAAAAAAAGGCAAAAGCATTAATATAACAGATTTTTTTATTAACAACCTTTTAAAAAGTGTTTGAAAATGAATTATAAAACAGTAAAATTTTTGGAGCAACAAATACTAATGAAAAATATTTTGAGGTTTGCTGTATCTTATATGCCCTTTAGATAAATATAGGTAATCAATTTTTATCGCTTACAGTTTCAAGACCATAACTTTCAATTATATGGTGCAACTGTTTCCAAAACTTGCTTAGAAAATTGATAAACTGAAGTATTTATTAAAATTTTTTAATTTTGTTTGTTTGATATCTTTGTGGGTAATTGATTCATAGAACAAAGATTCTTTTAAATGCTGCCAAAAATACATTTTTTATTCATACATAACAAACGTTGCCAGAAGCTCCAGAGGCAATCATGTTCTTTTCATTTCATTTGACGTTAGATTAAAAATTCACCCATAGTCAAGCCATGAACAACGATATGCGATATGATAATATCGGACTTTAAATGGAGGCGAAATATATAAAAAACAAATTGTGCTGAATTTCGGGGCGTGGCAAAAATTTTTTTTTTTATTTTAGAAACTTCATTGACATATCTTTAGTTCTAGGGGGTGACTGACACATTTTTTCTTTCGAGTCCACTTAGTGTTCTTGATGTTGCATTATCATAATTTTTTAAGCTTGAAAAAGGTCTAAAACTGCTGCAATAAACAATACAGTACCTTTTAAGCATTTTAAAGTTTTTGGAAAATTATGATTTTGTGACAATACCACACTTAGGACCTCTTCTGTATACACCAATTATATAGTTCAGAGTGATCATATATTGGTACTCCCCACTTCTCTTCAATAGTAAGTATTTATTTTTGAATTTTTTATACCCTTCACCTGTGGTGCACAAGGGTATATATAGCTTTGTCATTCCGTTTGTAATTTCTACAATTTTCATTTCCGACCCCATAAATTATATATTTTCTGAAAGCTTATGAATAGAGGAGTCGATTAAGCCCTGACCGTCTGTCCGTCTATCCGTCTGTCCGTCTGCCCGTCTGTCCGTGTGTTGGTTGAAATCAACTTTTAGAAGCAACTATATGTTGCTCAGATCTGTATATGGTATCAATCTCTTGGAAATATCCAGGAATGAATCGCTATTGAAATTCAGCACAATCGCCCCATAACTTTCTGAGATATGAGCAAAAAACCACGACCACCTCGTTTTTTTCACAATTACAACAACAACATACATACATAGATACATGTAAAAAACATACCAAACAAAAAAAATTACAAAAAAAAAAATATTAAAAATAAGAAAAAAATAATAAAAAAAAACTACAAAAAAAAATTTAAAAAAAATTTAAAAAAAAAATTTAAAAAAATTTTTTAAAAATTTTTCTAAAAAAATTTTTTTTAAAAAATTTAAAAAAAATATAAAAATAAATAATAAAATATAAATAATATATTAAATAAAATAAAATAAAATTTTTTTGGCTCAGCTGCCACATTTATTCTAACGTGTACGTATGCACGTATTTTATATGGGATGAATGGTGATACAAACAACTGTTATTGCATGACTACACGTTGTGAAGGGTATATAAGATTCGGCACGGCCGAATATAGCACTGTTACTTGTTTTTTAATAAAATTATTTTGAAATTTATTCTCTAGTATTTAGTAAACAAAGACACAGAAAGCATTAATTCCAAATTTATTTATATACCGTCAGATATTTCCCCACACCCAAAATACTATAAATTACTCAAGTCCCAAATATTTTGAATTCCAAATATTAAAAGAAATATACAAAATATTTCTAATCTAACTAATAAATAAAACGATTAACTAAATCTGTTAACAACCTTTGAAATTTTGCCAAATATACTAATTTAATTATTAAGTCAAAATCCCTAAAGCAACAAACAAACAAAAAACAAGTAACAGTGCTATATTCGGCCGTGCCGAATCTTATATATCCTTCACAACGTGTAGTCATGCAATAACAATTGTTTGTATCACCATTCATCCCATATAAAATACGTGCATACGTACACGTTAGAATAAATGTGACATCGAATCCCAGCTGAGCCAAAAAAATTTTATTTTATTTAATATATTATTTATATTTTATTATTTTTTTTATATTTTTTTAAAATTTTTTTAAAAAATTTTTTTAGAAAAATTTTAAAAAAATTTTTTTTAATTTTTTTTTAAATTTTTTTAAAATTTTTTTTTTATTATTTTTTTCTTATTTTTAATATTTTTTTTTTTTGTAATTTTTTTTGTTTTGTATGTTTTTTACATGTATGTATGTATGTATGTTGTTGTTGTAATTGTGAAAAAAAACGAGGTGGTCGTGGTTTTTTGCTCATATCTCAGAAAGTTATGGGGCAAATGTGCTGAATTTCAATAGCGATTCATTCCTGGATATTTCCAAGAGATTGATACCATATACAGATCTGAGGAACATATAGTTGCTTCTAAAAGTTGATTTCAACCAACACACGGACAGACGGGCAGACGGACAGACGGATAGACGGACAGACGGACAGACGGTCAGGGCTTAATCGACTCCTCTATTCATAAGCTTTCAGAAAATATATACTTTATGGGGTCGGAAATGAAAATTGTAGAAATTACAAACGGAATGACAAAGCTATATATACCCTTGTGCACCACAGGTGAAGGGTATAATAAAGAGAAAACATGTTACTTAATAACAAAATTTATTCATTTTTGTGTTCATTTCTCTTTACGGTCGTGAATAAATTATTTTTTTAATAAATTCCTTAAGGGATTAAATAGCTCTTACAACCGCCTACATATTTGATGAGTAAATAAACAAAAATATATGCATGTATGCATAAATATACATAAACATATGCCCTCTTATACTTTATACACATCTTAATGAATAAATAAGTATGCATGTAAATAAATGGATTTCATTCAACATTTACTACGACGTGTTACCACTCAATCATGTTTTACATTTAACAAACTCTAGTTGGTTTGAGAAAAATAACAGTGGATGAAAATAGAAGAACAAAGACCACTACTGAGAGGGCTATACAAAAAAAAAACTAGTAAAACTCATTAATATAAAGAACATAGTTTTAAGTTAAAGCACGGAATTAAATTTAAATAAATTTTAAGAACTTTTGTTGTAAGAAATGCAAAATATATCATACAGTCCTTAATGTAGGGTATACTTGTATGTCCGCCGGCTCCATCTGTGCAAAAGCACACAATAACAACTCACTCTAATTTAAATCACTTGTGTACTGAATGTGAAACAAAAATAATTGCAGGACATTTATTTTGATCGAAAATTCCACAGTAATTGACAGACACACATCAACACATTGTATCGTAAAATATTTTTTTTCTCTCTCTGTTTTTGATTTCGAAGAAGACTAAACATGCTGAGCAGTGATGACTTTAGGGTGTTTACAAAATTGCCAATTTTGAATGTGAATATAAGAAAAATAAAAATACGAAACATCAACGCAATTTCCAGGGTAACTGAAATCATGTTTTTGTATTAAATTTTTTTTTGTATTTTCAAAAAAGTTTCATATATTAAAAGTTTCGGCTTAATAACTTAAACCCATGACTGACTATCCTACGAAGTCGCGCGATTATATCAAATAAAAATCTGATAAAGTTCTGTCCTACATGAGAAAATCGCAACAAAATGTGTGATTGGATGCCACACTGTCATACAAAAAAGATGCAAAAACAATTTTTTTCTACAGTTGGTTGACAAAAAGCAACTCTGATCGCACAGAAACTACTATTTTATGGAAATTTCCAAAAGATTATCAAATCAAACACACTTGTCAAAAAAAACTATCGCCCATATGAATTTTTTGTCCACACTATCACACCTTCTGAACACACATACAATTTTTGACATATCGAACGACTAAATCTGATAGTCAGTCATGGCCTTTATTTAATATACATATAAACCTTGATACCAGGGTAGTACGGTATCAAAAATTACATACATAAATATACATATATAATATAATATATAATATAATATATAATATAGTATATAATATATATATATATATAAAACTGTAAATTTTTAGTCTTGATTTAACAAAAGTCTCTTAACCCAGCAAAAGCTCTCATTACAAAATAATGAGTTGAAAGTACTATAAAACTACTTAACACATTATTTTAACACAACTTATCACGCTCGTTTATAAATAAAAACTCAAATAAGTACTTGCTACCTCAGCTTACAAATAAAAACGCGAATAAGTACTTATTACGCTGGCTTATAAATAGGGACTTAAATAAGTACTAACTGTTGTAGCAATAAATAAGTACTTGATTCTATTCTAATAACCTAAATATATAGTCCAAAATGTTATGGATTTACCGATGAAGTTCGGTTCTTGTAGAGGCTAAAAACCGATGTAATTATTCTCCGATATGTTAATCTAAATTTAAAAAACAGAGATGTTTAAGTTTATCATTAAAAAATATTAACTATTGCATAATCAACTCACCTAAAGTTCGCAAAAAAAATTGTTTAACGTTCGCACTACAGTTTCCTTGAATAATTTCTGACAAAACCATTCACTTGTTGGTTAATCAACTTTTGGGTTTTGTGAACTTTTGAGGGTATTTTAATTTTTTAAACCATTCGTTGAATTACCTCTGGAATAAAATGTCAACACTATTATTGTTCTGTTGTTCAACAAATTGTTGTTCTGTTGTTCAAAAAATAATTTAATTGTTGTTGTGCGATAGTCATAAATTAAAGCAATTTTTTCTTTAATGAAAAGAACTTTTCTTTCTCTATTTTAGGGAGCCTTCACAATAAGAATTAAGTTAGGAGTTAAACAAATAACATTTTATTTGTATAATAAAAAAAAACAACAACAACATCAAAAAGATATGATTACTCAACAAAAAAAAAAAATTGGAATCACCAAATTATAATTATGTTGGGTGATGGAAAAACCTATGTTTGTTGAACATATAATAGAGTTAAAGCACGGTTAATAGAGGTATAAAAACAAAATACGGATAATTGAGGTGAAACATGGATTATAGAGGTAACAACTCAAAGCGTGACATATGCCGTTTACAATAAACCCACATAATCGAGGTTTAATTATGTTTCAAATAAATGAAAAATATTCTTGACCTCTCTGATATTAAAATGTGTGCCGAAATCTACATTTTTTCAAGTTAAAAAAAAACTTTATATATAAGAGTCCTACATAACAAGGGGATTAGTCTTTGCCTTGACACGGAATAGTTAATGATGTACTTTGATCTTCTCCACTAATTTCGGACATGAAAATGTGTTGTCAATCAATTTTTTCAAAAATAATATTCCTCAGTACACTTTTATTATCATTAATAGAAATATCGACGGAATATGTTAATTGTGCATGCAAAGCAAATAACTTAATCCCACATATTGCTAAGCATATTGGTCCTTTATAACTTAAACTAAAACTCTTATATTAGTTAAAGTCTTTTAGCTAGATTATATTTAAAAGTCTTAATAACATCGTTTCAGACAAGGGGGTTCCCCCTGCATTAAGTGTGTTTTTTTGTGTCTTTTACGAAACACAAATTTGTATTTGGAATATTTTTCAAGAAATATTTTTAAAATTATACACATTAAAATTATCATTTTGAGCAAAAGTGGGATAAAGGCGGCACTCGATGTGTAAAAAGAATTAGCAAATGATAACTGTCTTTGTAGGTATTTCCCTATTCAAATGCATTTGCTAAGGGGTCTGCTTTTTATTTAACATTGTTACAAATATTTTAAGAGAGTATGTTCTAGTTATTGAAAGCGTTTTAAGGAACTTTCAAGAATGCGTGCTACTTAATGTTTCCATTTAAATATTTTATAACGACAAGTTATTTGGGGTTTTTTTTAAACATGAATTTAAGGGGTCTTGTAACTTTTTTATGGGAAAAATAAAAATTTACCTGGCAATACTGCTTAATAAGAACTTTAATGAGAGAATAAAAATCGGAGTAAAATTTTTAAAATTGTTGGTGCAAATAAAGCACTATTGCCGGCAGAGGAGATAGATAAATTAAATAAAAGATTAGTTTGAAAAAATCGGCACTTTAATTTTAAAAAATGGGCAATAATGGGCAAATTAGAAAAACTCAGTTAAAGCTAAAAATATTATTTTAGCTTTTTCGTAGAAATATATTTTGTAGAGACGTACTTATTAGAGTTTGGTATTAAAAATAGTTTAAATTTTAAAATAATTTCACGAAACATCGAAATTGTGCTTTATTTCGTTTGACATCACTAAAAATTCTCTACTCATATAAGAAAGAATATGGAAGGATCATAATTTGTTTTACCAACTTTTACGGCATTGGAAATGCTCCTCTTGATTACCGGCATTTCAAATCAAAATTTTTTTCAATCTTTAAGCTTTATTTAAAAAAAATTTTAAAATTTTTCATAAAAAATTTTTCAATTCAAAGTCTAAAATCGTTTTTTCCTTCTTACTAATAAAGCTGCGGAGTTCTTTCAGAATCTTGATGAAAGAATAATTATCCTTTTTTTATAAAAAGGGTTGGTCATATCTCAAGACTTATTTTCGAATTCAATACTTCTTATAAGTCTATCTGCAAGTCTGATATAAAATTTAGGTAATTTCACTTTTGTTAAGTTTTAATTCTGATATTAAATCTTTCAAAACATTTTTTGCACTCTTTTTATACAATCACTATATAATTATAAAAAAAATTTAGTAGATGCACTGTCTTATTGACAGTTGCCTATCTATCTATCTATGTATATATATAAAAGTGAAACTCTGTGTGTGTGTGTTTGTGTGTGTGTGTTAGCTATAGACTCCGAAACTGTAAAACCGATCGGGCTCAAACTTTGGTAAGTTGTTGTACACATACCAGGGAGAGTTTATGGGTGAAAAAAAGTGGGCGGGGCCACGTCCATAAAAAATTAGTTATCATTTTTAGCTACTTGCACATGACCAATTTTTCTGAAACTTTGCACACGTATTGAGCTTTATAATTTCGTTATTAGAAAAGTGGGCAGTGCCACTCCCATAAAAAAAGTTCTAATTTTGATGTACTTGCTCTGGACCGATTTTTGTGAGCAGTCAATGCTATCTCATTTCGTGATTAGAAAAATGGGCAGTGCCACGTCCATAAGAAATCAGTTATCATTTTTAGCTACTTGAAGCTAATCGATTTATCTGAAACTTTGTACACACATATTGAGCTATCATGACTATATAATTTCATGATTAGAAAAGTGGGCAGGGCCACGCCCATAAAAAAAGTTATAATTTTGAGGTACTTGCACTGGACCGATTTTTCTAAAACTTTGCACACATATTGAGCAGTCATGACTATACAGGTTCGTGATTAGAAAAGTGGGCAGTGCCAGGCCCATTAAAAAAAGGTATAATTTTTTGCACTTGATATTCAATTTAAATTTAGAATTCATTTTTATTCATTAAGGGGCGTAGCAACGCGCGCCGGGCTTTTCTTGTATTTAATATAACAAGAAATCAAGTGTTGCCCGAAATTAATAATTTATACTAAAAACCAACTTAGAGATCATGTTTCAAGTGTTTATAAAAAATCGCCAGTCATTGATTCGGGGTCATCTCCATTCTCACTATTATCGCACGGTGCATGGTGAAGTATTATCAGCAACATATCCGTATTAATCACTCTAATTTCAGCTTCGCCTTTTCAGAGTGAAATACTTGTGGCAAATCTTATATATAAAGCTTCACCTCAGAATTGTCTTTTTAGGAATCTTAAAAAATACAGAAATTAATAAAAAATAGTCAACATTTTTGCTATTAGATTTAAAATTACAAAACACTCTTTATGCCGCTTTCCCTGGATAACATGCACCAAACAGCAATTCATTTATACATCTACCAATTCTCATTTACATATGCAATACTGTCATCTGTTAAGTACTGTGCTACCCCTTTACTGCTCTAGGCAGTTGGGGTGTTAGAAGTGAATAAGTGAACATGGTATGATACTGATTACTCCAGTTTGTTGCTACTTTGTTTGAAATTAATATTTAATAAATACACATATGCACACAAAACACTTTTGACCGTTACGTTAACTTCCAACTAAGTTATAACTAACAAGTAACAGTGCTATATTCGGCCGTGCCGAATCTTATATACCCTTCACAACGTGTAGTCATGCAATAACAATTGTTTGTATCACCATTCATCCCATATAAAATACGTGCATACGTACACGTTAGAATAAACGTGGCATCGAATCCCAGCTGAGCCAAAAAAATTTTATTTTATTTTATTTAATATATTATTTATATTTTATTATTTTTTTTATATTTTTTTTAAATTTTTTTAAAAAATTTTTTTAAAAAAATTTTTAAACATTTTTTTTAATTTTTTTTTAAATTTTTTTAAAAATTTTTTTTTATTATTTTTTTCTTATTTTTAATATTTTTTTTTTGTAATTTTTATACCCTTCACACAGTGAAAAAGGGTATATATAGGTTTGTCATTCCGTGTGAAATTTCTACAATTTTCATTTCCGACCCCATAAAGTATATATTTTCTGAAAGCTTATAAATAGGGGAGTCGATTAAGCCCTGTCAGTCTGTCCGTCTGTCCGTCTGTCCGTCTGACCGTCTGTCCGTGTGTATGTTGAAATCAACTTTTTGAAGCCCCCCGACATAGGTTGGACCCGGGTAAGGTATTAAAATATCAGAAATATTCGGGAGTAGATCGGTATTGAAAATCAGAAACATCGATTCATAAACAACTGAGATATGAGCAAAAACCCACGACCACCTCGATTTTCTTTTCACAAAAACAACATTACAACAACAACATACATACATACAAACGTGTATACTGGTTAGGGAAAACGTGGCATCGAATCCCAACTGAGCCAAAAAAAATTTTTTTTTAATTTTTTAAAAATTTTTTTTTTAATTTTTTTTTTATTTTTTTTTTTATTTTTTATTTAATATATTATATATATTTTTATTATTATTTTTTTTTTTTTAATTTTTTTTTTTTTTTTTAATTTTTTTTTTGTTTTATATATATTATAAATGTATATAATAATTTTTTTTTTAAATTTTTTTTTTTTAAATTTTTTTTTTATTTTTTTTTTATTTTTTTGTTTTTTTAACATACATACGTGAATTTACTGTTATTGCATGACTACACGTTGTGAAGGGTATATAAGATTCGGCACGGCCGAATATAGCGCTTTTACTTGTTTTTGTTTGGTATGTTTTTTACATGTATGTATGTTGTTGTAATTGTGAAAAAAAACGAGGTGGTCGTGGTTTTTGCTCATATCTCAGAAAGTTATGGGGCGATTGTGCTGAATTTCAATAGCGATTCATTCCTGGATATTTCCAAGAGATTGATACCATATACAAATCTGAGGAACATATAGTTGCTTCTAAAAGTTGATTTCAACAAACACACGGGCAGACGGACAGACGGATAGACGGACAGACGGTCAGGGCTTAATCGACTCCTCTATTCATAAGCTTTCAGAAAATATATACTTTATGGGGTCGGAAATGAAAATTGTAGAAATTACAAACGGAATGACAAAGCTATATATACCCTTGTGCACCACAGGTGAAGGGTATAAAAACCCAATATCCAAATGTACTCTAGCTTCAATACCATTTCACCACCTTTTATGCTCTCTAACATATACCTTTACCTACAAACACCCACGCATTTTTATTAAAAAAAATTACTTTTTATACAAATTGTATCCTTTAACACCAGATACAATCTTTCAGTTGGTCACATTCAATATGCAAAAATAGCAGCAACAACAACATTTCAAACCCCCATCAACCAGACCCTGGTCGGCTTGTACGTTTCCCAAGTCCTATTACCTGACAACGAGCTGTCATTATTTTATGCCTTATGACAAAATAATTAATCGCTTTGTGAATATTAAATCAATTTATAAAAAGTTTTGCATATTTTAGTCTGAGCGTCAATAGCCTCAGGTAACACGTATACAAACAACAACGAGAATTAGTTTTCTTTTTTTTTTTCATAAAAATAAAAAAATGTATTTTATTTACTTCAAACTTTGCAATAGAGGTGGGCAGCTGATGGAAGTACGATATGACATGTTGAGTGTTGGCAAGTGCATGCAAACAGTTGCAAACTTGTGTTAGGGGAATATTAAATGAGTTGTATCGAGAAATTTCAGATGTGCGTGGGTGTATTTCAATAGAACAAAGAAACGTTGCAGTGGCAGGGAAAATTTATTATGCATTAAAATGTAAATTGCATTAATTGAGGGTGGCATTAACTATAATTAGAAGGAAAAGATTGAAAAAAATAAACAAAGTTTTTAAAATTTCAAAAATAACTCTTTTTTTAAATCAGTTTACAGTCAGGGACTCGGATAGGGTTTAAAGACCCTCGGCTGGATAACTGCTCTGGTCACAGGGCATGTTAAGTTCAAAATCATCTGTACAAGATTAAAGTTGTAGACAATGGTGTTTGCAGAATGTGCATTGAGATTCATCAGTATACAATGTGAAGTGATGATAATTTAGAGTAAACATCTGTGGCAGCACGGTACTCAGTGAGGCCAATGATACCTCTTCGGTATCCTTGTAATCACTGAGGAACGTAGAGGATGGAACTCCGCAAGATACTTCAATATGTTTTAATATACAGTCATTTTAAAAAACACATTGTCTTCGATTCTTTAAATAAGAACTAATCCATTTAAAAAGGTTAACCGGAAACCGTAAGTTCTTGAGCTTCACTAACAATAAATCATGGTAAGCCTTGCCGAAAGATTTACTAAAGTCAGTGAGACTGGAATGATAATATTATTATGTATTAAAAAAAATAAATTTATCTAACTTTCAACACCCAAAAAAACAGGCAATGAAATTCATTCAAATGATTAACAAAGTTTCCCAAATACATATGTATATTAGGGAGAAAACTTAATCCGATATATCGTCGTTCGTAAATTATTGTGTTCTATGTGACACATAATATCTATACATATAGAACACAATAATTTACGAATGACGATATGTAATACCATATCTACTAAAAGGAAGCAACTCTAGTGTAAAATATGGAGAAAACAAGTAAGAGCACCATATTCGGCTGTGCCGAATTTTCTATACCCACCACCAATTTATTATTTTGTTATTAACAGTAATCGCTATGCAATAAACTCCTTATACTAAAATATAAATCACTTTATTCGTAAACCTTGGACATGCTAGTAAAATATTTTCGTTAATTTAGTCTTCCAATGAAAGTGGGCGTTAAAGTAGGCGTGTCAATATGGTTTCTGCTTATAAATACAACTTAGATATTTCAATATAGTCCTTTATTCTTCCAAAAACTTTGTCCATAGAGAAGTAAACATTGACCAAAAAGCTATCGATGCGAAATTTCATCATCATACCTCTTTATTTTGTCGGTTTTATAAGCTTTTAAGTTTGATTGACAGCAGATCACGTGATAAGTAGGCGTTATAGTAGGCGTGTCGAAGTTGTTTTTGCTAATGAATACAACTAAGATATTTCAATATGGTTCTTTTTTATTCCAAAACCTTAATTCATAGCAAAATTAAATGAATTTGAGATAAAACATTGGAGGTGGGCGTGTCATATTTATTTTCCGTTAGAACATAGCTTTTAACCAAAAAGTAGAGAGTCGTACATCTAATTTGGTAATTTTTTTTAGGTTTAAAATTTTGAATATACCGAAAAATACACTGTGCGGTCCTCCTAATATTCCGATTTAGGACATTTTCAATACCAAACAAACCTTGTATATAAGAAATATTCTTGCAAAATTTAAGCCTCTAGCTTTTTCGGCTCGACCTCTATCGTGCTTTCAACAGACGGACAGACGGACGGACATAGCTAGATCGTCATAAAATCAAACCCTGATTCAGAATATATATACTTTATGGGGTCTAAAATGAATATTTCGATGTGTTACAAACGGAATGACAAAATGAATATTCCCCAACATTTTTTTTGTGGCGGGTATAAAAATTAATAAAAAGAAATTTAGTGCTGAAAATTTTGAATGTTTTTTAAAACTATTTTTTCAGTTAATTAAGTTGTTTATGAAACCATTTGTAAACATTAGATTAAATAGTTATAAATTTCGTACTAGAAATATGGGACTCTCAATTTTTTTTTATCGACATATTATAAAGAAATATTGGCTACACATAGTAAAGAACTCACTAATTGATCTTAATTATAATATCCTTATAATTTTTTTAATCACAAAAATTAACAAAATTGCAGATTATGAAAACATTGTTAACAATTTCATTATTAACATGATTAATTTACAGTTTAATAAATAGTTCAACCACTTTTCAAAAGGAATGTGTCTTTATCAAAATTTAAATGCACACATATTAAAATGCACTATTAATCTCCAACCCCCACATTTGCCACTTGGCAGACATTCCCTCTGATATTTTGTTTTATTAAAAATTTAACAAAAAAACTTTTTTTCTAGCATACAAGTATCAAAATGACTTTCATTCGATTATATGACCGCAAATCATGATTTATTAAATTATTAATCGACTTATTAAAGCAACATCACAGTGGTGTTGTCTTTTTTAAACAAAAAATAAGAAAGATAGAAAAAAACATAAATAAGCTATATTTTATATAAGACAAACCATATATTTATTTATTAATAAACAATAAATCAAAAAATATGTATATATGTATGTATGTAATAGTACAAATTAATTGTATTGTACAAGTTGTACATACAAACGTATAAACTTATTAAATTAAAATGCTCAAATACACACTAAACAGTCAATTATAATGACTATGAAAGCCACTAAATTAATTTGCATTTTAATAATTATGATAATTTCGACATAGAACAACAATCGAAAAACTTTTATATAAAAGTACAACAAAAACCCAAAACAACAAATACAACAACCCTAACAAAAGTAATAAAAACGAATAGAAATTATTAAACATTAATCAATATTAAGTATTTAATTAAAAAAGAATTGAAAATAAATTCCCATGATTAAAACGATAAATCTGTCAGATTAAAAAAAAAAAACTACAAAAGATTTAATAGAAAACAATTACAAGTCAATACAATAAGTCATTTAGGTGAAAGAAAATATATAAAAGCACAGGCAGGACAAACATTTTATTTAAATTAGCAAATCAATAGATATTTAGTTAGAACTGCAGAAGAATAAATTTAGGTTTCAACAGGTTATAGTGCTGCATGAAAGTTGAACTGAACCAAACCTACACTAGTTTTACGGCCGTATGTTAAAAAACTTAGCGCAGCTTTACAAAACGGTGGTTAAGCAAAATTCCTTAATGTTATATGCGAAAACGTTTATTAGCTTAACATACCTTTATTAAACCTTTATTAACTTTAAATATTTTAAAGTAGGAATATACCTTCTTTAAATCTACTATAAAGTGAGATTTTTATTTTTTCTTTCTGTTTATTGTCATTTTTTTATCAAGTGAAATTTTATAAAAAAAATGTATACAAACAAAAAAAATAGTGTTAGTTGTAAAACTGAAAATGGACACATATAATTTAATTAGAAGAATTGGTAAAAATAATTGTAATTAAGTGAAAAAGGTAAAATTAATTGTTTTGTTTTATTTAGAATATCTAATTCAAATGTCAAATTATTATCGTCCACGAATTTGTAAGCCGAGGATTGATGCTTTTTCCATTCCGGATGACCAATTTAAAAAAAAAATATAAAAATTTCACAAAATACTCAAAAAATTATTAATAATAATATTATTATACAATCAAAACAAATAAAAAAACTCGTTATTCAAATACCTATTTTATCCCTAACAAAAAAGTGTTGTTAATTCTTCTTAATTATTGATTTTTTAATAAATATAGAACAAATTATATATACCCATTAAAAAATGATTAAGTTGTTTAATGCTAATACAAAAAAAGGAAGTTACTGTATGATAAACCAAATAAAATCTGGTTATGAACGACTACCCAAACGAATTTATATTCGTTCTTGTGTATCGCTACCTATTAAATGACAAAAGAAAATAATGGTATTGCCAGTATCAAAACTAAAAATTCCTTCAAACATACGTGAGTTAGAGTGATGTTTTCTCATACGTTTTTTTAACAAAGGTTTATTAGGGTTAAAATATTTACGGCCGTATGTTAAAAAAATCCCTAATGTAGACTTAAACTTAATATTAGTTAATAAATATTTTAACCCTAATAAACCTTTGTTAAAAAAACGTATGAGAAAACATCACTCTAACTCACGCATGTTTGAAGGAATTTTTAGTTTTGATACTGGCAATACCATTATTTTCTTTTGTCATTTAATAGTTAGCGATACACAAGAACGAATATAAATTCATTTGGGTAGTCGTTCATAACCAGATTTTATTTGGTTTATCATACAGTAACTTCCTTTTTTATACCCTTCACCTGTGGTGCACAAGGGTATATATAGCTTTGTCATTCCGTTTGTAATTTCTACAATTTTCATTTCCGACCCCATAAAGTATATATTTTCTGAAAGCTTATGAATAGAGGAGTCGATTAAGCCCTGACCGTCTGTCCGTCTGTCCGTCTGTCCGTCTGCCCGTCTGTCCGTGTGTTGGTTGAAATCAACTTTTAGAAGCAACTATATGTTCCTCAGATCTGTATATGGTATCAATCTCTTGGAAATATCCAGGAATGAATCGCTATTGAAATTCAGCACAATCGCCCCATAACTTTCTGAGATATGAGCAAAAAACCACGACCACCTCGTTTTTTTTCACAATTACAACAACAACATACATACATACATACATACATGTAAAAAACATACCAAACAAAAAAAAATTACAAAAAAAAAAAATATTAAAAATAAGAAAAAAATAATAAAAAAAACTACAAAAAAAAATTTTAAAAAAATTTTAAAAAAAATTTTAAAAAATTTTTTAAAAATTTTTCTAAAAAAATTTTTTAAAAAAATTTAAAAAAAATTTAAAAAAAATAATAAAATATAAATAATATATTAAATAAAATAAAATAAAATTTTTTTGGCTCAGCTGGGATTCGATGCCACATTTATTCTAACGTGTACGTATGCACGTATTTTATATGGGATGAATGGTGATACAAACAATTGTTATTGCATGACTACACGTTGTGAAGGGTATATAAGATTCGGCACGGCCGAATATAGCACTGTTACTTGTTTGTATTAGCATTGAACAATTTATTCATTTTTTAATGGGTATATATAATTTGTTCTATATTTATTAAAAAATCAATGATTAAGAAGAATTAACAACACTTTTTTGTTAGGGATAAAATAGGTATTTGAATAACGAGTTTTTTTTATCTGTTTTGATTGTATGTACATCACTAAAAAGTTTTGTTTACATTTAATAATTTTTTCAGTATTTTGTGAAACTTATAAACAAATATATGAAATTTTGATATATTTTTTTAAATTGGTCATTCGGAATGGAAAAAGCATCAATCCTCGGCTTACAAATTCGTGGACGATAATAACTTGATATTTGAATTAGATATTCTAAATAAAACAAAACAATTAATTTTATCTTTTTCACTTAATTACAATTATTTTTACCAGTTCTTCTAATTAAATTATACATATGTGTCCATTTTCAGTTTTACAACACTATTTTTTTTTTTTTTTTTTATAAATTTTTTTTACAAAATTTCACTTGATAAAAAAATGACAATAAACAGAAATAAAAAATAAAAATCTCACTTTATAGTAGGTTTAAAGAAGGTATATTCCTACTTTAAAATATTTAAAGTTAATAAAGGTTTAATAAAGGTATGTTAAGCTAATAAACGTTTTCGCATATAACATTAAGGAATTTTGCTTAACAACGGTTTGTAAAGCTGCGCTAAGTTTTTTAACATATGGCCGTTATTAACTAATATTTAGTTTAAGTATACATTAGGGACTTTTTTAACATACGGCCGTTAAACTTTAACTAAGCTATAACTAAACCAGAACTGAACTGGAACTAAACTAGAACTGAACTAGATTATAACTGGAATTGAAACTAAAATTTTACTAGGGCTAAACTAGAAATGAAACAGAACTGAAATATAACTAAAACTTAACTAGAATCGAAATAGAACTGAACTATAATTAAAGTAGAACTAAAGTTATACTACACTAGACCTTAGCTAAAACTAAAATAGAATTGAACTGAAACTAAAGTAGATTTTAACTAGAACTGAAACTAGAGTTATACTAAAACTAAAGCACAACTGAACTAGAACTTAACTAGAACCAAAATTGAACTGCAATCAAAGTAGAATTAAACTAAAACTACGATGGAAGTAAACTATAATTAAATTATAACTGGAACTGCTATAAAACTAAATAATAACTCAAATTAAAAGTAAACCACTCGAACTAAACTAAAGCTGAACTATAACTAAAGTACTACAACAAAACTTGACCCGAACTATATCTAAACTAAATCGAACTAAACTAGACATGAACTATAACTAAAGTACTTGAACTTAACTAGACGTGTACTAAAACTAAAGTACTCGAACTAAAGTAAACGAAACTAAACCCGAACTATAACTAAAGTACTCGAACTAAACTGGACCTGATTTGCGATTTTCTGTTTTGTTTTAGCTTTAATTTACAACTGTGTTACACTGCTTTTGATTCCGGGACACTAGGGTCATGTTGGAAATGAATGTGGCGACTGTGAACTGTGGGACGAGCAGTGCAACGATTGGCCCGTAGCCTTTTTGAGGTTCCTCCAATTAATATTTAAGGTTAACTATCCGCTCTCTTTGACTCTGAATTTGCATCTTACTGACGAATTGCTTATAGTCAACGTTAGACTAAGAGGTTCGTGTTATTCTCAAGAGCTAAATCTAAGGTACTGCTGTCCCTGAACGAGAATTACCTGAGAATACTATCAGATCTTTTGCCTGAACATTTCAATCTCATATATCATTTAAGTAAAACTGTCATGCGGAACATAGTGCCGATTATGCGATATGGATGATGAGATCGCGGACCTCATGTTCACGTTTTGTGCAGTTGGCTGGCATTCTGTACAAGGAGACAACATTTTCTAAAGTGTAGTGTTATAACGCCAATGGGCATGTCGAATTCTTCGCAACGTAGGATACTAGGCTTCATTACAAGCCTTGAACTATACGCAAGCCAATGGCTGCACAATATGCCTATCTTTGGTAGCGGTGCTTATGGGCCAATGTATTATTACTATTACTACGGTAATTGTATCTTTTAAATAAGTAAACAATTTTATCGACTTCGGTATAACATAATAATATATACGAAAAGAATTTTGTTGTTTTTATTGAATCGACAAAAACTTAAAATTTATAGCCGCCTCAAAAACTACTGGCCTTAACCTCAGCTACTGCGTGACTGACTGTGGAATTTAAATACGTGGTTGTTTGCGTCTGTTTGGTGTAAACATTAATTTGAATAAAGTGGCATGTGTGGACGGTCTACTTATGGTTGTCCTATATGGTGAGTCGGCGCTAGGAAAACGCCACAAGAAGAGCTAACTGACTAAGTTTTTCTTTAACACAACTTCGTAAAACAGCAAAACCAACATACGCCAACAAAAAGAAATAGAATTAAATTAAAAGTTTGAAGTTAGTAGTTCAAAAGAAAACGAAGTTAAATAAAAGAAAGCTAATAAAGTGAAGAACAACAACAACAACAACAACAGAAAGAAAAAACAGCGTTTTTATTTAAAATTGGAAAAAATAAGAAAAGAACTAGAAATAAACAATACTCTAGAGATCCTCTATTAACACCTCATCAACGTCATCCAGCCAAAGGTGATCGACACCGGTGACAAAGCAAAACGACAGGTAAAAATGTTGGTCCTTCGAGCCGGATCTGAACAATTGACATTATTTTTTTGGGCAAAGATGCGACTTTATGGTAACTGTTTTCGAGTATTGTTAAATAGTATTGAGTGAGTGAGTGAATCGCATAAGCTTTAGTACAAAAAACAATTAGTGTCGAAATTTTTAACGATTTTCGGATCGGTAAAAATTAGTAGTTAAACCCATTTTTTACTCTAGATAGAACTGTGGAGATTAAAATATTTGCTTAGATGGTTTATAACGCTGCCTCCCCTGTTTCATAACGTTTTATATATTGTGGATTTAATACTTTTGTTCGTGTTCTCACCAGTAATTGTTACCAGCTGCCCAGAGACGCCTCTAAAAGGCTAAGCTTCAATAACACCTCTAGCACTTACTTTGATGACTAAACCTGTCGCCTAGAAATAAAATTTTTTACTTTGAACTATTCTACTAAAACAATTTAAAGCAAAAAAATTTTTCAACGAACCGTTAAGTTCTGAAGAGCATAAGCTGAGCTTATATTCGATTGCCGATATACACTATATAAGTAGGCAGTTCACAGTCTGTCAATAAAATACGATACAATTTACAATGGGTCAATTTTAGGTGGAACGATTGTTGTGGGATATTCTAATGTTTATTGCGTCATTGAAATTTGTGTTTGAGCTTACAAACCTCACTCTTCTTTACTAGTCTTTGACCATCTTTTTTTCTATATTCTTGCAAAGAAAATTAGAAAAAATAAACATTAGTTGATAATTGTTGCATCAGTTAAAGAAAAATTCAAAAACGTGGATGATCGAATCATTTTTGTTAATCTATAGACGCTATATTCAGCCACTTCTTATTTCCATATTATAATCAAAACAAACATAAAATATAATTACTTCAACAGCTCTGCTAGTTTGTCATCTTTATTCTCCAGAAATAATTATTTTCGTCTCCTATACATTCTTGCCTCTATTTCTTATCATTTATCTACTTATACTTGTTTAACGGCCCCAGCTATAGATTAAGATTGCACAGACCTGCCACATTTTAAATCATGTTGAAAAAATAAATTATAATTATTTATAGTTTTAAATAAGATTTGAATACTTTATGAACAATGACTAAAACAAGAAAAAAAATTAAGCTCGTTTTTTATGTTGAACGTTTCGTTTTTGTTTAAAATGAATAATAAACTCCACACCTATTTATCAGTTAAGAGCCATAACTTTGTCAATATGTCAGTTCATTTTGTTAGTGTGCTTGTGTTTGTATTTTTTCATTGTAATAAAGCGTGATCACATGTTGCGGACACCATGCACTAAACTAACTCAATAATCATAAAATTCATGGACAATATTTCAACACGTAAATCTGCCCTATTCCTGAAAACTATAAAACTATGCGACATGTATCTGATATAACATAAAAGATGTTAACACAACAATTAAATAGTGAGTGTAACATAGTTTTTTTTGCAAAAGTTTAACAAGTTTTGCGAATAAGGCAGTCAGCATATGTAAAAGCGTCATTTTTATTTTTATGTAAATATTTACGTGGAAGGTATTTCTTAGAAACTGGCAGGCAGAAAAAAAAAACTATCAAAAAATTTTTTAAAATTCCCTTTTTACTTTTTATTTAAAATTTAAAAAAGCAAAAAAAAAACGAAAATGTTACTTTTAAGGTTTTTAAACTTTTTGTTTATGATCAGCAACAGTGTGGTTGCATGTGTACCAATGTACGAACGAATACAACAAAAGACAATAATGATGACAGTATAAGCAGCAACAGCAGCCGTTTGGGCTGAAAGAACGAAAGTAACGACATGTGGCCTAATCTTATCTTCATTTAAATGTCATCTGAAAAACAATAAAACATAAATTATACCTTAAATTGTGCCCAGGTATCTGTGGACGTGAAACTGGAGAGTTGTACTCACAAAGACAAAATTAAGGCTACAAATGTTTAAGCATTAATGTAGTTTCCGTTTATGTTTTTATTTTTTGTAATCTTACTTTTTCATATGCTTCTGTTAAGTGTAAAATGTATGGTTTTGGTTTGTGCTCACTTAGTTATATAAATATTTAAAAATTAAAATTTAAGAAACTGGCAACAGCAGTTGTCCTAAGTAACTTGCAAATGGTCATTATCAGATAATAATTTAAAGGGTTTTTATTTAATCGCTGCAATGGAAAATACTTTTTTTTTGAAATGTGTTTGTAGAAATGTGGATTAAAGTTTAAGAAATCTTAACACTTACGTCAAATGACTAAAAACTAGGCCAGACAATTACGCGTTGTAGGTGCATTTATTTCTCATGGATTGCATGAGGATTTTTTGAACCCCCAATTTTACAAATTTGTGTATAAACAAAGACATTCACTTTAAAATTTGCTTAACCGGGAAAAATTATTTTATAAAAAATTGTCATTGATTTCTCTTTGCTTCGTTACCCACAGTGCGAATTGAAGGTGGAGTTATTTTCTCAAGACCCGCTGCGTAGTGCTTCGTGAAATTTTAAGTTGTTGAAAATTTTGACGAACTGATGTTTTGCTGCTTTTGGCGACACAGTCGCTTTTATCAATTATGATTTTAAGGGACTGACAAGTACTTTGACACACAGAAGTCTAACTGTCCATATCTGACCCAGTTTCTTTAAATTGTTTGACCACTAATCGAATGGTTAACACAATACGCGCAAATGAAAATTTTACGAAGCTTGTAAAATGTCTCAGCATAACTTTCCCTTGGTCACGGCATCACGCGTGAATGGCTGGACCGATTTCACTAATTCTTTTTTTGTTGTATTTTTTATTATTAGGAGAAGGTTCTTATCTCAGTTTCGTGATTATACAAGTGGGCAGTGCCACGCCCATAAAAAATGAGTTATCATTTATAGCTACTTGCACTGGATCTATTTTTCTGAAACTTTGCACACATATTGAGCTGTCATGACTACATAACTTCGTGGTTATAAAAATGGGCAGTGCAACGCCCATAAATATGAGTTATAATTTTTAGCTACTTGCGCCAGATTGATTTTTCTGAAACTTTGCACACATATTGAACTCTGATGATTATATAACTTCGTGGTTATAAAAGTGGGCAGTGCCACGCCCATACGAAATGAGTTATAATTTTTAGCAACTTGCACTGGACCGATTTTTCTGAAAGTTTGCACACATATTAAGCTGTCATGACTATATAATTTCGTGATTAGAAAAGTGGGCGGTGCCTTGCCCATAAAAACAAGTTATAATTTTTAGTTTCTTCCACTTGATTATCAATTAAAATTCAGAATGCATTTTTATTCATTAAGGGGCGTAGCAACGCGCGCCGAGCTTAGCTAGTAATTTTATAAAAAAGTTCATTCTTATTGAGACATCCTTTACACAAATGTTTTATTCCGTTTTACGTTTTGTGAAAAAGTAAACTTTGTCAATACAGACTCGATGTAGTGTCTTCCTCCTCTCCGCTTGATCGTTTCTTGGTTGAAATCATCTTTTCTAAGTCCAAATATGTCGCACACGCACCTAAGTTTGCGTAGCATCAGAATTTTGCCAATATTCGGGAACAAATCGCTAATATATACCAGCAGATTATCTCCATATCTTTCTGACATAACGGAGGAAAAGCACAGTTTCCTCCATTTCCCCCATATTAAAAAAATAAAAAATTAACATTTTGCTCCTCTTCGATAGCTTACAAAATATGGAATAAATTACAATCGGAAACTAGCACAATCACTTCGTAACACGCTCAGATATGAGCAAAAGAAACGTCAGTATTATTCTTAGAAAGTTGTAAGCAAACAGATTATAAATTCGCAAAGTGAAAGGCACCAAATTCTCAGCCTTGGTCTCAAACATTGTGAACTCGAAACACATTTTTTTCTAAAACTCACAAACAAGAATTCAGGTTGTCATGATGACGGACAGCGCACTATGGCATGCAAATTTAGTGAATAAAAATGTATCCCTTCAATTCCCACAGTATTAACTCCCGAAATAAAATGAAAGATAATTTTTTCAACCTTAACAATATTGATATTAAGTGAAGTCATTCGATTGACAAAATATATTTAACTTAAAATCCAAGATATATATATGGGTTGCGCTTGCTCCTATAAGTAGCATATGGCTTCAACAAATGCATTACATTGCGATTTATTTATCGTTGTGTTTTTAGTTCAGCCCAGGTGGTATTTAAGGCTTTCAACTCGGTTTAACGTTGACGACGCCATGAAAATATGTGATGGGCGTTCTATTCTTCAACTACCTTGAGGGTTCCAGTCAAGAAAAAATCTAGTAACATCTTCTGAGGGTCTACGTAAGGCGAGGCTAACCTACCGCCACTTGCGCCTCGAGAGCGATTAGTTGTTGTTTACACCTCTTCCATTGTCGTATATTGCTGATAGTGTTTGACCAGAAAATCCTCAAAACTCTGCATAGGCAGCGATTAAAGAATACTTAGAGGGAATTAATATCTTGGGAAGCTGCTTTTAAGTATTCGTAGCCGTATAGAAGAACGAACTTGACGCGAGTGTTGATTAGGTAGATTTTCGTTCTAAAAGATATATGACTGAATCTGTTATCCATAGTTTAGACTATTGCGGCTTTGATCATTTTATCTATGTGACTATATTAAAAAGTGTAACAGTGGGTAGCCCTGTCGAACTCCCATTTCAACGTTGATCGGTTTGCTGATATTGTCCTCGTGCAGTATTCGACAACTTGCGCTACTGTACATTGCCTTAATAAGATAAATGATTTTGACAGATATTCCATTCTATGTTAACGCACTTCATATAGCGTAGTAGTTGAGTACGTCGCAGGCTTCTTCAAAATTTATAAAGACAAACTATAGTAAAGATCGCTATTCTCGCACGCTGTTTATGTGGTCAACACATGATTTTTTAAATCGGAATCCTATTTGCTCGCTTCGAAGCTCGAATTGCAGAGTATTAAAGAGACGTTTGTTCAATATGTTTCTTATTGCTTATTTTACCATACTGATAAGAGTAAACTTCTTTAATTCTTACAACTAATTTAATTTTTCAACATAATTTATTTTTTCTTTTTACAGATCATAACTGAACTCTTGGAAATATAAAATGAATACGTACAGTCAACATCAACGCATTAAAATTATCTGTTTTTATTGTTCTTCTCAGCGATCAATTGTTCTGACGCAGCGAAATTATTGCCGTTTTTTTAACGTAAGATCAGCGCCCACATTTCCATTTAAGTGGTTATGTGAATAAACAAAGCTGTCGGTTGTGGGGCACCGAAAAGCCAAGGGCAATATATCAGCATCAGTCACACCCAATCGGATGCACTGTTTGATGCGGTGTTGTGGCCACAAAAATCATCCGCCCATATTTCTTTGAGAATGAGGATGAAACGCCAAAGACGGTCTCGGGGGCTTCTTACAGAACAATAATCGACAACTTTTCACGGCCAATGGTGGAGCAACATCCTAATTTGTGGTTTCAACAAGATGGAGCCACTGCGCATACTGCTAGGCAAACTATGGACATGCTGAGTGAAATTTTTGGTGAACCATAATTTCCAAAAATTCAGATTTCCCTTGGTCTCCTCATTCACCAGATTTAACTGCGCCCGATTTTTATGGGGTTATTTAAAAGACAACGTGTATGTTAACAAACCACAGACACTTGAACAACTCAAGTAGAATATTTGAGACGAAATACGGCGCCTGCAATCAGAAACGTTACGCCATGTAATGCAAAATGCGCTAAAAAAAGCCAAATGCCTGTATCGAGCAAAATGGTGGTCATTTAGTCACGTTAAATTTCCATAAAATGTATTAAATAAATTAAAAAAATTATTTAAAAAACCGTTATTGCAACAGTTATACGTGTTTAACATCACTAGGTCTTATTTGGGCCACCCAGTAGTAAGGTTATCTTTCTTTTGTATCTTTATGATCAAACCTTCTTTGAATCCGCCGCATAATGTGTCTGTAATCCACAGCCTTTTGATGATCTTATAAATCAGTGTTGCTTTTGTGGAACTTTTGCAAACCTATGTCCAAGATGGTGAAGGCTAAATAATATTCGGCACTGACGCTTTAAGAAAAAATTATTAAAGCCAAATTATTAAAACAGCCTTTCCCATTTTGCATACGATTCCGCCTTATTAAAAACTATCTACAAAAAGTTGCTATATTGTCTTATCTATGTCTTAAGTTGTTAGTTACACCTAATTTATTTGTATCTTAGTTTTTCTTAAACTTTTGCTTAAAGTAATAAATATGATCAATTAAACAAAACGCTCACGTGTCCAAAATTAATACAATAAAACCAAAAAATAGCTTAAACTTTGAGTACAATTCTGTTTAACTTACATATCATTTATCAAATAAACGTTTTAACATAAGCCGCATTTTGAAATACACACACAGCAAAAACATCAAAGTCATTATTTAAATGAATAGGAAACCCATCAATTTAAATTGAGTAAAAAATGATTTTTATTTAAACAACATTAATAAAAACAAAAATAAATTTAAATAAATGATTTACCATACCACTACCATAAAATAGTCAATAGCTACTGCTTGGTTGCCAAATTAGAAGAAATCACAAAAGTTACCTTTAGGTATTAGTAACTACTGCATTTACAAGTATTTTTAATAGATTTATTCATGTTTGGGATTTTTGTTATTTAGTATTCATAATTGTTGTCATTTCTGACGTCCATAACTCTTTATGGTAGTCATGGTAGTTTGAAACTACTTACCACTGGATTTCTTTTGGTCTTTATTTTCAATTCGTTTTAAACTTATTTTCCATCCATAATTCTAAGCCAACTGCTGCAAAGATTCGTATGTTTTTAATCTATAATTCAAAACTTCTGCTGAACTCCAGACATCATAAATAACAGCTAAAACTGAAAAACAATAGTTAAAAAAATTGGGACAAACATTAATCTTTTGGAAAAAAATTTTGTTTCTAAAACAAAAGAAAAGAAAAATATTGTGGTTAAAGGAAAGACATGTTAAAAATATAAATAAAGTAGAATTCAAAATGTAGATGGTGTATAAATTTCAAATCTTTAGGGCCAAACAATAGGAGGTCGGTAAAGATGCAAAGAAATATATTAATTTAAAAAAAAATTTTTGTTGGATATTTATTTACACACATTAGTATTCAAATAGCCTTTAATGAGTGGGCTTATATTAATTTTTTTAATTGCGTTTAAGACCCCGTATACTATAAAATTTCTCAATTCATAGATCATTATATCCCCAAGCTCGTATCAAGGGATAGAAAAATAAAGGGTCCGAAATCTAACGTTTTTTTTTCAACTAGTGCTCATTTCGTCAATGGTAACACATAGCTCATGTCTTATTTAACAGATAATTAGTTTTCTCCTTCCGCTGAACGAATATGGTTGTGTATACGCTTGAACAACGCAGGGAAATATTGCGACATTACTTTGGCCGACTTTGCCAAAAAAATCATCTTTTCCGATAAAGCTCATTTTGATCTTGGCGGGTATGTAAACAAGCAAAATTGTCGCATTTGGGGCACAGAAAACCCGCATGCATATACATTGAAAAGCTAATACACCCAAAACGAGTCACTATTTGATGCGGATTTTGGTCCAGAGGCATAATTGGGCCATTTTTCTTCGAAAATAAGCAAGGAGTGGCCATAGTCAATGGCGATCGTTATCGGGCCATGTTAAACGAATTTTGGTTCACAAAAATTGAAGAGGAGGATATTGGCAACATTTGGTTTCAACAGGACGGCGCTACGTGCCACACAGCTGAAGCTACACTTTATAGCATTTTCAAAAAAAAAATTACCAAAAATAAAAATTGATTTCTTCATATCTATATAAAAAGGAAAATATATGAGAAATTTAATATAAAATGAACTTGAGCCTGAATAAAAAATAATATAGTCTTTAATACATTAAATAGTTCGACAATTAAATAAAAAGAAAAAAAAGTTATTTGGCGGACCCTTTAGATAAAGCTTCAACTATAATGCCTGTTCGACTGGGTAGTTCAAGTGAACATATTACAGCTCTTAGCCGCATTATAACAAAAGATTAATGTTTGTGACTGTTATTTTCTATATTTAAAATTGGGTGTATTAACATGAATCATATATAGAAATTTGCGTAAGGATATGGCTTTTATGCTTTACAAGATACAACTAGTGCATTAAATAAAAACTGCTTTTCTGAAAAAAATATTTTGTTTTCATTTATTTGGATAAAAACTTGGTGCATATAAGCTTCTAGGAATCCGATAGCAATTGTAGAAAAACCTTTGCATGCTAAACGTGTCACTGTGTTCTATAGGTTTGGTTGGTTAATTTTTATTTTTTTCTTAATTTTGTTGCAAATACTATTACAGTAAATGGATCACGCTATCGGAAGATGTTAACAACTCGATTCGTGTTATTATTGATGCTACGGATATCATTACTATGCATTTTTTACAAATCGGTACCTTTTGTCATACAACCTTTGAAACAATGCTTTTATTACAAACTAAACTTTAAGCTAACAACACTATTTAATAATGTTTGTGATGCTATGGATTACAATCTTTGAACTCAAAATCTGTGAAATAGACCCGTTATTTTACCAACATTTGATTCAAAGGAAATCTATGGTATACGGTGTTCTTTTAATACCTATAGAACTTCCACAATAAATAATTGTTAAACAAGCTTTTGCACTTAATAGTAAAGTGTATTAAACTATTTTACATATATTTTGGCAAATAACCATGCAGGCTTACACCATAACAAAGTTTACAAATCGTAAAAATTTATTTCCAAAATTCTCGCTATGTTCGTCAAATTGATAGAGCTCTTCATCAAGCCACTCATAATTGTCAATCAGAGTAATTAATTCGCATTTTTTTAGTTCGATTTATGACTACATTTACTCTTTTGCAAAATATTCATACAAATCGTACCCACACCATCATACAAATCGTAACCACACCATGAGTGTAGTAAAAGCCATCGCCGCTGTAAACACTAGTAAGTCAGAGGATTTGAATTTATCAATCCGACGCCTGTCTCAGCAACTCAGTCTCATGATTCATGATTTAATTATTCCTCATGTCGTTGCAAATCGTTTGGAGGAGAAATGGTTCTAACAACATGGTGCAATATGTTATACAGCGAGTAAAACCATCAACTTACTGAGATAAACGTTTGATAACTCAATAAATGGAAATGTTAATTGGCCGCCCCTTTCGTCTGATTAGAAACATTTGGGCTACATTTTGTAGAGGTACGTCAAATCTCTGGGCTATACTAACAAACCAGTAACGAATAATTATTTAGAAGCCAACATTCAGCGCACTATTGACGAGAAAAAATCCAGATATGCTTGAAAAAGTAATGCAAAATCGGACCGGGTTCATAATTCGCAGTCGCGAATGCCATATGCAAGAAATTACTTTTAAAAATTAAATACTTTATTTACTGTAAATCATTTTTTGGCTCAAGTTCATTTTTTCTATTATTTATTTTCTAAATCATTTTATAAATTAAATAAAATTGTAATCATTTAAGAATTCAAGAATGATTTAGAAAATTAAATAATAGAATAATTGAACTTGAACCAAAATAAAAATTATTTACAGTAAGTTTAATATATAAAGTTTATATTTTTTATACCCTGCACCTGTAGTGCTAAAGGTACATTTGTCTTTCCGTCTGTAATATTTATAATATTCATTTTTCTATGAAGTATGTATTTTCTGTAACTAAACTAGTCGCTTGAGATATGACTTGATAGATATGATGGTTGAAATCAAGTTTTATAAGCAACCACATGCTGTACAGTCTTGCAAGGGGTATCAATCTTTCAGAAGTATACAGGAATATATTGGTATTGAAATTCCGCATAATTACTTCATAACTTTTTAACGTATGAGCAAATAAATACGAGTGCCTCTTTTTTAACGTTAAAAAAAAAACTTATCATTTCTTAGCCCGAACATAATTTATTTACATATTTGGTACTTATTTTAAATATGTTTAAAATATGTTATTTCCTTAGAGTTCTCAGAAAAAAATTATTTTTTTTTTATTATATCAAGTTTCACAAGCTACGAAATATTTTTGATCCCGACAGCTACACCAAATTACAAGCCGTAGATTCCGAAACTATTATAAAAAAACTAACAAATTTGTTTGAAACTCACTGAGATATAAACATCAAAATACAACTACTTTGATATTTTTCCTAAAATTTACAAACAAAAATTTTAAATGATAGGTACGAATGTCAAATGAAAGGTTATGACCAGCGGAATATACAAAACCACTAAAAATCTATGGTGGCCTCCAAAACAAAGTGGCGTACAATTAGTTTATATATGGGTCAGGACTTGTAATTAGAAATTTACTCTCTCATTAATTATATCAAATAAAATAGCTTAACAAGTTGAACATAGTAAACTATAAAAAGTTAAGATTATAACAAGTGTACGAAACAAAGTGAAGACTATTTTTTCTTACCCATTAAAAAGGGAACAAATTAAAAGGCTTGATTTTACTTTAGTGTTCAAAACTTCTATAGCAATGAAATTTAAGGAAAGAAACTGAGCTTTGAAGGAGCTTAAATTATAGATTAAATATTAAAAATTAAAAGATCAAATTTTGATTACATATTTTAATCAAATATTTTCACAAAAATTTTTAAAATTTTTAAAAAAATATATATTAGAGAAAACAACATCATGTCTACACTTCATGTAAGTTTCATTTTGGGAGACAGATAGAAATTTAAAAAAAGTAAATATTTTTTTTTTTAATATTAATGTTATCCGGAGAATAATTTCATATGTAAATTCAAGTCATGTAACATATATTTCAGACAATATGGGGACTCGAATGCAAGAATTTTAAATAATTTTAAACAAAGCTGACATACTTTATGGTTTACAAAACTATATCAATAAAAAGTGAGTTAAAAACAAGTAATAGCGCTATATTCGGCCATGCCGAATCTTATATACCCTTCACAACGTGTAGTCATGCAATAACAGTAGTTTGTGTCACCATTCCCCATATGAAATACGTACATACATATAAAAAACATACATATATAAAAACATCCCATTGAAAATTATAAATTTACGTACATATGTATGTTAAAAAAAAAATAAAAAAAAATTAAAAAAAAAATTAAAAAATAAAAAAAAATAAAAAAAAAAATTTAAAAAATAATATAAAAAAAATAAAAAAAATTTTTTTTGCCTTAGCTGGGATTCGATGCCACGTTTTCTCTAACCAGTATACACATTTGTATGTATGTTTGTTGTTGTTGTAATGTTGTTTTTGTGAAAAAAAATCGAGGTGGTCGTGGGTTTTTGCTCATATCTCAGTTGTTTATGTACCGATGTTTCTGATTTTTAATACGGATCTACTCCCGAATATATCTGATATTTTAATACCCCACCCGGGTCCAAGCGATTTCGGGGGGCTTCAAAAAGTTGATTTCAACATACACACGGACAGACAGGTCACCACTGAGTATTTAGTATTTATTGTAGTTATGGAAATTCTTTAATCACAAGTAAAATATTTAAGAGCAAGCACTTAATTATTTGCAATGCTCACTATTACATTGTCACCACGTACAATTAATCTTGTTGTCAAAATTTTGAGTTGGCAATGAAGCAGAGTACTGATGGTAGTCGAAAATAAAATGCTTATAAATATTATTATTTAGAAAATTATATGTTATATTTAGCTTCGATTTAAACGACTAACTTTAAAATAATCAATTTTAGGTTAATGTTTTTTTTTTCTTTAAATCTAATTTACACTTATTTATAGTTAATATTATGTTGTTTTGTATTTTGTGTGCTACTTATATGTCTCTATTAGCATTTATAATAAAACTATAAATTTTATTACAATTTTATTTTTTTGAAAATTTGCATATGAACAGAACAAACACATTGTCACTAAATTTTGTGAACAATTTGTACGGAAAACAAAGAAATAGTAAATTAAAACAAATTTACTATATAAATAGGAATAAATGGCACTATTAGCATATAGTATGCATATGATAAGAGTTGTGTACATGAAATACATATATTATGTACACAAAGCAAAATATTTGTAAGTAGAGCAATGTCTTTAATGACGAGTATATCTAAAAATTCCTCAAGTAAATATATTTTATATTTCGTAAGTATTAAGGGAAGATTTTTTTTAAATTAAATTAATAAATGGTTCATGGAGAATTTATTCTTCTAAACATATTTTTATAATATCCATCAAAAGAAAAAACGTCTGTTAATATTATCATTGAACGTATACAGTCCTTAGCGCTATTAACTTTGCTTTTAGCTGCTTTGTGCCGTAAGCTGGTGCCTCAATGTTCAAGCACAATATATTTTCAATAACAATATTTACACATATAATTTGCATAAATATAACCACAAAATAAAACAATAATAAACAAACCTAAATAAAAACAAGTAAGAGCATTATATTCGGCTGTGCCGAATCTTTTATACCCACCACCAATTTTGTGTACATTTAAAGCACAATATTTGTTATTTTGTTAATCATTATGGAATAATCTCTTTATAATAAAATATGTATCACTTTCTTTGTAGAGGGTGGTTAAATTTTAAGGGCCCATGTTAAAGATGAGCGACACAAACAACAAGTTTTTTTTGCATTGCATTTGACATTTCTCAATCTCAAACTTACTTAATTATATCCGTGGAAACATACGCAAATGAGCAACGCGTTAAAGTTATTCAGGTTATTTATAAAAATGGGCGTTCAAATCAAAATGCATTTTATGCACTTCGTAATTCTTTTGATCAACATAAACGTTCAAATTTGTCCACAATCGGGAGAATTGTAAAAAATATTTTACTTTCAGGTCTGTATAAAATGTAAGAAAATCTGTGAATGCCTTCTTAGTTCGTTGAATGGGAACCATTGCTATTTTTTGCAATAGTGTGGCAAAAGAGCAGTCAACCTCGCCTCATCATCATGCCCAACAATTGAGCATAAACATTGTCATTGAAAATTTGGACCATCAGATAGAGAAGTGGCGCCAAGTATGGGGGGGCCATTTGGCAGATATTTTGTTAAATACATAATTGAACCATACAAATATTATCATTATAAAAAGAAATGATAATAATATCCTAAATAATTTGTGTTTTATTTAAATTCAACATCGGTCCTTAAAATTTAACCACCCTCTATAACTTCGATATGCTACTAAAATGCTTTTGTAAATGTAGTCTTTCAATGAAAGTGGGCGTTAAATTAGGCTTGCCAATAAAGTTTCTGCTAACAAATACAACTTAGATATTTCAATATAGTCCTTTATTTTCCCAAAAACTTTGTCAATAGAGAAATTACATGAATTTAATATAAACCGTTATGGCAGGTGGGCGTTAAAGTGAGCGTGTTACCTTAACTTTTTGGCACAACGACTACATTGATTAGGAGGATATTCGTAGCAAATTTGATCATCATACCTCTAATTTTGGGGGTTTTATGAGCTTTTAAATTTCATTAACGGTAGATAACGTGAAAAGTGGGTGTTATAGTAGGCATGTCAAAGTTGTTTTTGCGAATGAGTACAACTTAGGTGTTTCAATATAACCCTTTATTATTCTAAAATCTTTATTATTAGAGAAATTATATGAATTTAAGGTAAAACGTTATATGAGAGGTGGGCGTAAAAGTTGGCGTGGCACCTTAATTTTCTGGCACAGTAATGATATTGCCTAGAGGGATGGAGGTAGCAAATTTTATTATCATACCTCTAATTTTGGCGGTTTTATGAGCTTTTAAATTTCATTAACGGTAGATAACGTGAAAAGTGGGCGTTATAGTAGGCGTGTCAAAGTTATTTTTGCGAATGAGTACAACTTAGGTGTTTCAATATAGCCATTTATTATTCCAAAATGTTTATTTATAGAGAAATTATATGAATTTTAGGTAAAACGTTATATGGGAGGTGGGCGTAAAAGTGGGCGTGGCACATTGATTTTCCGTCACATAAAAGCGCCTCACCAAAAAGCAAAGTGTGCAAAATTTCAGAGTCGTACATTCAATTTTGTATGCTTTTATGACGTTTTTGTTTTTAAATATACCGAAAAATACACTGTGCGGTATAAATTTTCGTACATTTTGATCGATAACTCTTTTCCTAATTTATAGATTTAAGCGATTTTCAGGGAAAAATATTCTTTTGACTCGAGAAATATATATTCGAAGTTTCATGACTCTACGTTAATGCGTTTGGACACAATTCCATTTTATTCGGTGTTTGAAGGACACGGTTTTTTCGACCTACTCTTGCTTTACGAGCTATAACTCTCCTTCTAATGTTCCGATTTAGCCCATTTTCAATACCAAACAAACCTTGTCTATAAGAAAGATTCTGGCAAAATTTGAGCCCCCTAGCTTTTTCGGTGCGACCTCTATCGTGCTTTCAACAGACGGACAGACGGACAGACGGACAGACGGACGGACATAGCTAGATCGTCATCAAATCAAACCCTGATTCAGAATATATATACTTTATGGGGTCTAAAATTGATATTTCGATGTGTTACAAACGGAATGACAAAATGAATATACCCCCATCATTTTTTTGGTGGCGGGTATAAAAATATAAATAAACAATAATTTAGGTGTTATTGTCAATAATATAAAATTTATTTAACAATAGAAAATTATACATGCATAAATTAAAATTTCGACATGATAAATGTTTCTACAGCAAAATTAAAAAAAAAAACAACAACAACTACATCAAATTTAACAACTCATTGAATACAGTTAATATACCCAAATAAAATGAAAGTCTTTTTGAGAAAGACCCAAAGAAGGCAAAATTTATAGAGAAGTTAAAAGTACTATATAGAGTAGGTCCAATTCTTATCGACAACCGTAGCAGAAGTTTTATACTCAAACAGTCAATATTTATTTTTGTATCAATCAATTTAATAAATATATTATTTTAAAGTGCATGACTGTTAACACTTGAGCAGAACAAAAGATTCTTTTTTTTTTAGATTTTTTAAAGTAAATTATATTAAACAAGTAAGAGCACTATATTCGGCTGTGCCGAATCTTTTATACCCACCACCAATTTTGTGTACATTTAAAGCACAATATTTATTATTTTGTTACTCATTATGGAATAATCTTTTTATAATAAAATATGTATCACTTTCTTTGTAGAGGGTGGTTAAATTTTAAGGGCACATGTTGAAGGTGAACTACAGCCAGTCTTTAAATTAGTTTTCTGCATTTCATTTGACATTTCTCAATCTCAAACTTACTCAATTTGATCCGTGGAAAGATACGCAAATGAGCAACGCTTTAAAGTTATTTAGGTTTTTTATGAAAATGGGCGTTCAGTTCAAAATGCATTTTGTGCACTTCGTAATTCTTTTGATCAACATAATCATTCAAATTCATCCACAATCGGGAAAATTGTAAAAAATATTTAAATTTCTGCAAAACAGGTCTGTATAAAATGTTAGAAAATCTGTGAATGCCTTCTTAGTTCGTTGAATGGGAACCATTGCTGTTTTTTGCGATAGTGTGGCAAAAGAGCAGTCAACCTCGACTCATCATCGTGCCCAACAATTGAGCATCAACATTGTCATTAAAAATTTGGACCATCAGATAGAGGAGTGGCGCCAAGGATGGGGGCGGGGGCATTTGGCCGATATTTTGTTAAATACATAATTTAACCGTACAAATATTATCATTACAAAAAGAAATAATAATAATTTCCTAAATAATTTGTTTTTTATTTAAATTCAACATCGGCCCTTAAAATTTAACCACCCTTAATAACTTCGATATGCTACTAAAATGCATTTGTAAATGTAGTCTTTCAATGAAAGTGGGCGTTAAAGTAGGCGTGTCAATAAAGTTTCTGCTAATAAATACAACTTAGATATTTCACAATAGTCCTTTATTTTCCCAAAAACTTTGTCAATAGAGAAATTACATGAATTTAAGATAAACAGTTATATGGGAGGTAGGCGTTAAAGTGAGCGTGTCACTTAAACTTTTTGGCGCAACAATTACATTGATTAGAAGGATATACGTAGCAAATTTGATCATCATACCTCTAATTTTGGCGGTTTTATGAGCTTTTAAATTCCATTAACAGTAGATAACGTGAAAAATGGGCGTTATAGTAGGCGTGTCAAAGTTGTTTTTGCGAATGAGTACAACTTAGGTGTTTCAATATAGCCCTTTATTATTCCAAAATCTTTACTAGTAGAGAAATTATATGAATTTTAGGTAAAACCTTATATGTTATGGGCGTAAAAGTGGTCGTGGCACCTTAATATTCTGGATTTACGTAGCAAATTTTTTCATCATACCTCTTATTTTGGCGGTTTTATGAGCTTTTAAATTTCATTAACGGTAGATAACGTGAAAAGTGGGCGTTGTAGTAGGCGTGTCAAAGTTATTTTTGCTAATAACTACAACTAAGGTTTTTCAATATAGTCCTTTATTATTCCAAAATCTATATTAATAGAGAAATTATATGCATTTTAGGTAAAACGTTATATGGGAAGTGGGCGTAAAAGTGGGCATGGCACCTTAATTTTTTGACACAGTAATGACATTGCCTGGGGGATATACGTAGCAAATTTGATCATCATACCTCTAATTTTGGCGGTTTTATGAGCTTTAACATTTCATTAACGGTAGATAACGTGAAAAGTGGGCATTACAGTAGGCGTGTCAAAGTTTTTTTTGCGCATGAGTACATTTTAGATGTTTCAATATAGCCTTTTATTATTCCAAAATCTTTATTAATAGAGAAATTATATGAATTTTAGGTAAAGCGTTATTTGGGAGGTGGGCGTAAAAGTGGGCGTGGCACCTTAATTTTTTTGTACAATAATGACACTGCCTAGGGGGATATACGTAGAAAATTTGATCATCATACATCAAATTTTGGCGGTTTTATGAGCTTTTAAATTTCATTAACGGTAGAAAACGTGAAAAGTGGGCGTTATAGTAGGCGTGTCAAAGTTATTTTTGCGAATGAGTACATTTTAGATGTTTCAATATAGCCCTTTATTATTCCAAAATCTTTATTAATAGAGAAATTATATGAATTTTAGGTAAAACGTTATATGGGAGGTGGGCGTAAAAGTGGGCGTGGCACATTGATTTTCCGTGTCAAAAAAGCGTCTCACCAAAAAGCAAAGTGTGCAAAATTTCAGAGTCGGACATCCAATTTTGTTGCTTTTATGACGTTTTTGTTTTTAAATATACCGAAAAATACACTGTGCGGTATAAATTTTCGTACATTTTGATCGATAACTCCTTTCCTAATGATTAGATTTAGGTAATTTTTGGTAAGAAATATTGTTTTGACTCGAGAAATATATATTCGAAGTTTCATGACTGTACGTTAATCTGTTTGGACACAATACCATTTTATTCGATGTTCGTAGGACACGGTTTTTTCGACCTACTCTTGCATTCCGAGCTATAACTCACTTCCTAATATTCGGATATAGCCCATTTTCAATACCAAACAAACCTTGTCTATAGGAAAGATTCTGGCAAAATTTGAGCCTCCTAGCTTTTTCGGTGCGACCTCTATCGTGCTTTCAACAGACGGACAGACGGACAGACGGACAGACGGACGGACATAGCTAGATCGTCATCAAATCAAACCCTGATTCAGAATATATATACTTTATGGGGTCTAAAATGGATATTTCGATGTGTTACAAACGGAATGACAAAATGAATATACCCCCACCATTTTTTTGGTGGCGGGTATAAAAATATCTGATTTGCATAATAACTTTTACCTTTTCATAGAAAAATTTAGTCTTTAAAGAGTTTATGCAGCACAAAACATACTTATTTTTCATAACAACTTATTTTTGTTTGTTTAATTTCAACTGGAGATGGAAAAATGTCGTGATTTTCTTGATTCACGTATGATTGTAGATTGGACAAGCGTAATGTTATGTAAAAATTCTTAAATTTCTAGAATGTACTAAACACACTTTAAATTATATTTGTTAAATGTGCTTAGGAAATACACATAATTCTCGAATGCTTTTTTCTTTTATTATTCCACAACTGTCAGTAAGTTCTTTATTTATTTTTTTATCGAAACTGAACAAAAAAAATATATTTTTGGTACCATTTCCACCTTTTCTTACCCATGTTTCTTCTTTAATATTAAAATATTCTTGATTCAGAAAAAATTTTGGTAAACGCTCTAAATGTGGATCTTTAAAGTAAACTCTTAAATCCTTTTACTTCAGTAAGAGGGTGCCCCGATGGACTAGTCAGCAGGGTGCTGTTCTGCTAGTTTGGGGGTTGAGGGTTCGATTCCTGCCGGAGACTCTGGACTTGTCTGCTTCTTTTCTATTCTATTATATTCTATTCTTACTTTTCTATTCAAGTATCACAATGGGATCAATATAATGGACCAAAGTGAGCTTGTGCACAACAGCTGCCTGTTCTACTGTTGAATATACATATATAAAAGTTCCTAGTTTATGCAACACACAACGTAAAAATATATACAATATATAATAAATATGAAAACCATTTAGATAATAAGATAATAATTAGCAAACAAGTTTTTTCTGTAAATAAAGTTTAGTCGTAATAAACACATCAAAGAAAGAAGTCGCATTTTTATTTTACAACAGGTTATGGTCCCAGCAGCGCATGAGCAGTGAAAATATTCACCCCAATTCTAAATATTCCCAGGGAATTGAATTCCCCGGGAATTAATTTTTCCCACGAATAAAATTCCCCTATTCTAAACAGTCGGGGAAGGGAATAACAAGGGAGAGAGAATTTTACATTTTCGAAGTCAGCTGTTTGCTTTTGCTGTTTTGTTTTGACAAAATATTTGCTAATAATTTTTAGCGTAAAAAGTGAATATTCATAAATAATAAAAAAAAATTGTTAAAAGTGAACAATAATGTTTAGCATAGCGTTGATAATAATAATAGCTGAAGCAGAAAACTCTGAAGCACAAGAATAAGTAAAGGGTAGAAAGGAAAATGCTAAGTGACGCCAGCAACCCACTTGAGTTCCCGCACACTTTGTAAATTTTACTTTTGGAAGGTTAGAAAAATAGTACAGAGTAAATAAACTGGCGTTCAAATATCTGTTGGACGTGTTAATGTATTCAGCCCAACCGTAAGTCCTTTGCAATTTCTCCAATCGTGAAATTAAGTGCGACTCCGCTTCTTTGCTGAAGGTTTGTACCAAACGGGTATTGGTAAAGATTACGGTGTGTCTGTGGCTCAGTGTAGTGTTAGCAAAGTTCTGGCAGAAGTTATTAATATATTTGAGGAACATTTACGCCCAATGTAGATAACTTTCTGCAGAAGTGCAAAAACGGAAAGTTGCGTTAGCTCTTTATGTGAAGTATGACATTCAAAACGTTATTGGATGTGTTGACGGAACTCAAAAAATTAAAGGTCTGTGATCATGAGCTGAGGATTCAGTACGTTGATGCCTCACATCCCGGAGCGTGTCACGATTCATTTATTTGGAATTCTGGCGAATTGCGTGCTCACCTTGAGCAAGAAGACCTTAGAGGTGGCAGCAATTATTGGCTTCTTGGTAAAGTTTTGAATGATAACAGACAATTCATAAATTAAACATGCATTTTTTGCCCACAGGATGAGTCTGTTGAAATAAAATTCAGTGTTGAAATGTGGTTGAACGCATTAATGGTGTTTTAAAAAATAGATGGAGGTGCATTCTTGGTGCTAGACAGCTGCACTATGCTCCAAAAAAGGCTGCTAAAATAACAATATTTTGCTGTGCGTTGCATAATATCTGCATTCATTTTAAATGCAATGCTGAAGTAAGCGATGTAGAAAATTTAGATTATTTGAGCGCTCAGGATAATGATGTGGTATCCTTAGACTCACCACTATATTTATCCATTGCCCAAAATATTAGAAAATATAATAGAAAAATATTAGAAAAAATATTGCGAATAATCTCTAATAAATTTCTGTAATAAAGCCGTTTCTTATATATGTATGTAGTATATACATTTTTTAAATAAATATAACATTTTCTTATTGCTCTTATTTGACCTTTATTTTATAAAATTTTTTAATTGATTTTTCAAGCTCGAGGTCTTTATAAATATTTGTTGACTTATTTATTATTACACAAAGGAGTAACGAAATATTGAATAATAAATAAATCAACAAATATTTATAAAGACCTCGAGCTTAGAAAATCAATTAAAAAATATAACGTTTTATTAAAAAAATTTAAAAACTTCAAAAGTTAAAAAAAAGATAAATAAAAATTAAAATTATCTTAAAACTAAAAAACAATTCATTATTCTGCTTCCTGTTTGTTGTTTTTATCCCAAAAGTGACAATAAATTACAATATTTATCACAATTTTTATAAAAAAATATTAAATACTTACATTTTTGTCACAACTCCCTTTGAATTTGTTGGCGGATTTTTTCCCAAAAATTGTTATTACATTCTCCCTTTAATTGCCTTTCGTAATACCTACTTTTTTTCCCAGGGAACAATTTCCCAATTTCGAAGTTCATTTAGAATAAGGGAAAAGGGAACAAATTTCCCCGGGAGAAATTATTTAGAATAGGAGAACAGGGAATAGGAAAAAAATTTCCAGGGAATTGTTATTTAGAATTGGGGTGATTGTTTTTTGTGTGTTGAAAAAAAAAGAAAAGAAACAGTAATCAACAATGAGTTCTATGTTTAATATTGATAAACTATCTGATGCGAATTACGACACATGGAGTATGCAAGTGAAAGCAGTTTTAATCCATCAAGATTTATGGGATGTTGTTTCCAAAGAAGAGAATAAAGCGGATGCAACTTGGAAAATATGCGATGGGAAGGCTCTGTCAACTATAATTCTAACAATTACCCCAATGCAGCTCTCTTATATTAAAAATAGTAAAACATCGCATGAAGCATGGATTGCATTAAAAAGTATCCATCGACCAAAAGGACCTGTCAGAAAAGTAACTCTCTTTAAGCAACTTCTTGGAATGCGCATGAGTGAAGATGATTGCATCCAAGAATATATTTGCAAGTTCACTTCAGTCGTGGAAAAATTAGCAGAAATTGGAATTGAGTTACAGGAGGATTTATTAGTAATAATGGTAATGGCAAGTTTACCAAAATCTTTTGAGAATTTCGTTGTGGCATTAGAAACTCGAGATAAACTTCCTGAATTAAACGCATTAAAGGTTAAGCTAGTTGAAGAGGGAGAAAGAAGAAAAGCAGCAGAATCCAACAACAATGAAGACAATGTTCATGTATTTATGGCTCAAGCAAAGAAAACCAACAAAGAAACACACTATAGAAAAAACACAAACAACAACAATAGTACAAATTTCAGTAGCAGCCGTTTTACAAACAGCAACAACAAAAATGTAAAATGCTACAAGTGTCAACGCAGAGGACACTACGCTTCGCAGTGCAAAAACGCAGAGATAGAAAAAAAGGTTGAGCAGAAAAAAGTCAACGACTTTCACGGCTTTCAGACTAGGCAAGTCACTTGCGCAAGTGACTTGCGCAAGTGTTGTGTTTATAGGCAAAAGGGGTAAGGTCGGGTTAAGAGGAAGAAACTTGCTCATTTTTGAGTACACACTTGCCTGTACTCGGCAAGTACGAGCAAGTTTTTGTTGAGAAACCAAAAACAAAAGAGTAATAAAAAAAAACAAGAGTGCTATATTCGGCCATGCCAAATCTTATATACCCTTCACAACGTGTTGTCATGCAACAACAATTGTTTATGTCACCATTTATCTCATATGAAATACGTACATACAAAACATACATATATAAAAACATCCCATTGTAATATTATACATTTAGTTTACTTATGTGCTTAAAAACAATAAATTAAAAGAAAAATTAAAAATAAAACAATAAAAATTTGAATAAAATATAAAATAAAAAAAATTTTTTGGCTCACTCTAACCAGTATACCACGTTTGTATGTATGTGTAGATAATTGATAATTGTAGAAATTTCAAACGGAATGACAAACCTATATATACCCTTTTTCACTGTGTGAAGAGTATAATAAGTAAAAGAGAACGAAACTTGGGCAAGTCAGTTGCTGAGTCTGAACATGAAAGCAAGTTCAAAGAAAAATAAAAGAAAATAAAAAACTAACTTGAGCAAGTGACTTGCCCAGTCAGAAAGGGGTGTTTGCTTATTCAGTGTTAGCAGCTGCGGACAACTATTCATTAAACAGTAATGTATGGTGTTTGGATAGTGGTGCTTCTTCACATTTATGCTGCAATCGAAGTTTGTTTGATGTTTTTGAAGACAGAGAAGAGTTTATATCCCTTGCTGGACAAAGTAAAATCAAATCTGTTGGTAGAGGCACAGTAAGAATTAGCGAGTACAATATTAAGTTAAACAATGTATTGTATGTACCACAGCTACAATGCAATTTTATTTCTGTCGGAAAAGTAGCGGAAATTGACGTTGTGAAATTTAATGCTAGCAGCGCATCAATTTTAAGAAACGGTAAAGCAATACTGACTGCGAAAAAGGTTGGCGATTTATTTTTGTTTGCAGAGAAAAAAGAAAGTTTGTTTTTTTCTAGTATACCAAACGAAGCAGTGAAATGGCATATGCGTTACGGTCACTTAAATATTGCAAGCGTTCGTCAACTTGCTGAAAAACAGATGGTACAAGGTATGAATATTAAATTTCCAAAGGAATTGCGTTGTTCTGTATGTATGAAAAGTAAAAGTACAGTAAAGCCTTTTTCAAGTTCTGAGAGCAGAGCTAAGAAGCTGTTAGAATTAATACATACTGACATATGCGGTCCTATTAATACGACGTCACTTGGTGGTGCCCGTTATATTTTAACATTTATTGATGACAAATCGCGTTTTGTTTTTGTGTATTTTTTGAAAAACAAAAATGAAACATTCAATACATTTAAAAACTTCAAGGCAATGGTTGAGCGTCAAACAGGCGAAAAAATTAAAATGTTGCGGTCTGATAACGGTTCAGAATTTAAAAATAATATTTTTGATGCGTATTTAACTGAACATGGTATTGTAAGGCAATTAACTGTACCATACACACCACAGCAGAACGGCGTAGCTGAGAGGTTCAATAGAACTTTGGTTGAAATGGCAAGAGCTATTACCCCTTTCGCATTGGGCAAGTCACTTGCTCAAGTTAGTTTTTTATTTTCTTTTATTTTTCTTTGAACTTGCTTTCATGTTCAGACTCAGCAACTGACTTGCCCAAGTTTCGTTCTCTTTTACTTATTATACTCTTCACACAGTGAAAAAGGGTATATATAGGTTTGTCATTCCGTTTGAAATTTCTACAATTATCAATTATCTACACATACATACAAACGTGGTATACTGGTTAGAGTGAGCCAAAAAAATTTTTTTATTTTATATTTTATTAAAATTTTTATTGTTTTATTTTTAATTTTTCTTTTAATTTATTTTTTTTTAAGCACATAAGTAAACTTAATGTATAATATTACAATGGGATGTTTTTATATATGTATGTTTTGTATGTACGTATTTCATATGAGATAAATGGTGACATAAACAATTGTTGTTGCATGACAACACGTTGTGAAGGGTATATAAGATTCGGCATGGCCGAATATAGCACTCTTGTTTGTTTTTGGTTTCTCAACAAAAACTTGCTCGTACTTGCCGAGTACAGGCAAGTGTGTACTCAAAAATGAGCAAGTTTCTTCCTCTTAACCCGACCTTACCCCTTTTGCCTATAAACACAACACTTGCGCAAGTCACTTGCGCAAGTGACTTGCCTAGTCTGAAAGCCGTGTATGTTAATATCAGCAGGTTTAGAAGAATTTTTGTGGGCAGAAGCTATAAATACAGCAGTTTATTTACGCAACAGGGCACCAACAAAAGCCTTAAATAATGCAACGCCATATGAAGTGTGGCATAATCGTAAACCAAATGTCAGTCATTTAAAAATATTTGGTTCGATTGCAATTGCTTTAAATAAAAAACGGAACAACAAATTTAAAGCAAAAGGAACGGAGTACATTTTTGTTGGATACTCAAGAACGTCAAAGGCGTATCGTTTATACGATAAGGAGACAAGGAGCATTGTAATAAATCGTGATGTTTCTTTTATCGAAAAAATTGATAGCAACGAGACCGCGTACATTCCATTATCAGAAAAAGATTTGCCATGTGTGGATGAAGTAAGCATAGAAGAAATAAATGAAGAGACCGATACTGATTTCGAATCTGCAGAAGAGCAAGAAATAGATAAACCGAAAATTGGCGCAAGAAGGCCCCGAATTGTGAGAACCGGACTACCTGGAAGACCCAAGAAGAGCTACAATACAATTAATTTAATTCAACAGGTAAATAAAATAATAGAGGTACCAAATAACGTAAGTGAGGCTTTGAGTAGTGACAATGGTCATTTTTGGTGGGATGCAATGCAGGAGGAGTACAAATCTTTACTTAGAAACAAGACTTGGGAGTTGACAGATTTACCACAGGGACAAAGAGTGATAGGTTGTAAGTGGGTATTCGCGATTAAAAGGGATGAGCATGGGAATATAGAAAGGTTTAAGGCAAGGTTAGTGGCAAAAGGGTATGCTCAGACATATGGTGTAAACTACACAGAAACTTTTTCCCCAGTAGTGCGATACGAGACCATTAGGATGGTAATAGCATTGTCGGCAGAATATAAACTACACTTACATCAAATGGATGTATCGACAGCCTATTTGAATAGTACACTTAATGACGAAGTTTATATGTCTCTACCAGAATGTTTTGTGGATGAAAGCAATCCAAATAAGATTTTGAGGTTAAGAAAAGCTTTGAACGGCTTGAAACAATCAGGCAGGGAATGGAATCAGACACTTAATAACATTTTGTTGGGAATTGGTTTCAAATCATGTAGAAATGAGCCATGTTTATATGTGAGGATTGATGGCGAGCGGAAAAATTTAATTGCTGTCTATGTAGATGACTTACTCTTGGCATCATCTGATATATATGATTTAAACTTTATAAAGACTCAGATCTCAGATAAGTTAAAAGTTGTCGATAAGGGTCCTGCTAGACATTTTTTAAGTTTGGAAATAGACAGAAATGGTTCCACGGGTAATATATTTCTTCACCAGAAGAAATATATAGAAGATTTATTAAGTGAATATGGAATGGAGGGATGTAGACCAGTTTATACTCCATTGGAACCGAAATATCAGGTCATGTGTAATGAAACTTCGTGTGAAAGGGTTTGTCTTAAGGAATACCAATCATTAATCGGTTCGTTGATGTATTTGGCAATATGCTCACGTCCGGATATTCTGTATTCCGTTTCGAAATTATCTCAGAAAAATACAGACCCACATAAGGAGCATATGGTGGCTGCTAGAAGAGTTTTGAGATATATAGGTACAACTAGGGATATGAAGCTAAAATATTTTAGGACTGGGGAACCACTGAAATGTTATGTAGATGCGGATTGGGGTGGTGACACGGTTTGCCGAAAATCCTATACGGGATATAGTTTTATTTTAGCTGGGGGAGTTTTTTCTTGGGAGGCCAAGAAGCAGTCCACTGTTGCCCTGAGTAGCACTGAGGCGGAGTATATGGCACTGTCTTCAGCGGCAAAGGAGGCAGTTTATTTGAAGAAGTTACTAGATGAGATTAAATTACACTGTCTTGACAAGGTGGTAATAAATGGTGACAATTTAGGTTCTTTACATTTAGTAAAAAATCCCATATATCACAATAGAACTAAGCACATAGATATAAGATATCATCATATAAGAAATGTATACGAAAGTGGATTAATTGATTTAAAATATTGTTGTAGCAATCAAAACATAGCGGATATATTTACGAAAAATCTACCTAAAGTATTACATGAAAAAATAGTAACTTTAATGGGTTTTTGTAAATAAATAGTTATGTTTAATTTTTATTTTTTTTTTTTTTTAATTATGTTTTTTTTTTGAATGAATTTAAATTTGTCATAATTTTTAAGAAAATTAAAACTACGTGTGTGTTGAGGAGGAGTGTTGAATATACATATATAAAAGTTCCTAGTTTATGCAACACACAACGTAAAAATATATACAATATATAATAAATATGAAAACCATTTAGATAATAAGATAATAATTAGCAAATAAGTTTTTTCTGTAAATAAAGTTTAGTCGTAATAAACACATCAAAGAAAGAAGTCGCATTTTTATTTTACAACATCTACCTAACCTGAAGAAGTAAGAACCTTCTTTAAATTTCTAAAAGTTCTATATTTATAAAGCGCTCTTCTTTGCAAAATTAAAACCAGCACATTTTTGATCACAATAAATGAATTTGTGACAAAGAAGTTCTTATACATGTTATGATGGCCACTATACAAATCACATTGTGCTTAGTCTTTGAAGAAAATGGTGTTGCCAGATTAAAGAGGTGTGATAAATTATATTAATTAATAAAGTTTCTGACAATATCCACATTAATTTTTCAATTAACATCTTATGTTCTTATGTTTAGTTGACCTTAAGTGTAGCAATCGTGCTGATTTAGAAAGCCATCAGGTTACAAATAAACCTAATTTACTTAAAAAAGTCCTAGATCACTTTCAAGTAATTAATTTAACAAAAACATGCAATCCTTAGCTTAAATGAGAATGACCACTCATAGCTGTAATGTAGAATTATCATCACTTATTTTTAGATGCTTTATATATAAAATATTTTTTTAAAGGGCACATTAAATTGGTAACACTGTGTTTTCTTAAATCTAATTCCAGGTGAAAATTATGAAATTTTGCAGCTGTCACACATGTTAATTACGGCTGTGCAAAGGAATAATTGTGAAAACTTTTTACAAAAATTTGAAAAGTTATGCTGGCTCGAGAAAGTGCTAATGTGTCAACTATTCTAGTTACTCTCTTCACAATTGATGAAAAAAAAATCAATATAGAAAGTGAGCCAGAAAAAATGTATACCTTTAGGTAGAAATTAAAATAATATCTTAAACCATTCGATTTGAAAACTCTTAAAAATACGTAAATTAACTCGAATATCATAAAAGTTTATTAAGCATTCAAATATTTGCCTTGTACCCTGCAATTATAAATTTATCCACTTTTTCTAGAAATGCGCCCATTTAAAGATTTTTTAGTTGCTTTCGTTACCTTTTTGGACGATTTATTTTACGCTTTAAATCGAACATGTTCTAGAGTACTTTTTCTATATTCTTTACTTTTTAACAAGAGCTCAATTCCATTATTTAAGCTGAAATTCTGAACAGCTGGATGGAATTGCCTCCCTTTATATAAAAACGACATTACTGTTCAAATATCACTCAAGGTCCTTCTTCCATAGTGGCATGATGCCAAATCGGGTCAAAAATATAAAGGAACAATGTGCTGTTTTAAAAAAGGTTAAATCCGTTTTTGTATACTCTCCACAAAATGTATTACTTCCGTGTTTATTGCGCCTGATATCATAAATGATTAGCTTCTTTTGGTATAACTAAGAAGGGCATGCCACAAAAGAAACTTCTTGGGGAATTTTGTTGGATTTTTGTTCGATATTTGATCCGAAAGTTGTGAAATGTCTGACAGTACATGAGTTTTATCATCCATCACCAGACGTATTTTTATAAAATTTTAACTCAATTTTTTTGTTGGTCATTGTTTTGCTTCTAAGTTCTTTATCGCATTGCAATCTGGAACTTTCTTAACTTTATAAAACTTTGATGCAGCACAGAAGAATCAGAGTTTTTAACTTGAGCTGCATTTCTGACAGATGTATTCTGTGCTCTCCCAATGAGTTGTTAGACGTCTTTTGTCTTACCAATATCTGTTAAACTTCTTTTTCTTTCAATATTAAAGTCTTCGTTACACTGTTGAATGTCAGTGAAACGCTGAGCCTTCAGATCTTTTGATATTTTTTGAAAGTCCATATTGGATTCTGTTAAAAAGTTTTAATTATTTTTTACGTTATCCTACGTATATACATCAAAGTACTTTTTGAAATGTCCGTATATGTAAAGGGTGACTTTTGTTTTAATTAAGTTTTTCGGGCTGACAGCACTGGTTGGTAATTGTGCCCAAAATGCATCTGTGAAAGTGAAAAGTGTTCAGTATACTCTGCCATTTCATCATGGAAAAACTCACAAACGAGCAACGACTGCAAATCGTTGAAATTTATTATAAAAACTCGTGCTCTGTGAGAAATGTCCATCGCCAAGTCATATCGAAAAATTGTGTTTAGCGATGAAGCTCATTTCTGGCTAAATGGATACGTAAACAAGCAAAACCGTAGCATCTGAGGTGAAGAACAGTCACATGCCTCCCGCAAAAACGACAGTTTGCTGTGGTTTATGAGCTGGTGGCATCATAGGACCATTTTTCTTCAAAGACGACCGTGGAAGAAACGTTACCGTCAACGGCGAACGATTTCGAGCCATGATACGTGACCTTTTTTGCCCTAATTGGCTAAGTTAGACATGGTTGATATGTGGTTTCAACAAGACGGTGCCACATGCACACAGCTCGTGAAGCAATGGACAAATTCAGCGATGAATACGGTGAGCAGTCTATCTCTCGAAATGGCACTGCGAGTTGGCCGCCAAGATCATGTAATTTTTATTATAAATAAAAATTTCAATGAAAGCTACCAGTTTCATGAAAATTTCCTGTTCGCTTACATAGGAAAGTGAACGTTAATTTTGAAAAGCTAAATTTGCCTTCATTTGTTTTTCATACATTTAGAGCTATCAAGAATATTACATACACAAATTTAAAAGCCAATAGTTTAATATTATTATTTTTGTTCATTTTTAATAAAATTATTGTTTTATAAAGACGTCAAAAATATTTAAAAATAAGCATTTTAAATATTTTAATTTATACAAAAATACGTTCTATTTACATTTATTACTTTACCGCAATCCTGTAAATTTGCATAAGTCTTAAAAGTAGGCAACAGTGTTTATCTATTTGTCAGTTTAATTTTTAAAAACTTCAAAAATTACTTTCCTAAAAAAAATTGTTGAAATCTGAGTGGAAAGTAAAAAAATGTGACTGTATTATTTATTTAGTATGAGTGTATTGCAAATTTCAGGCATTTACTTTTTGGCGTAACTATTAATGATTTAGAAAAGACAATATCTGGCATATTTTTAAAAGCCAACGTAATCAAAAAAAATAATAATAATTTATTGTACCAAGAAAAAGTTTTGGCTGCAACCATAGCTTTTACAAAATTTATTATGAAATATTGAGTTTTTATTTCCCAAAAATTCATACCTTTATTTTGTTTTAATAAACATTAACAATTCAATGGCAGCAAATTTAAATCTAGAATGAGTTTGAAGGCTCCTCTTCAAACAGTTCATTAACATGCCAATGTCGAATTTTCCCTCAAACTGTTTCTGTATTCCTAATGAAGCATAAATATTTGCCAAATATTTGTTTATAATAATAGTTTAAGTTAATTTCAAAAGCTTGTTGCTATTTGTGTGTTATAATTAAAAAAAATGTTTACAAATATTAGTACATACCCTGTAGGAAATGTCACTAGTGAATCAGTACTGATTCACTATTGACACTGTCACCAGTACTACTGACTTATTATACCCCCGACAATGCTTTTTTACTATACACATTTACCATGTGCGTGTCATTGGAAATCTACTACTGACACTGGTACTACTGAGTAGGTAGTTCTTTTGGGACCATAAATATGTAGACATTGTCACCATAGATTCACTAGTTCATTTTAATAATTCTAGTCTACACTTTTGGTACTTTTATCGTGTAAATGTCAGTAGTGAATCTGTACAGACCCACTGTTGACACAGTCACCAGTACTAGTGACTTATTATACCCCCGACAATGCTTTTTACTATAGACATTTACCATGTGCGTGTCATTGGAAATCTACTACTGACACTGGTACTACTGAGTAGGTAGTTCTTTAAGGACCATATGTAGACATTGTCACCAGAGATTCAATAGTGCATTTAAGTAATTCTAGTCTACACTTTTGATACTTTTCTGAAATAGACGTCGTTAATGAAACTTTTGTTAAAATATGATGTTTTATTAAAAAAAATAAGGAATTCATTAAATATCAAATATAAAAAGTAAATTAGGTACATTTCATTTAATTAGAATTGTGTATACATTTTTTTGGTGACTGGTGACTTGGAGACACTTGCCCCCAGGTTTCCTTCAGGGTATTATAAGCTACATACACACATATACCACATACTACTATAGTATTTGACAATACTGTTACACACAAGCATATTCAATTGTATTGAATTTTTTTTTTTTTTAATTTATTACTTCGTACCAAAGATGACTTCGATAAAAGGCGGCATACTATAAACGACCTTAATTTAAATTTATTGAAAAACAAAAAATATATTATTTATGTACATGGCATAATGAAGACATAAATCATTTTTGTGGAAACAATTTACATACGAGTAGAACTAATAAATATTCGTTTTACAATTGTTTTGAAACAGTAGATAAACCACTTAATAATAGTATTTAATTACGAATTATTAATTAAACATACATATGTGTGAGATGAGATCAGAAAATTGGAAATGTACTAAATGATAAATGTAATAAATTGTTTGAATTTATAATACGACGATAGAAATATTTTAAAAGAAAAATTGTTTCAAAACAGGGTCCTCACAACATTTTATTTAAAAAGCAGTCACCGACAAAATATATAATGCTTATGAATGGAAAAAATTATATTTAGAGCAAGGTAGATTAATAAGATACTTGTATCCAATCAGCTGACTGTTTTAATATATACAATTTGGCAGCGTTACCAACTTCTTTTTAATATTTCTGCATCTGTCAAAATTATTTTTTTTTTTATTTTTATTCAACAACAAAGAATTCGCACTTTCAGTTGTTTTCACACATTAAAAAAAAAACACAAAACCGTGAATAAAAATATTTTGCTTTAAAGTTTTTTTAAAAATTATTAAAATTAAAGAAGAAAAGAAAAAAATTGTGTGACATTTGCAGCCATACATATGTATATACAAAAACAAAATGCATGTGTTTTTTAATTGTTGTGTTTGTTGCCGCAATGCTTACACCTTATGAATGAGCCTCTATTGAGAGGTTTTCAAATATTTTTTATTCGATTTTAAAGACATTTGGAAGTTGGGTTTGAATTTTCGAACATTTTAAAAATATTAGAACTTAAAAATCTTTTTATTTATTTTTTTTTTATATTATTATTTATATTTTTTATTATTATATGAGTTAAACAAGGGCGTGTCCTTGCTTTGAAAAAATTACAATCAATGTACTTACACGGCAAAAGTAATTTAAACGGCAAATTAAGTATATGACTTCAAAATGACAATTTATTAATTGGCTTTACTGTTCCACACCTAGAATTGCATTGAATTAAAACCAGCTTTTAATCCTATTAATATAAAATTCGTATTCATTGTTAGTGTGGGAATTTTCTTAAATTGCATTTCTACAATAATTTCAAGTGCGAATCCTATTGCAACACGCGCAGACATTAATATTGCTGATTTGCAATAAGATTTCGCCATGTAGTTGAATGCACTTAACTTAGGTTGTTAGTTGAATTATTAGTGGTGTTAACTTATATTAATATCGATTCAAATAACAAGCCTAAAACTGTGATCTCTTTCTTCCTCAAATGATAAGTGTATTCTGATAAATCATAATGAATAGATTAAGGCTTAAATTAAATTATCCAATTTACTAATTTATTGACGACAAAATTGTGCTTAGCAATGAGCCTCATTGTTGGCTTAACGGATTTGGTAATAAATCAAATTTCCCCATATGTAGTTAGACCGATCTATGCCTGACACTACAGACTTCTTTACATCCAGAAATATACTCCTTTTGGGGCAACAAATACCTTCGGGGCAACTTATACCTTGGAGGGCATTACTTAATCTTGTTTCTGCAATTATAAATCTGGATCCGCGTTACGGTCAATGAAGTTCGTTATCGCACCATGATTAATAATCTATGGTTTGAAAATGTAAATTTAATACAGGTGAGATAACGTCTAAACAGGATGGCCTTATGTTTTATACATTCATTAATATATTTATATCATAATCTGGCCATAAGTTGATTGCGATAAATGGACCTGTCACTTGGCCTTAGTGTTGTAAGATTTGACACCTCTCGATTGATTTCTATGCGAAAGTCTAGTTTGTGATAATAAGCCATCAACAACTGACGCATTAGTGGTCAACATTAATCATGTTATTCGTGACCTACAGTCAGCATTGATGTAGGTATAATCTTCTCTGGGGGTGTTAAAAGCTTAACACTTTTTTTTAAAAAAGCTTTGCGAAAAAAATCTGGGGAGCATTGTAACCCACATAATGCTCTAGTTACGCCAATGGCGGCCGATAATGCTCGAAACCAGGCTTAAAATTTAAAGTTTCGAATGCGTTTTATCAAGAACAGCCGCCGCGGACATGTGCCCAATATCATTATCAGAGACTATTGCCATGTATTGACCTTTTAAATAATAAAATGTCTGTGATTTCTTTTTAATAATTTCAAGCTCAAATAAACACATTTCAATTATACGAGGGTTACTTTTTATATTTCGTATCTAGGGACAATTAATTGTTTGCCTTTCAACATATTTCTTATGTAGATCGATACACTTTAGCATACGTGTGAACAAATTTTGTGAAGAACTTTTCCATTCCGATTGAGGTGCCCCCAACAAATGCATATTGAACGCATCAACCGCTTAGGTGTCGTTAAACGTTGATCTCGCAATTTGTTAGGTATGTTCCGGGAATAAAAAAGGTCATAAGGTGCCAATTCAAAACTATGCGGCGAATCGACGTTTTGAGTTCTCAAAAAGTTCTTTGTGTGAGCTGATGTATTTACATTGGCGTGGTGGGAAATGATCGGACTTCTGACAAACAGTTCGATGTGTACGTTTCAGAAGTCATTGCTTTATGTTGCACCAATGGTACGAAAAAACATGTAACCATTCGCTGCAAAGTGCTTTGAGCCCGAATGCGTTTTGTAGGATTTTGTTCACCTTTAAAGACCCATATAGTTGACTTCTGTTTACTTTCGAGGTCATACGAGTAATTTTACAATTTCATGATATTACACGCATGTTTTAAAGCACCTCGATTGTAATTTTTGAGCATTTCTTGTCAAATCATGGGGGATCCATCGAGAACAAATGTTTTCTACAGTCAAATGTTCATATAATATTGAATGTATGCTGGTCGAAAATAAATTTTAAGGTGCCTCTATCTCAGGAGAAGTTATACGATCATATAGTAGTATCAGTTCACGCACAGCATCAATGTTTTTCAGAACAAAAACCAATTTTGCATGACATTATGAAACTCTTCGTTGAGCAAAATGCGGCTAATATTGGATTCAATAAACCACCGATAAATAATAGTCCTTGATCGACCATCAATGCACTGTTGTTGACTTAATCCACTTCGAAATTTGGTATAAACACTATTCGCACGAAACTGTGTACGATTTTATTCCAGTTTTTGACGACATTAATTTTTCAAGATACCGAAAACAACACAAATGGCTTTCATGCGTCAAAATATTTCGATTACGTTTATTGTCAAAATTGTCAATCTGTACTATATAAACGTCAGTCACCAGATTACAGTACTAGTGCTGCTCAATCCCTAAATATAAAAGGCAATCCTCTTATGTCTTGCATAAACCCAAAAATGTAGCAACAATGGCTACTAAATATTTTTATTTAAGTGTCATTTTATGGTCAAATAAGAACAAACATTTACATAAATTTCGTAAATAAAAACCACAAATCTTCTAAAATATTTAATGCCTCTGCTGCAAGATAAAAATAAATAAAAGTCTTTATCTTGTTTTTTCAAATATTTTTGCTAAACAATTTTATTTTCCCCTTAAAAAAAATTGTTTACACTCATAAACTTAAAACAAAATATTTATTATATTTTTACATTCCGGGTGATTAGAGCAAATGTTCTAATGAATGATGGCCAGTGAGTGAATGACTAGGGGACTTAATGTATCTGAAAGAATGTGTATAAGTGTGGGCAGGAGAAGAAGTGAAATTCAAAAGAAATAAGCATTAAAAAAAACAATCATATTAACAACGTCGTTATAATTAATTTTGAAATATAGTCGAACAAGCCCACGATTTCTACAAATAAACATTTAAATAGCAGCAAGTGAAAAGTGAATGATGACAAACGTTGGGTGGACATTTAAAATGTTTATTTATTTTGGGATTTTTTTTTTAATTTTTTGTTAAAAAAAATACTAAATACTTTTTTGTGTACTCTACGGTCTGTCTGAAACAGATCGTAGACACCATGGCTACTGGTTGGCGGCAGCATAATATAAATGAAACGTTCTAAATTTAAAACAAAAATTACAAAAAAAAATTATAAAATTATAAAAATACAAATCAGTATAATTTATCAGCAGTATTAGGACATTTACTATGGCTATGGAGACTATACCCGATACTCTTTTGGGTTGGGTAAGAAAGTTCTAATTACAAAACGACTTTAGACTTTAGGAGAGTGAAGTTTAAAAATCGAATAGACGCAAACGGAAGGAGTTTATTATTTTTTTCCCAAAAAATTTTAATTGCTAATTGAGATTTTTTATCAACTATCATGGGCAACAAAGTTCTCAGCTTATGATCCCATAAATATTCCTTGATATATATTCATCGTTTAACAGACGTTTGACACACTTGATCATAACTCTCTTCCTAATGTTTCGATTTAGCCCATTTTCAATACAAAACAAACCATATATATTAGAAATATTCTGGCAAAATTTGAGCTTCCTAACTTTTTCGGTCCGACCACTATCGTGCTTTCCACATCGTCATAAAATTAAACCCCGATTCAGAAATATATTCTTTATGGGGTCTAAAATGGACATTTCGATGTGTTACGAACGGAATGACAAAATGAGTATACCCCAACCATATATTTGGTGGCGGGTATAAAAAGTAAATTACCTTGAAAGAAAAAGATCTCTATCTATCTTATCCAGTCGTAGTATAAAATGATAGATATGTAATTATCAATTAATCCTTTAGTTATACAAATCCTTTAATAGTGCTTTCCTCTAATCGCTACTTACCTACTTTTTTACGATTTAATTTTATTTTCTAGATTTAACAAAATTTGTTTGTTTATTTATTTAAAATATTTCTTAATTTCATGTCTTAATATTTTAAATTTTTTTAACATATACGTTTGTTTCATACTCATGGCTATTCATAGTTTTGATAATTTGAATGACCATCAAGATATTTTATGATTTGCTGTCCGCTCATTTAGTTGTTTGCAGTAAATTTGCTGTGACAGATTAAAAATGTCAACGTTTATTTATTAAATAATTGCCGGCACATTTTTCATGCTTATTTTGAAAGTCGTAATATGTACGAAACTTTGTTGGCTGACACATTCCACAAAAAAAAGCGAAAATAAATAATTGACGTTTTATCTAATTCTAAAAATAAATTTAAAGAAAAAACTAATCAGTAAATATTAAAGAAAATTATGTGCTAGGAATGTTTTGCTTGTATTAATTTGTCCCCATAAATCAACCAATGTACATATTTAAAATGGACAACTTGTGATAATTTATTTATTTGAAAGACAATTTATAAAAATTTTACTAAGAAAAATTTAAGAAAATATATTAATTTTGAAAATATAGAAAGAGTTTGCCTTTTTTGGAAAGTAACCTTCACGGCTTTGCGACTACGCATTGTTTCTAGATTTCCACGATCGCAGAACAAGTAAGGGCACTATATTCCACTGTGCCGAATTTTTAATACCCACCAACAATTCTGTGTAGTACTTTTGCACCATAAAGTCTTCATTGTTTTGTGGGCGAAGTGGGCGCATTTCAAAGAAATTTTTGACAAATAATTCAGCTTACATATTACATTGTACCGTTCATCCAAAATCTTTGTACATATGGAAATAATATAAATTTAAGATAAATCGTTATATGGGAGGTAGGCTTTTTAATACTTGGGCGTGTCACCTTTATTTCCTACTGTTATAACGCCATTGACCAGATAGCATCACTTGCAAAATCTTAGCATGGTTCATCAGTTGTTGTTTATAAGCATTTAAATTTCATTAATAAAAAATTCCGTATGTGCAGGTGAACGGAACATTAAAATGGGCGTAGAAAGTGAATTCTGATAATAATTTCTACTTAGATATTAACCCACAGAGAGTATTATTCTTCCAAGATCGTTGTAAATAGAAAAATTATATGAATCTAGAAAAAATTATATGGAAGGTGATAGGCGTGTCACATTAATTTTTCGTTATTTATATAAAATAATATTAATGAAGATCAATATTTGCTAAATTTCTTAGATAAACGTTTTTGTCGGTTTCATGATATTTGAAATTTTAAAAACACTTAAAAGACTTTTTACGAGGTAAATTTCCATACATTGTAATCTACAATTCCGTCCTTGATTTACGCATTTCAACAAATTTCAAAAAAACATATTTTTTTACTCAACAAATATACTTTTGAAATTTTGTCACTTTACGTCAATGGGTTTAGACAGAATAAAATTTTTTTCGATTTCACAAAGACATTTTTTATGACCTACTTCACTTCTGCCCGGCGTATTTCACATCAGCTTTTGTAGTAGTATTCTTTTTTTAACATACAAAACAAAGTGCATCACGGGAAAAAAATTGTGCATGCACACTTGATAGTTTTTACACCCTTTCACGTATGCTGCCAAGATTATATCTGTGGCTTGGAGCTAAAAGGGCCAATGTCAAAATATATACTTTTGAGCAAATTGGAATTTAACTTTAGCTTTTATAGGTGCTTTCATAGTGACATTGGCCAGCATTTTATTTATGATGCTGTTCTGGGTTAACTTTGACTGTAGCTGTCTTACCATAATAAAATAGAGCAAGAAAACAAATCTAATGCAATGATTAACTCAAAAGAGCAAAAAAACGACATTAGCCCTTTTAGCTCCAAGCCACAGATATATACCTTTAAATATACATTTTACAAAAGCTTATCAATAGGAGAGTCTGTTGGCAATTGGTAGCACTAAACTACAAGCCGTAATATCAAAAACGATTCTTGAGAAAATCTAAAAATTTCGTTTAAAACTAGCTCGACAACTGAGAGGATAGACATGGATATCAAAAGAAAGGGCTTGAATAGCCTTTAACTAAGAGGTAAAATTATATGACATACTTTAGGACGTGGTAGTAAATTTTACCCCGCTGTACATTTTGAAAATTTTTGTATAAAAAATTATTATTAATATTTATTTGGTTGTTGGGTTTAAGCTGGTTTATATGCATTTCACTGGTGCTTATGCCAGATCATCAGTAAATCTTTACCCAAAAATTCTTGAAAAAGTTTAATATTTTTATAAGTTATATTTTTAGAAAAATAAAATAAATTATAATTGAAAAATTGTTGGTTGGGTTTTTGAAAAAATTTTTTATAGTTTTTTGTTTTATTTTTGAATTCTCATTTTGTTAATGAGAATTTAAAAATATAACTTATAAAAATATTAAACTTTTTCAAGAATTTTTTAGTAAAGGTTTACTGATGATCTGGCATAAGCACCAGTGAAATGCATATAAACCAGCTTAAACCCAACAACCAAATAAATATTATTGAAAAATTATGGGAGCATATCCCGAATAATCTAGTAAATTAAAAATTATTATTATTAAAATATATAAAAGTTATTTTAAAAATGCCAAAAAAACAAATATAAACTGGAATGTTTCCGACAACAATGTTTCCCTGTATGAGAAAAACACAAAAGAGAATTCCAGATGTTGTCTCTCCAAATGTTTCCCTGTGTAAACGGGGACTAAGCTGTAATAACTTTTATATTAAAAAATAACAGAATTAAATATTTTATCTAAACAAAACTGGCTTTTAAATGACATTTTTTTGACAGCCCAGAGTGTTTAAAAAAATAAATAAAAGAGATCACGTAAACAAATTATCGTATAAAAAAATTGCAGGAACATCCAGGGTACCCATGCACATCAGTTTACTGCAGAGCAAACAGTAGTGTATTGTTTCCATTTAAGTCTGCTGGGGCGTATATAACATAAAGTGCGAGTTGCAGGTATTGATTCTCGCAATATCAAAGTCAGATTTTTGGTTACGTTGCCTGCGTTGTAAGTTTAGTAAAAAAAATTCTGTTACTAGCTTTTTTTAAAGAGTGTTCTTTTTATGTATTTTTCAAATTTCTTGAGGATTGAAAAAGTACAAATGCGTTTGTAGTGATAATATCTGAAATTATATGAAATAAGACCAAAGGCCATAACATTTTCTAACATATCAATTATTTACCCATAAATTAACGGACATGTGGTAAAGAAAAGTTCTTCATAAATCTGACTTAAAGTTAAAGGTGTGGTAAATTTGTTAATACTGAATCCTAACGATATGGCTTATAGGTAAGTTACATATACATGTACAAGTGGTAAATGTTACCCCAGCATGTAATTTTCTCCGCTTACGTATTTGTTACAACAGCCAAAGTACAACTGAATAAATATAAGCTATTATGATATCAAAAGACAATTGAAAAAATTACAACGCTAGAGCGAAAGAGAATAGAATTATAAAAGAAATAAAATGTGAGGGGAAAATTTATTACTACATCCACATTTAAAGAATAGAAAAATTTAATGCACCATACAAAAATTAAGATCCATGATGACCACCACTATAAAATAACGTACAATAAATTTATATATGGGTCAAATCAAGTAATTAAAAATGTACCCTATTCAACGCCCCAATATTGGTATCAAACGAAATGGGCTTGACAGTAGAGTGCAAGATGACGTCCTAAATAAAATGGCAATTATGTGGGGTCCAATATAATAATTGCCTCTATAATATCGATAACATTTGAGAGGGCTTGACTTGTAGGATGAAGTTAATCACATACAAATCAAAATCAAAAATGTCGTCGTAAGCAATAAAGCAAAAAGGCGTGTAACATTAATTCTACGATCTAGGATATGGACGTGACTTATTCAAAGTTAAATGTGATTCTAATTTAATACTTTAAGCTGAGCATATATTTTTTTACATTACAAATATTAGCACGCCTTAGACCCTTATTTCCAAATTATGTGGGTTGTCAAAAGGTTTGTTACAACCTGCGAATTATATAAATGGACCTGACATTCGTTAAATCGTTTAACTGCTCTCTACCGTTTGCTTTGGAATGTAACAGATAGAAAGGCAAATCAGACACAATGAGAAGTGATGATACGTAAGTTATATTTTACTAGGGCCATTTCTACCTAAACTTTATTTTAAGCTTAAAGAAATACCTTTCTGCTTTTAGAAGTTTATTTTAAAGATTCATATCCCAAGTATTCAACTGGGGACTCTTCACAATTAAGCGAATAATATAACTTAGACGATAAATCTTTTTGCATTAACTAGTTATCGTTTTTTTAATCCTTGTATATGAAAGCTACATTAAGCTTTCTTAAGAAAAATTTCCTCGACAAACATCATTCATATCTGTTTAAGATTTTAACGCCTTAAAAATTATACTTCATTAATAATCACACATTTAACTTTAATTTAAACCGACAAAAGACTTAAAGCGCCAATTCAAATTGTTTTTTAAAGATGAACTTTATTTATATGTTTGCCATAATTTTCCTTACAATCATATACACATACAGCAAAACTTATACGAACAATTGTTTATATGCATAAATTTTTATGTTTGTATACATGTATGTGCAGTTAAAACTTTAACAGCAAGATGCAGCATCTCGACCACACTACCACCATCACTAACAATTTTGAACATGGGCGCTACCATAACTTTGACTAACTAGTGACAACATATTCGATGAAAACGAAAAAAAAGATATAAAGAAGTAGCTAGCAAGAGTAAAGCAAAGAGGAGATAGTGAAATTGAAAATAAGAAATGTTTTATACAGAGTCATAACGACTTTATGGGTCCATACATACATATGCACTTAATAGAAAAATCTGTAAATAAGTAACGGAATTCTAACGTCATCGAAAATTTATTCGAATGTTTGAAGAAGTTTCGATATTAATCGAATGTCATTAAGTATTTGCCTTCTGAATGTTAAGTCAATTACCCAAACTCCTTTCCCGAATATATATATGATTTTGTAATCAGGAAATGTCATAAAATTAACATTCAGCGGATTATTGATATGTGTTGGGGGGAATATCAAAGAAGTCATCTACTATTTCGGATCCCTTTTCGACTCCCTTAGCTTCCCTGTGATTTCATGGCTACTAAAGGCTAGTTTACGCTATAATACAAGTCGTACGACTTCAATTAGATTTTTTAGAAGCAAAATGTGATGAAAAATCTTGCTGTTAATAAGTAGCGGTGTTCGATCTTAATCGAAATTTGAAAATTCTTATTAGAATGTTGGAATAGGTTTCGATCTCAATCGAATGCCGTTAGTTTGCTTTTGAATATTATCCCAAATATAATATAAATTTTGTAGTTAGTAAATGTCATTAAATTAATAATTAGAAGACTATTTATTTGTGTTTAGGGGAATATCGAAGTAGACCACTACTATTTCGAGTCCCTTTTCAACCACCCTGGCTAGCTATTGGTATTTATTCCGATTATTAATTCCGAGCCACTACAGCCGTTTACCCGAGACTAGAAAACGATTTCATATTGCGGACTGCTGTTTGCCGGCAATCGTAACCGCACAGTTTTTATAACCGACAGCATCTTCGTTAAACTGGGGACCACCAAACAAGCTCAATCAATAAGAGCCTATATGTGATCCTTAGTCTACCGCGATCTGAATCTTCCTAATCTCTTTAAGTACAAGGTCCACGATTCTTATATACCCCATCAGTAAAGATACTGATGGCAGTATCATTGCCCTCATTGTGCATGAATCCATCCGCTATGAGCGTGTGATACAGCTCCCCGACCACACGCACTCGACTCATGAGCTACATCGCCAATTGAGTCTCCTTAAACTTCCTATGCCCCAATCAAAGGTGCTGGTAATGCTATACCCTGGACTAGCAATAACAAAAGGTGTGGGCACTTTACCAAAGCAACATGCCCGCGAGGGGATTAGCAGACTTAAATTAACTATTAAAAATTTTGGGGAACCGCCGGAAAAAATTAAAACTTAAAAAATTTAGATAAAAAACAAAACCTGTACAAAGTTACTAAAGCTAAATGAAATCACAGTGTTAGATTTCGTAAGTAAAGCCATGAAGTGTAGGGTCTTCCTCAAAAAAAAAACAATAAAAAAATAACCATTGAGTAGGATGATGATAAAAATATGGAAGTTATTCATTCGTTATTTTTTTAACGATTTTTTCCGCGGTTAACTTTTATTTTTGTACAACTGAACAAACGTATGTAAGAGTTGTACGAGTAGTTCGTTTGTATGTATGTATAAGCGGCATAAACGACCCAACAACATGACAGCTCGATTTAATATTACAATTTATGTTGGCCATTAAAATGTCGGATGGTTTCGCTCTTTATTTTATGTGATTATAATAACCCGGCTGGAAAGGAGAGCGGAGCATAAAACGGCCAGAAAAGGCTTAAATAAAATGCAAAAAAAAACACAAAATAACAACTTAAAACTAACAGAGTTTCTCGTGCAAAAAGACAGTCAGCAAATGCTGGAATGAAGTTAAAGTTTGAAAATTTATACATAATTTTCATTATTATTCTTTAAATATTTCTTTCATTCATATTGTCTTGTTCATTATTGTTTTGATATAAGTTGATTTAGTAGTGATAACCCAGCAAATGTTAGGGTTAGCAAATAAGCTTGTTTGGTTTTATGCACTAAGCATTTAAACAATGAAAAATTTTTTTAGTAAATACTAAAAATATTTTTCTTTAGTGTAGGCAATATGGTGACATTCAAACATTAATCAAGGTAAAGATTTTTATTTTTTATCTTATTCATAGTGGTAAGATTTTTGTCAGTACTAAATATTTGTTTATATAGTTTGACGCCTTTCTTCATGAGAGAAAGATAACTGAGTTTGTTTCAAGTGAGATTATAAGTTACACTTACAGAATCAACTGATTATTTTTAAAATCTGAACTTCAAACTCCATTAAGTTAGCCAATGTAGAAGTAAATTGTCAAGGCTTGGTCAACGGGCTGACGTTACTCTAGTTTGGGTTCCACTATGGTAACGAGCGGGCTGATGAGCTAGCCAGGAGAGGATCTGCTTTGGATATCTCTAACGCAAGTGCAGTTGCAATCGCGTTAGGGACTATTAAAAGCAGAATCTCCAGACACTTTCTCCGGACGGCCGATAACAGGTGGCGTGGGCTGGGCACGTGTAAGGTGGCACGGCATACGTGGCCCTCTTTTGATGCACGGCGTACATTGCAACTTACTAGTCAAAGTCGGAGGGACATATCAAAGTTGCTGGCGGTATTGACGGGATGCATTAGAGCTGACGAGTGATGTGGTCCTGTCAAAACGGAGTAATACAGACTCTACTTGACTGTCTGCATGCAGCGAACTACCACGGTAACCAACCAAACTCCATTAATAAAAAATAAAAACACATTTTTTATAGAAATTTAGACGAATTCTCTATCGCTCTAGCGGTTTTAAAATTCGTTGAGGCTTAATTTTGAATTTTAATCGGCCAAAGTAAAAGTTTTTCGAATAAGAGTGATATGATTACCACACTTATTGTGAAGGAAATTCAAAAGTTTTTTATTAATGTGAAGTATAATCAATATAACTAGGTTTTAAATAAATGTCACTCAAATGGCCTCCACGACTTCTTCTGCAGGAACGAATTCGATGCACCCAATTTTCGAGGATTTTTTACTAAATCAAGTCGTATGTTGTGAATGGCACGTTTAGTATTGCCTTGTAAAGCTTGAAGAGAGTCTGGTTTATTTTGAAAAACCAATCACTTCAAAAAACAACACAAGAAATAGTCTAATGGTGTTGAATCAAAACTTCTTGGAGGCCATTCAATATTACAATCTCTTGAAATAATCGAATCTCCAAACTTTTCTCTAGTTCCAAGGCAAAATCAGCAAATTCACGACGTTTACGATGGTCCAATTGCTTCAGTTCTTGAGTGATAATAATTTTATATGGATGCAAGCCCAAATTCTTTCTCAAAATCCGCCAGGTTGTGGTATGAGACAGTCCCAATTGTTGAGAACTTCTAAGAATGCTCCCGAGTAGGATATATCGACTCGTCGTCATTGTAAACAATGGACCTTGTATTATTCAAACAAGTAGAAGATATTACATAAGAAACTCGGTAAGAAACCATATAAAATATAGCAGCTGCAAGAACTGAAGCATTAACGTCGTATGTTCATCGAATGGGCCTTAGAAAACTTTGGTTTAGTCTATTGAAAAATTGCCTTTAGCAACGAAGATTTTTTTTGCTCAATTCGTGCGTCACCAATACGAATTGCCTAATTTGTAAAAAGCACATTGACTAAGTTTAAAAGCTATTGATACACCTTGAAAGATGCACTGTATGGTGGGGTTTGTAGGCTGGTGGCAATGTTGGAACGTAATTTTAAGAGAACGACAAAAATCACAACAGCAAAATGAAAAAATTTGGATTTGGTGTGCATGTGGCAACCAACATGGAACGCTGTACCATCGACCTATTGAAAAGCGAAAAATTAATCTCACTATTAGAAGCAACCCATTATTGGCACATATTATGCGATTTGACCCAACTAATTTCTTTTGTGAAGATAAGGATAAGTCTCTTATGAACAGAAAGACACAATTCAAACTCTAAAAGACAACATTTCAGCTGTCATGAATTATATACCTGCCGAAATTCTGGAAAAAATTAGCACAAATTTACGCTCAAGAATGAAACAATCCTAAAAAAGTCAATGGCAGCCATCCGAATTACTGTAGGATGTGTGACGATGAGAAAGAGAAATTGTGCTTTGGACGAAGCATGTGCATTAGGAATAAATATTAAAGTTTTATTAACAAAATACCTGAAAATTTCATGGTGAGTTTCCGCTTTGAAGCACTACTTTTTTACTTTTAGGTTTTTTAAAATAGTTTGAAAATAAGAGACTTCGCACAATCTAATTTTCTCTCTTACAAGCCAGCTTCGTAGTAAGAGAGGAATGGATACATTTGCAATCGATTAGTTGTGCATTAATTTATGTCCTTCTATTTCTGCATCAAAGCAAAGATTTCTAGAAGCGCATATTGAAGTGTTTCCATTTTAAAATTTAATAATAGTGTATTGAAAAATGTGATGTTTTTTTGGGATGTCACAGCCAGATAACAGAGACGTGGATTTAGGTGACTAGGTAAACGATTTCACGATGAGTTTAGTTATACATTGAGGCGCAAGCTAGATTATATTCTTGTATTCATTATCGGGGTTGGGTGGTTAGTGGATAGAAAATGAAGGCTGGGTAGGATTGTTTTGCGCAGGTTTTTCATTATGTCTACACGATTATCTTCTACACGATATCTTTCCTTTATTTACCCTTTAATTCTAATTCATTCCGGTTTTTCTTTTTTATTAAAGAGAACACAAAAGACCTATAGGTCACGGGAAGTGTCATTTGCTTCCGACACTCCCCTTTCCTACCTTTCTACCAACCTACCTATCTTCCTACCTAAAAGGCAGCCATTCATTTAAAGCTCCAATTAAACACATTTTCTACTCTTGCAAATTTTCTGTGTTTTTTTTAATTTTAGAATTCGAAAAGTTAAAAAAAAAATTATAAAAAAATGTCCAACCAATGTCTTTGATCTTTTTATAAAAATATGCTGTCTCTTGTTTCAAGCTTAAGTTCAATTATTTTTTATTAAAGACATTTTATTTTAAAAAAATCTCGTATTTAAAGATATTATATTTATAAAAATAAAATAAAAAAACCTAAGCCAACCCACCATTTTCCATTCTTTTAAATGTTAAAATTCCTACTGCGGTATTCATAAGAAATATCTTAGATATATTGAAGGCTTATTTGGCAAATTTCTGAGCAACATCTGTCAAAAATGCCCTTAATAAAGCTAAAATATATTTTTTTTTTAATATGGCAGTTTATATTTTACATTAAAAATTTTTTGCTGGGTTAACAATTCAGCCAACTTAATGCGAACATTGATTTGTCTTAAGCGGAAACTAAACAGTAGTTAAATATATTTACAATTCACTAAAGTGTACGAACATGCGAAAAAAAATAATTTTATAATTTAACATGTTTTTTTTCCTCTTTCTTTGTTCATTTCTTACTACAATGACTTGAGATGTGGTTATAAATTTTTAAAGAATATTTATGTTGACATATACGAAAATAATAAGACACATTTAATATATTTGAAGGTATAATTTATACAAAAAAAAAACAACAAAAAAATGAAAAAAGAAATCAAAACTTAAAAAAAAATATTTAAAAAAAACCTTAAGACCCTCTGCTTAAAAACGGCTTCTGCAATCTTTACTTTTAAGTTTGGTTTTAGATTCAGTATAGAGTCGTATTTAGGTTGTTCGTGTGAAAACTTAGATTTCGGTTCGTTGTTATGTCTGTTTTGCAGATCAAACTCATTAATCAATTCAAGCTAATATTTAGCTTTATACAAGACTTTTTCTTAAAAACGTGTATCTGCTTCATAAATTTCACTGCGTAACTCATTTTAAGGATATGAAAAATTCGAAGTTATTTTAAAAATTTTAGATCCCCTTTATAGGACTTTAAATTTCAAAAGGCTACAAAAAAGTGTCCTTAAAAAAATGTATCAGTTCGTATCCTTAAAAGTTTTGATTAAAATATTTCAGTAGAAACTATGTTTAAGTCCAACATATTTTTCACGATTTGTCAACTTTTTTTCGAACAACATTCAAAAAAAATATTAGATTTCTTTCATAACTTTAGAAAACATTGGATAAATTCTACAGGCCACAATGAAAACAAGTAAGAGCGCTATATTCGGCCGTGCCGAATCTTATATACCCTTCACAACGTGAATTCATGCAATAACAGTGGTTTGTGTCACCATTCATCCCATATGAAATACGTACATACATATAAAAACATACATATATAAAAACGTCCCATTGTAAAATTATAAATTCACGTATGAATGTTAAAAAAAAAAAAAAAACAAAAAAAAATAAAAAAAAAATAAAAAAAAAAAAAAAATAAAAAAAAAAAAAAAATTAAAAAAAAAAATTTTTTTTTAAATTATTATGTATGTAATATATATAAAACAAAAAAAAAATAAACAAAAAAAAATAAAAAAAAAATTAAAAAAAAAATAATAAAAATATAAATAATATATTAAATAAAAAATAAAAAAAAAAATAAAAAAAAAAATTTAAAAAAAATTAAAAAAAAAATTTTTTTGGCTCAGCTGGGATTTGATGCCACGTTTTCTCTAACCAGTATACACGTTTGTATGTATGTATGTTGTTGTTGTAATATTGCTTTTGTGAAAAAAAAATCGAGGTGGTCGTGGGTTTTTGCTCATATCTCAGTTGTTTATGTACCGATGTTTCTGATTTTCAATAGCGATCTACTCCCGAATATTTCTGATATTTTAATACCTCACCCGAGTCCAAGCGATGTCGGAGGGCTTCAAAAAGTTGATTTCAACATACACACGGACAGACGGTCAGACGGACAGACGGACAGACTGACAGCGCTTAATCGACTCCCCTATTCATAAGCTTTCAGAAAATATATACTTTATGGGGTCGGAAATCAAAATTGAAGAAATTTCACACGGAATGACAAACCTATATATACCCTTTTTCACTGTGTGAAGGGTATAAAAATTTGATTTGATTTGATTTGATTTGAAAAAAATTGATATAATTGAATTCAGGATCAGAGACATACAAACGAAAATGTTCCACGAACGATTACATTTTCTGTACTTTTGATATAGAGATTCTAGTAAGAATTATTTAATAACTTTCATGTTTATATCTCATAATTTGCATCATGTGTGTAATAAGCCGAAGCGTTTATTGTTCGTTTCTTTGTATGGGAGTATTGTAACGTTCATTTATTAACGAACGAACCGGCAGAATGGGCAAAAGTCGTCATAGGGTTTAAACATTTCTTTTATCTTTTTCGTTTATATAATTTTTTTTTTTTTTTTTTTGGATTCAAAATATAAAACCAAGCAAATGGAAACTTTTTACTCTAAGTATGGAAAATAATATCACTCAAATATTCTCCGTTTTTAGCTTTGAAATTATTGGTTTGTTTATGAGCACTTTTCATAACTACTTTCAGAATTTGTGGCTGTAACGAACAAATTTCTTCATTAAGTTCAAGGATTATCTTAGACTTATGCATATTTACTCGCTTCTTTATGTAACCATACGCAAAATAGTTGGGCGCTGACAAATCTGGCGAAAATGCCATTGTATCTCGTGCAGTGTGGGCAGTGCTATAATCCTGCTAAAACCGCATATCAGATCTATTTTCCAAAGCACGACAAATAACTATTATATCATAAACCGATACCACTTTCTTTTTATGCTAACACCACTTCCATACTCATTTTTGAAGAAGAAAGGCCCAATGATATTTTCAAATATAATGTCAACAAAGTTGACTTAATTTCTTGCCAACTGTTAACTGCAAAATTTAGATGTTGATTGCAGTTCTGGCAGCAAAAAAAATTGATTTTTCAGAAGGCTGAACAGAACATCTTTTTATAGCAGCCACCAAAGAATTAATTCGGTTAGAAAGATCGAAATATCCATTTGAGACCCCATAAAGTATATATTTTCTGAGTTCTGGTGTTATTTTATGACGATCTAATTATGTCCGTCTGTCTGTTGAAAGCACGATAGTGGTCGAACCGAAAAAGCTAGGGGACTAAAATAAAATGATAGAATATTTATTATACACAAGGTTTGTTTGGTATTCAAAATGAGCTAAATCGAAATATTAGGAAGAAAGTTTTACCTCGTAATGCAAGAGTAAGTCAAAATAAAACCATGACCTTCCAACATCGAATTAAATGTCATTCTGTCCAAACTCATTAACGTAAAGTCATGAAAATTCGAATTTCAATTAGGATATAAATATTTTAGAACCTAATAACAATACAGAACATGGCAACATGTCTGCCAAGCCTTCGCTCTCCAAACTTTTCACCTAAAAAGCGCCCAATTTGTATTTATCTTTTGACATTGAAAACTAAGCTCAACACCATAACAAAAACGGTTGATAGTAATATTTATCTGGGAATAAAATCTCAAGCTTCAAGAAAAAAAATTATAAAACACTCAGGAGAAATATCATGAAACTACATCGCTCGACCTTGATATTTTATTGGCATGAACAGTTAAAGAAATAACTTTTTACTTAATGTTTCGTTTAGTCGTTGCTTTGACACTCTGTATGACAAATTGCGCCATCCTGTATGAAAACTTGTTATTCAGCACTGCTCAATAGTGGACTTATTTTTAACAAAATAAGTGTTAATTTCACCAGCTTATAAAGAACAGTTTATGATATAACGCTTGAGAGCGGAACGACTTATTAAGGTCCTTCAGTGTATTGCTTAACAGCCTCACTTGTTGCTCAGTTAGAAGTTGCTGTTAAACGTGAAATGAACATGGCTCACCGTGGCTAAACGTATCAAGTAGAATCAGAATTTACAAAAGGTGTTCTGCCTTTAATTTATTCAGTACTAGCCAAGCCCGTCGTGCGTCGCTCTGCCCCTTAGTGAATAAAAATGCATTCTGAATTTTAATTGAATATCAAGTTCAAAAACCTAAATATTATAACTTTTTTTAATGGGCGTGGCACTACACACTTTTCTAAACACGACATTTTAAAGTCAGAACAGCTCAGTATGTGTGCAAAGTTTCAGAAAAATCGGTCCAGTGCAAGTATCTCAAAATTATAAGTTTTTTATTGGGCGTGGCCCTGCCCACTTTTCTAATCACGAAATTATATAGTCATGACAGCTCAATATGTGTTCAAACTTTCAGAAAAATCGGTCAAGTGCAAGTAGCTAAAACTGATAACTAATTTTTATGGGCGCGGCCCCGCCCACTTTTTTCCACCCATAAACACTCCCTGGTATGTGTACAACAACTTGCCAAAGTTTGACTCCGATCGGTTTTACAGTTTCGGAGTCTATAGCTAACACACACACACACGCACACACACACAGAGTTTCACTTTTATGTATATAGATATAGATAAAGTCGAACGTAACTAACAATATAGTTGCCAGGTCTAACAACAGTTTGATTATTTAAACTGCAGACTATTATTCTGTGTATTTTAACACTGTCAGAAAACTAATCTTTAAAATAATATCAATTAGTTGTACTTTATAAAAAAATTCTGTATATTTATGTTTATTTATAGTGGCCAATTGGGTCTTTTGAAAAAACATTTTAGTACGTCATTTGAGTAGCAACAAGACCTTGTTTTATTATTTCCTAATTTTAATTAATTTTATAATATTTTTTATTTAGGTTCCCTTTAAGTAAGAAACTTAAATGTAATTAATTTAATTACATTCTCTAAGCGGCTGCATAATACTTAAATTATGCTTAAAATAACAACAAATTGTTTGAATAAAATATTTCGGCCAGAAATGTTTTATGATTTTGAATATTATTAGACCATGTACATGTGTTCACAGAAGCACATTAAAAATGTATTTTAATTTGTTGGCTAAATTTATGTACAACTATAATATGTATGTTAAAATGTTATTTATATTTAATTATTTAATTTATAACGGCACATTACTAACACATGATTTCAAGAATTCGTCTTTACATGTAAGTAGCAATAAATTTTATATGTGAGCGAAAAACTTATGCAGTTCTTATAAATATTTCCGCTATAAATATAATATTTATAGCTTAATGTTAAACATATATGTAACATTATTTGTTAAGTTTTTTTTTTTTAATTATTTATGTATTTTAATGAAAGCAATTATCTTAACACGCAATGTTTTGTAAAAGAAAGTAACGTTAATAGGAAAAAAATATATTAAACGACAAACTTAACGTTCAAAAACATCTTTATTATAAAATAAGTTAGAAAATTATAACTGCTTTAGCTTGTTAAAGACTACAAAGAGTTGAAGTGTTATATAAAACTTTAACGAATCTTTGATACCCTTAATTTTTTTGTAGGCACAAAAAAAGATACTCACAGATATTTTAGGTTAAAATTGGCTTACAGAATTGTCACTAAAAAATTAAAGCGGTCCGAGTTCTTTTGATTGTAACTTTCTTGAGAAGTCGTTAAATATTTATAACAAAAATACCCCTGTAAGGTATTCCGACTGAAATAAAATTATTAGAAATTCCTATTAATGAGATGTCGTTGTTTTGTCGCTGCATTGCAATTTCATTTCTATCGAATTGCAGAATATATATACTTCTATATATACGTATATGTCCTTTATTTATTCTAAATATTATACATACAAAAATGCAAAATAAGATATTTAGATAAAATGTTCACAGGGAACATAGGGCGTCAACGAATCCTCTCCATCTATTTCTATCTCTGGCAAATAGCTTAATCTCTTTCCATATAAGACGAGCAGCTTCATGTTCTTTTCTGATAAAACGGACTCAGGAATTACATGCCCAACCAAGTTGGTGTTGACCTTGAGGGTTCCAATTTAGGGCAGCTCTGGCCATATCAGTTGATGGTCATCTGAGAATATGGCCGATCCATATTCATTTACGTCTCCGTATATCATTTACAATAAAGCAACAATATGCCTCATCCCAAAGGGTTTCATTGGATATCCAATTCGTCCAATGAATCCGTAATATCTGTCTCAGACAGCGGTTAGCGAACGTTTGTATTTTCTTCGTGGTTAATTTTGTAAGGCTCCAGAATAGGAAGAATAGGGACGAATATTGTAATTAATATACTCACAACCAAAAAATTTTGACATTCCGTTTTGACATTTTATACCCCATAAAGTATAAACTTTCTAAGTCCTGGTTTCATTTTAGGGCAATGTAGGTTCATCCTTCCGTCTGTCCGTCCGTCTGTTAATCCAATTTTCCGTCTTTCCGTCCGTCTGTCCATCCGACTTTCCGTCTGTCTGTCTGTTAAAAACACGATAGAGCTCGAACCAAATAAGTTAAGGGGATCAAATTTTGCCAAAATATTTCTTACACACAACGTTTATTTGGAATTGAAAATGAGTTAAATCGAAATATTAGGAAGAGAGTTATAGCTCGTAATGGAAGAGTAGCTCAATAAAACAATGTCCTTCGAATAAAATGCGATTGCGTCGAAATGCATTGATGAAGAGCCATAAAATTTCATATATATATTTTCTGAGTAAAAGAAATATATTTTCCAAAATTTTTTAATATGTTAATATATTGACTAAAACTTTTAACTTGGTGCTATTATTTTGACTTAAAATGTATTTGACTTAAAAAACGTGAAAAGTAATCAGCAACGAAAAATTAAATAAAAAGAAATTTTGATTATAAAAAGATAATTTTATCCACACGCTTATAAAGTGTACTTCATTATGGACTTGAGCTAGTCCAATTACCACCATGTATTGAGAAAAGATTAAGTGTACTTCATTATGAACTCGGGCTAGTCAAATTACCACCATGTATGGAGAAAAGATGGTTACCCAGCTCTGCATTAAATAGGAGTAGTCTTAAAACTACTCTTTGTCTCTTTGTCTAAACAACTAAATATTAAACAGTTTTTGAAAACATTAATACAATCGTTAAAACACGAAAACATGTCGCTTAACTACAAATACTTAATCAAGAATGACTTGGTTTATGACTGGATTATATAGGACCCTGCTTCAACTAGTCCATTTCAGTTGCAATAGACGACGTAGTCCAATATAATTTTCAGGAATATTACTCATTTTCATGTGGTAAATTAATATCAAAATCGTAACAACCTTTGGTATGAATACCTGGAGATCATTAAAACGTTCCCACACAACTTTTTAATTTTTTATTTATAATTTTTTTATGGAAAGGCGGTAGAATTTTGTTTTAGGAACACACTTGCACTAAAGGCTTTCAGGTTTATGTTGATAAAAACGTTATTTTCAATTGTAGGGGTGTAAAATTTTGCTGTTTTATGTATCTTGGATACCGTACACCATAATCAATCAAAAAATCGATTTTGATTTTTTTGTAACTTAGGCCTTTTTGAGAACAATTGAACATGAGCATTTCTCTGTCATCGTACGTGACATTTGTACTTTTATAAAGTGGAGTAATTTCTGCAAAAGTAAGAGTAACTGAAACAAAATAAGATCTTTATGTTCCATTCAAAGGGTACTTTATTAAAAGAAAATTAATTATATTCCAACCATTGTTGTCTAAGATATCTAGAAAAATAAGAATATGTATGTATGTGACATAAAACAGAAGTGATTTTAAGGTATATGTGGAAATATAAAAAAATCTGCGAATCTTGGGAGGTTTTTTTTTCTTTTTTTAATTTCTTACACTAAACCACATATTTTTCATTTAATATCCATCATACTTAATTGAAAACAATTTCTAAAAGATTTTATAATAAATATAATTTAATATCGTACGTGACATATCGTATGTGACAGATTTTTCTCTTATAATATTCTTAAGTAATAAAATTTATATTATGTTAAGAAAAAAATGTAATTCTATTAGGTGTTTAATTTTTGGGACTTTGCGACTGTTCAAATACGAATGACAGAGACAAATAATGTTTTTGCACTACGTACGTGACATTAAAATAACATCCAAGGGAAATAAAAAAAAACGCTAATTGGACTCTATATTTTCTTTTGGATCTTGTTAATGGTTGTATTTACCTTAATTTTAAAGCATATTTACAATTACAATTTATTTTTACAATTTATTCGCTAAAGAAAATAGTTGATTGCAATTCTTTAATATAAGTCAAGAGATAATCAGATTAAACTCTTATTATTGCTCTTAAAATAATTAAATAAGCTCTTAATACCTGCGCATAGTAAAGTTTGAGTGTTTTTTTTATCAATAAATTTATATTGAAAAAATTTCAAGAGTTTTTGTTTTTACAATCGTGGTTGATATATTCATGGAAATGTCCATATGTGTTTTATTGGCATTTTACTCTGTTTTATCATAATATAGCTTCAACTAGACTCTATGACAATACAACTGGAGCACTTAAACAATAATGGCTATAGAATAGATTTAAAACAAATTATGAAAGTAAATCTTCTTGTATTTTAAAAATATACGAAGGATCTCTACGAATCAGCATTTACTTCATTAAAAATTAAAGGTTCTCAACACCTTATATAGGGTACTAACAATAAATTATTTTGTTATCAAATAATTACTGTTAAAATTTGGAATTAATTTAAGACTACATGCTATACTTACCACTATTTCTTAACATGTAGCGTGGGCTTTGTAGTCACTCTGCATGTGTGCGGAGATGAAAAAAAAAAATATTAGAAAATTTATGACGAAACACTCCTGTACACAATGGTTGTTTGATAAAACACGCGATACAAGTGAAAAGGAAGATAAAGCTTAAAAACAAGTTGTGAAAAGTTACTCTCCATAGCAAATAAATGTTTAGATTAAATATAAAAACTAAGTTTTTTTCCAGCATTAGATTAGATTTATATATTAAGATAAAATGCAATACATTTTGCTATTTTTGTTGAAATCTAAAACCTCCACCTCTTTGATGTTTGAAAAATTTATGACTCTTACTTGTGTACTTGAACACTTTTGCTATAATTTTTAATAAAAATTTTTTTTTGCTAAACTGCATTTGTAATTTACAATATTATTTGTAGGCATTCGTGTATCGTTGTTGTTTTTTTTTGTTGAAAATTATTTTGGTGGTAAAAAAATGTAATAATAAATAAAATGAACAGCTCGTAACAACATTTCATTATTGTTTTGATTTATTACATTTTGAATAATGCATTAGCTCAGTATTAATTAAGATTTTAAATTAAAATTTAATGTTTTTTCTAAAATAATATTTTGTAAATTATAAAAAAAAACTTGTAATAATGTTTATTGCTGAATTAAGGTCGATTATTTTTATAAAGTGAGCGTCAATAGCAAAAACACAAAATATTTAAATGAAACTGCTTGCAAAATAAGTCAGATATGAAATTACATAAATTACAAGTAATAATTATTGTTAAATTGATCATAAAACATAAAATCAGTTTGAAATATATTTTATTTCAAATTTTTCATAAAAAAGTTTCTTTAAATAGATTTAAAATAAATTTTTTTTTAATTTATAAGCCTAAGCCGACTGGTTCATTACCACACACTCAAACGCAAAAAAACTAGATGAAGCTTGAGCAACGGTGATTAGCAACGATAGAAATTCATAGACATATAGCGGCTTTACTACCGGGTGGTTGTTTTATATATGTAGATATAGAAATTTGAGTTGGCAACACATTTTTAACTGGCTGCCATTTTTTCATCAGTTAAATGATTTATGTTAAGTTTGGTTTGGGATTTCATAATGAAAAGACTGACCCATGAATAGCAAGGTAAATGGGCTAAAAACACGATTGCCATTGATCCCGATTTTTATAAGCAAAGTTTGTTCAACGATAAACGTTACTTTTGTTTCAATACGTCAATAAACAAAACTGTTGTATTAGAGTGAAGTTAATCCTCAGATGTATGTTACATCCAGAAAAACTGACTTTTTGATATGTTTATAGGCTGTTCGAATCAATGGTCCGAACTTCTTTAAAAACGATGCTGGTCAGAACGTTACAGTTAAAAGTGATCGCTATAGAGTCATGATAACTGCAGTCATGTTGAACAACCATGGTGTGAAGGAGCTTTAGTTTCAACAAGATAGCAAAAAATGACACACAGCTAGTGCCACAATCGATTTATTTAAGGAAACGTTTGGTAACCTTAAAGTTTCACGTTTCGTTCCAATGAATTTGTCTTCAAGTTTTAACGTCGCTAGACTATTTTCTGTGGTGAGCCTGAAACGATTGACCACTTAGAGGACAACATTAGCAGCGTTATTGCCGATATATGGCCACAAATGTTGGAAAAAGTTCTCTAAAAATAAGAGCCTCATATTAACCACGTCCTAGCCAGCCTAGGCGGTCATATGACAGAAGCCATATTTATAATAATATCAAAAGTCATATTTAAATTATAATTCAAGAAAAATATTTTTTGAATGTCGATTTTAAAAATTCATCTTTGTGTTACTCCATTTTAAACTTCCATACTTTAAAAAAATACCCTTTAAATATGATACAGCTTATGAAATGTTCTAAAAAAAATATAGGACTTGGGCAGTTTACACACAAAGCTAACGATATAATTTTTTTATTTTAAAATATTATTGTTATAATTGAATTCTTGGAAATTTATAATAGAAACAGTACACAACAAAGCAGCAACAACAATTGATAACTTCAATTTTTTTTTTCTTGTGCACGATCAATTGTTAAAACGCGACGATATTATCGTCAATATTTTAACTTAGCTTCTACCGCCTTTACGATTAGGAATTAGGTCCGTCGTTTTAAGGAATCGGGTTCAGTGATCAACCCTAAAAAAGTGTTTATAAAACCGTTCGCCTTAAGGTGATGAAATATTACAAATGATTTTCGGTACTTCTTACAGAACACTCGTCGACAACTTGTTGGTCCCAGCGTACCCTAATTTGTTGCTCCAACATCTATAAACCTGCAGCGTGAAATTCTTGGCAAACGTATCATTTAAAAAATTCAGATTTCCCTTGGCTTTTTTATGGAGATATTTAAAATTTTTTTTAACAGATCAGAGACTATTTGACAACTGAAACAATATATTCGAGAAGATGTACAGACCCTGTAACCGAAGACATCAAGGCACGAAATGCCAAACGAGCTAAAAAGAGCCTCTGTTTGTATCGAGCAATTTTGTTGACATTTGACTTATTATTATATTATTTTGCACATATAGTGCACTAATATTTTCAAGTGTTAAAGAGCTGCGTAATAAATTCTAAAAGTATGTGTTCTATTTTACATTATTTACTATTCTATTTACTACATTTCAGCATAATCATAATTAACAAAACATTCTTCTCACTAAAATAAATTATTTATCACTAGAAATAGAGAAAAACTACAGCTTAGTTTGTGTATATAAACAATGAAGAATATTAAAATAAAACGACGACAATCAAATATGGCAAAACATAGAAAACATCGACTACAATAGAACATATACAACAAGTAAGAGCGCTATATTCGGCCGTGCCGAATCTTATATACCCTTCACAACGTGTAGTCATGCAATAACAGTAGTTTGTGTCACCATTCATCCCATATGAAATACGTACATAATTATAAAAAATATTCATATAAAAAAACATCTCATTGTAAAATTATAAACTTACGTATGTATGTTAAAAAATAAAAAAAAAAAATTAAAAAAAAAATTAAAAAAAAAAAATTTAAAAAAAAATTGTATATATATATAATATATAAAACAAAAAAAAAATAAAAAAAAAATTAAAAAAAATAATAATAAAAATATAAATAATATATTAAATAAAAAATTAAAAAAAAATTTTAAAAAAATTAAAAAAAAATTTTTTTGGCTCAGCTGGGATTCGATGCCACGTTTTCTCTAACCAGTACACACGTTTGTATGTATGTATGTTGTTGTTGTAATGTTGTTTTTGTGAAAAAAAATCGAGGTGGTCGTGGGTTTTTGCTCATATCTCAGTTGTTTATGAACCGATGTTTCTGAATTTCAATACCGTTCTACTCCCGAATATTTCTGATATTTCAATACCACACTCGGGTCCAAGGGAAGTCAGGGGGCTTCAAAAAGTTGATTTCAACATACACACGGACAGACGGTCAGACGGACAGACTGACAGAGCTTAATCGACTCCCCTATTTATAAGCTTTCAGAAAATATATACTTTATGGGGTCGGAAATGAAAATTGTAGAAATTTCACACGGAATGACAAACCTATATATACCCTTTTTCACTGTGTGAAGGGTATTAAAACAGTAACAACTATCAAACAGCAGGGCAGTTAAAAGAAAAAACACTTCTTCGATTTTTTTTAATATATATGAACTTATTTCATTACAGAACATTGAAAATTTAATATACTGCACAAGTTTTTCTTTGCTATGGGTCTACAATAATTACATTTGAACATGTTTTAAATGTTCTATTTCAGTTTTAATGTTCTATTTCATCTTTGCTCTGAGTCTGATTGATTTAATTTCAAAGTTGTTCTATTATTGAATATTTTTATCGTAAAGCAAAAACACATATTTTTGCAAATATGTATTTTATAATAAGAGAGTAATATACAAACACTATTTTAAATATAATGAGATTACTTTTAAGCCATTTTTATCCTTGTACATTTTTTATGAGCTCTAAATTAATACTGCAACGGAGTTCATTTTACATGCCTCTCTAAGTCCAAATATTTTGTCATAAATGATGTGCTTTAAAATCTATCTATCTATCTATCTATCTATCTATCTATATATATAAAGGTGAAACTCTGTGTGTGTGTGTGTGTGTTTGTTAGCTATAGACTCCGAAACTGTAAAACCGATCGGACTCAAACTTTGGCAAGTTGTTGTACACATACCAGGCAGTGCTTATGGGTGGAAAAAATTGGGCGGGGCCACGCCCATAAAAAATTAGTTATCATTTTAAGCTACTTGCAAATGACCGATTTTTCTGAAACTTTGCACACATATCGAGCTCTCGTGACTTAATAATTTCATGATAAGAAAAGTGGGCGGGGCCACACCCCTAAGAAAGTTTTAATTTTGAGGTTTTTGCACTGGACCGATTTTTCTGAAACTTTGCACACATGTTGAGCTGTCATGACTTTATAATTTGGTGATTAAAAAAGTGGGCAGTGCCACGCCCTTAAAAAAAGTTATAATTTTGAGGTACTTGCTCTGGACCGATTTTCCTGAAACTTTGCACACATATTGAGCTATCATGACTAAATAATTTTGTGATTAGAAAAGTGGGCAGGGCCACGACCATAAAAAAAGTTATAATTTTGAGGTACTTGCTCTGGAACGATTTTCGTGAAACTTTGCACACATATTCAGTTGTCATGACTATACAACTTCCTGATTAGAAAAGTGGGCAGTGCCACGCCCATTAAAAAAAGTTATAATTTTTAGTTTCTTGCATTTCATATTCAATTAAAAATCAGAATGCATTTTTATTCATTAAGGGGCGTAGCAACGCGCGCCGGGCTTTTCTAGTATATAATAATTCTAAAATATCTTTTAAAATTCATGTAAACAAAATAAACTCATGACACATGGGTCTATGTATGCGTTCCATGCACTAACTGAAATTGCGCGAAGATTATTAATAGTTTCATTTAAACAAATGATTCCCAAAATCATGCATGTTTTATCTAAATTGAATCACTTCATCATGGGCTGCACTCATGCATTCACTATTTCTTTTGCATGTCTTTTTTTGCTGGATTTACGCATACATACAAGCATAAATATATGTATGTATTTATAAAAAGCAATAACTAAAACAGATGCTAATTACAAAAGTTATACGTGTCTAACATTGGTAGATCTTATTTTGACCATCCGCTACAAATGTCTTAAATAATCATTAATACAGAAAATAAAAATATTAATTTATTTATGTGACATTATTCTCATCCCTTTCATCTGCTTTCTTAATAATTTATAATTTTTTAATTATTTAATATAAAGTGACTTTTGTTAAATTCTTTCAAATTTATTTCTTTCATATGCGTATTTCCACGTAAAACATAAACATAAATTAAAATATAAAATCTATTTGTCTTAAATGCAATCCAAATAAAATATATTTAATATTTTTTAATGCTGACACGAAGGTTAAACACACAATATTTTCATAAGACTTTTTCACTATAATTTTTGTGAAAATTTAAACTGAAAACATTAATAAATAAACAATGTTAATATTATGCTAATCATAAAATGACACATGAATTTAGTATACATATTTTTTCAACAAACAAATAAATGGTAATAATTTGTTTTATTTTTTATGTTTATTTCTTTTTTTTTTATATACATCTTTGATGTTGAATTTAAATTTGTTTTAGGGCAGCTAAATAAATCATAATGACAGTGTTTTTTCTAAGAAGAACGGAAACAGTTAAAAACGAATATATATGTTTGGAAATTACTTAAATATTTACATGCATACGTATGGTAAATTATGGATTTATTGTATATGTATATTTTTTAAGTATTTGAGTACCCTACTCACACTTTAGGATTGTTTAGGAATTTGGGGATACGAGTAGGACTGTCTAAATTATTTTTAATTAATTAAATGTTATTTTTTAGCACTTAGAAACATTTTTATTTAAACAATAATCTATAAAAAGCGAGATTTTTTAAGTGTAGTTTTTTAAAAATCTAAAAAAACATTTAAATTCGCATCATATATTTAAAATTTTTTTTATTGGAATCGATAAATTGACCTTTGCCATTTACTTTTTAAAAATAACTTCATGTAAATATTGCCCGCGGTTCCGGTTCAAGTGGTCCATTCATATGGTCCAATTTTGCACCACTTTTTCCAGCATTTCGGCCTGTACTCCATGAATAACACGTGTTATATTATACTCCAACTGCCGTATTAATAAAAAATATTTTAGGTTTATTGGAGGCTTATTTGAAAAACTTCTGTGCAACATCTGTCAAATAAGCCTTTCATACACCTAAAATATTTTTTATGAATACGGCACTAAGGCTTCAATCGTGTTTGGCTTATCCACATAGACCAACGACTTCACATAACCCCACAAGAAATAGTCAAGAGGCGTCAAATCACATTATCTTTGGCACACAGTGCCATTTCGAGAGATAAACTGTTCACCAAATTCATCCTTCAATATGTCCATTGCTTCACGAGCTGTATGCCATGTGGCACCGTCTTGTTGAAACCACATATTAACCAAGTCCAACTCAGCCAATTGGGGCAAAAAAAGTCGCGTATCATGGCTCGATATAGTTTGCCGTTGATGGTAACGTTTATTACACGGTCGTCTTTGTAGAAAAATGGACCGATGCCCATAAACCACACCAAGCTGTCGGGATGCAGTCGATGCTCGTTTGTGAGTTTCTCCATGTTGAAATGGCAGAGTGTACTGAACGCTTCTCACTTTCACAGATGTAGTTTGGACACAATTACCAACCAGTGCTACCAACCCGAAAAACTTAATTTATAAAAAATCACTCTTTATATAAAAGTGAAAGTCTGCCTGTCTGTGTGTGTGTGTTAGCTGTAGACTCCAAACCCGCAAGGCTGATCGGATTCAAACTTTGGCAAGTTGTTGTATACATTCCAGGGAGTGTCTACGGGTGGTAAAAAGTGGGCTGGGCTACGCCCATAATAAATAAGTTATAATTTTTAGCTACTTGCACTTGACCGATTTTTTGTGAAACTTTGTACACATATTTAACTCTGACGATTATACAATTTCGTGATTAGACAAGTGGGCAGTGCCATGCCCATAAAAAAATTAATTATTTTTTTTTAGCTTCTTGCACTTGATATTCAACTAAAATTCAGAATGCATTTTTATTCATTAAGAAGCATAGCAACTCGCGCCGGGCTTGGCTAGTATTAAATAAAAACCGGTTATTCGAACAGATTTTCCGAATAAAAACTGAAATCCGGTTTTTTAAAAATTACGATTTTTTTTTTTTTTTTTAAGTATTACATTTGAACTTTTCTTAATTTGTATTATATTTTATATTAGGCTATAAGTTCTATGTGATAATGACAGAATATCTAGGAAAAGTTAGTTATCCGATAATAGCTGAGTAGAATGCATTTTCGAAACCAGCTACGGTTTCATCATCAGCACTCTTTTGATCAGAACTACAAATGTTGTGTGTAAATATCAACTATTTAACTCAGTATTTTATTGAAAATTGAAACATAGAATTATTTTTTCTCATTTATTCATTTCTTTCCTATAACATTTTTTTTAATTATTTAAAAACGTGTTTCTTATATCCATAATATTTTATTACTCTATACTTAAGGCTTGAAGTTCAAGTGAATTCCAGATCAAGTGCCTAGTTTATGTTTTACAAATTCATGTAAAACAAAAAATTGTATTAAACATTTTATACTGTGCAACTTTTTCGTTCTTAACCAGCCCGAAATTATAATAAATTTTGAACAAACAATATAATTTATAAGTTTATTTTTTTTTTTTTTGTTAATACGTTTTTGTGGTCACAACTATTTTGCGTGCGTGTGTACATTATAGTATTGTGTCTACCATGGACATAAATTATGTAAATTTCTTAATGAACTTTTTTTAAATTTTTATAATAGAAGCAATAAAATTTATTAAAAAGCTTTTATACATTTTTACAACTGTAAATGGTATAATAAAAATTAAAATAATATATTCATAGCGAACCATAATTTTATTTTCTAAATAAATTAAAAGTGAAACATAGAAAACACATTTCAACCATATAAATTAATATAAACATTTATGAAATATTTTAGAGTGAAAAGTGCAATTCGGTGTATAATAAAAAGATATTTAAATATACATACATACATGAATGTATGTATGTATGTATGTATTTATGTTAAGACTGTCTCCAAAATATTAGATGATCTCATAGATTATTCTTACTACAGAAAAGAAAACAAAATATAATTGTAATAAATTTAATTTCTTATTTTTTCATGTTGACAAGCCAATTTATTTTCAATACCTAACTCATTGTAATACACACCTTAATTTTTATTTTAATAAATAGTTTTTTTTCTTTATTTCACTTACTTAAAACACCCACCTGAAAAAATATACAAGTAAAACAAAAGAAGACAGCAACAACAATAGTATGCAGCACATTATTTAAAATTAAATTTTTTTAATATTTTGTATATTTTGACAGTTTATACAAAATTTATATGTCTATTGTTTAGAAAACTAATAAATTTATGAAAAATATAAATAACTGTCAGTTTGACAACACCCCATTGACACTTTTTGCCATAGACATGCATACGTTGTTAGTGTATTAACTTATGAAGTTTTGATTTTATATGTGAAACATAAACCATAAGCCAGAAAAGGGAGAAAAAAGAGGTTTTCTGCAAAATAACATAAATAAATAAATTCACAGTGTTACTGCCGGTTTTTTTTTGCATAACAAATGATCAAATATCAAATATTGTATTCCTACATACATACATAAATAAATAATAATCGTTGTTTATTTGTTTGTAGATTTTTCAACATTGAATGTAATAGATTCTATGGAACGTATCTATAATCAGAGTGTCAAAATTTGTTTGATTTATTTGTTTGTATTTTTTTTTTATTTTTTTTTTATTTAAGCTGTTAAACAAATACTAGCGAAATCGGTTTTATTGTAATAGTAACACACTTTTAGTTTGCATAAATGTATAACGCTTAACACTGAAAATTATTCACAAATATACATAGTACATCATGCGTAAGTAGTGTGATAAGTGCTCAGTCCTAAAACTTAATATTAAATTAAATATTTATTGAATAAAACTTAAAGAAATTAAATTAGTAAAGGCTTTTTCATGAGGCCATAGATTTTAATACCCTTTACATAGAGTGCAAGTGTATATAAAGATTCGTGTAAAATTTCTATAATAATCATTTTCGACCTCAAAGAGTATATGTTTTCTGAAATATTTTAAGTAGGAGAGTCGATTAAGCATTGTCCATTTGTCGGTGTGTATGTTGAAATCAGTTTTCTGAAGCCATTTGACATCACCAAGACCCGTGTGCACTATTAAAATATTAAAAATATTCGGAAGCAGATTGGTATTGAAAAATAACCTTCTAAGATATGAGCAAATAAACATTACTGCCTTTTTCTCTCACCACTAAAATTAGAATTGTTTAGCCTGGGATAATTTATAGCCACGCTTGAAAAATTTTGAACAAATCGGTCACTAACGGGAATATTATAGACAAAATCATTTGAAAAACAAGTAAGAGCGCTATATTCGGCCGTGCCGAATCTAATATACCCTTTACAACGTGAAGTCATGCAATAACAGTAGTTTGTATCACCATTCATCCCATATGAAATACGTATGTATGTACAAACATATAAAAAACACACGTATATAAAAACATCCCATTTTAAAATTATAAATTTACGTATGTATGTTAAAAAAAATAAAAAAAAATTTTAAAAAAAATTTAAAAAAAAAAAATTTAAAAAAAAATTTAAAAAAATAATTAATATAAATAATAATTATAAAACAAAAAAAAATATTAAAAAAAAAATAAAAAAAAATTAAAAAAAATAATAAAAATAATAAAAATATAAATAATATATTAAATAAAAAATAAAAAAAAATTTAAAAAAATATAAAAAAAAATTTTTTTGGCTCAGCTGGGATTCAATGCCACGGTTACTCTAACCAGTATGCATGTTTGTATGTATGTATGTTGTTGTTGTAATGTTGTTTTTGTGAAAAAAAAAATCGAGGTGGTCGTGGGTTTTTTCTCATATCTCAGGTGTTTATGTACCGATCTTTCTGATTTTCAATACCGATCTACTCCCGAATATTTTTGATATTTTAATACCTTACCCGGGTCCAAGTGATGTCTGGGGGCTTCAAAAAGTTGATTTCAACATACACACGGACAGACGGTCAGACGGACAGACTGACAGAGCTTAATCGACTCCCCTATTCATAAGCTTTCAGAAAATATATACTTTATGGGGTCGGAAATGAAAATTGTAGAAATTTCACACGGAATGACAAACCTATATATACCCTTTTTATACCCTTCACACAGTGAAAAAGGGTATATATAGGTTTGTCATTCCGTGTGAAATTTCTACAATTTTCATTTCCGACCCCATAAAGTATATATTTTCTGAAAGCTTATGAATAGAGGAGTCGATTAAGCCCTGACCGTCCGTCTGTCCGTCTGTCCGTCTGTCCGTCTGTCCGTCTGACCGTCTGTCCGTGTGTATGTTGAAATCAACTTTTTGAAGCCCCCCGACATAGGTTGGACCCGGGTAAGGTATTAAAATATCAGAAATATTCGGGAGTAGATCGGTATTGAAAATCAGAAACATCGGTACATAAACAACTGAGATATGAGCAAAAACCCACGACCACCTCGATTTTCTTTTCATAAAAACAACATTACAACAACAACATACATACATACAAACGTGTATACTGGTTAGAGAAAACGTGGCATCGAATCCCAGCTGAGGCAAAAAAATTTTTTTTTAAATTTTTTAAAAATTTTTTTTTTAATTTTTTTTTTATTTTTTTTTATTTTTTATTTAATATATTATATATATTTTTATTATTTTTTTTTTTATTTTTTTTTTTTAATTTTTTTTTTATTTTTTTTTTGTTTTATATATATTATATATGTATATAATAATTTTTTTTTTTTTAATTTTTTTTTTAAATTTTTTTTTTTTAAATTTTTTTTTTACTTTTTAATATTTTTTTTTTTTGTTTTTTTTAACATACATACGTGAATTTACTGTTATTGCATGACTACACGTTGTGAAGGGTATATAAGATTCGGCACGGCCGAATATAGCGCTTTTACTTGTTCACTGTGTGAAGGGTATAAAAATATATATAGTTTTAAATATATAAAATTTTCCAAGCTCTTAAATAAATTATGGACACGTTAAAGACACCAAATTATAACCTGTGGCCTTAAAAAATATTTTTGATAAAAACTAATAAATTGGTTAGAAACTAACCGAGATATAAGCACCAAAATTACACTGATTCGGTGTGTTTCCTTAAACCAAAGAAAATGTTTGCTACATATATCACCGATGAAATGAAAGGGCCTTGGGTTAGTTTTATTGCAAAAAAAACACTTGAATTAGCGAAATATAAATCTACAGCACTTTATTTATTATGAACACAGAAGATTCAACTTATACAATACTTTATTTACTATTACTATTTGTTATGCACCTTCTAATCAAACATAATTTGATATACACATAACGAACTCTGTTGTACCATTACTAAGTTAAATGCACATGTTCAACTATTTCTATTAGCACTGCCATAGGGGTTATGGTCTTCAATTATTTAAAAACTTCTATAACAATAATACTAGTGTGTTTTAGAACCAAAAATAGATAAATGGGTCACACTGCATATGAAGCAAAAAATCAAATAATTCGTTGGTAATTTTCATAACGGTCGATAACAATATACTATAAATCTTGCACTAAGAAAAAATTGTGACCCTAATCTACTGCCCGCATAATCTTGTGTAGACTAATTGACAATGTCAGTAATATAAAAATGTTGAAAAAATTGCCTTAATGATTTCATTTGAAGCAGTGAAGCCTTCGTGGCTAGTGTCAACAAAAATTTCTTCAGATAAACATTCTTATTACGCTATCTTCTTCATACCGAAAATAAAAATGTTTAACTAACCATGTAATAACGATATACATATATTTGGTATATTCTCAAGAAGTGCAAAGTGTAGTATGCCATAATGTCATAATTTTCTAAAACTGTTTATTGTAAATCTTTTTAAAATTTTGAAAAATTATTACAAAACGACACCTGGGACACCTTGTAAATTAACCAATTATTCGAGGGAAAAGAAAAAAAGTGCATAACAGAGTATATAAGTGATGCCATAACGTTCAAATTTATTTAAATTTTAATGCAATATAATCATACTCTCAGCTCTCTTACTTATTTTGTATAAAAATTAAGCAAACAAATAATAAGTACACTGGCTACCCTATAATTTTATACAGCGTTAAAGTGCAATATTTTTTTCATAATTAAGGGAAACTTGTCAGAATAGAACCAGCACTCTTACCATTTTTTTAAACAAAATCACACTTTTTAATTACTGTAATTTCCGTCTTTTCAATGACAATAGTAAAACAAATATACAACCAAGCATATGACAAACAAATTTCTTAAATTTAAAGAAAATAAAATATTTTTTAAATAAATAAGTGAAGTGTGTCGAATTGTATAATACGCTATATATTCAAAATTTCTTAGATTTTATCGAAAAATGAACCTCAAATAATTACGATTGCTATTTGTTATTAGTTCCTTGAATTGGGGTTGCTTTTAGCTGTTGACGATACTGCAACTAGACGCGAAGAATTAAATGGTTGTGGTAATCATAATTTAAGATTGTGTTTAAAACATGTTAGGATTGCAAGTTATTGTTATTATATTCAATTAAATTATCATGCAAATGTCATATTATGACTACAAATAAAGCGAACAATCTTTGCTCTTTTTTATAGCAATTATTTTTTTTTCTATTAGATTTATTGATTGTATTAACCCTTTTTAATTATTAACATTTTTTTAATTTTATCATTAATTTTAATTTTTTCAAACTTTTTTGTGTATTATTTAACAAATTTTTTTTAACAAGAAGAAGAGGAACAGTTCAAAATAAATTTTTATTAAATTTAATCATAGCTTGATTGATTTATAATCATACTGTGGTTTCACCTACCATTTAATGGTAATGTTATTTTTGGGAAGACATCATACTATTTCTGTCAAAACTATTTTGTAAATCATTTTTTTTAAGGACAACCATATTGAAGTTTTCATGAAAAAATCTTAAATATCGTTACAAAATAAATGATAACACAAAATAAAAACAAGTAAGAGCACTATATTCGACCGTGCCGAATCTTATATACCCTTCACAACGTGTAGTCATGCAATAACAGTATTTAGTTTGTATCACCATTCATCCCATATGAAATACGTACATACATATAAAAAACATACATATATAAAAACATCCCATTGTAAAATTATAAATTTACGTATGTATGTTAAACAAAAATTAAAAAAAAATATATAAAAAAATTTTTTGGCTCAGCTGGGATTCGATGCCACGTTTTCTCTAACCAGTATACACGTTTGTATGTATGTATGTTGTTGTTGTAATGTTGTTTTTGTGAAAAAAAAATCGAGGTGGTCGTGGGTTTTTGCTCATATCTCAGTTGTTTATGTACCAATGTTTCTGATTTTCAATACCGTTCTACTCCCGAATATTTCTGATATTTTAATACCCGGGTCCGAGCGATGTCGGGGGGCTTCAACATGGTTACATCATGATTACGATAGTTATAATCTATTTGGTTACCGAAAACAAGCGATAGTTATTATACCCTTCACACAGTGAAAAAGGGTATATATAGGTTTGTCATTCCGTGTGAAATTTCTATAATTTTCATTTCCGACCCCATAAAGTATATATTTTCTGAAAGCTTATGAGTAGGGGAGTCGATTAAGCTCTGTCAGTCTGTCCGTCTGACCGTCTGTCCGTGTGTATGTTGAAATCAACTTTTTGAAGCCCCCTGAAATCGCTTGGACCCGGATGAGGTATTAAAATATCAGAAATATTCGGGAGTAGATCGGTATTGAAAATCACAAACATCGGTTAATAAACAACTGAGATATGAGCAAAAACCCACGACCACCTCGATTTTTTTTTTCACAAAAACAACATTACAACAACAACATACATACATACAAACTTGTATATTGGTTAAAGTAAACGTGGGATCGAATCCCAGCTGAGCCAAAAAAAAATTTTGTTCTTTTTTTTTTTTTTTTATTTTTTTTTTTAATTTTTTTTATTTTTTTTTTTGTTTTATATTTATTATATATATTTTTTATTTATTTTTTTTTTTAATTTTTTTTTTAAATTTTTTTTTAAATTTTTTTTTTAATTTTTTTTTAACATACACATTGCATGACTACACGTTGTGGAGGGTATATAAGATTCGGCATGGCCGAATATAGCACTGTTACTTGTTTAATTTGCCCCTGTTTTTTACCAACAAACAAAGATATTAACGGCATTATTTACTAATATTTCTGTAGTAAGGCCTCTAGCACAAGTAATATAAAAAGCCAAATGAACAAGTGAGTCTGACGTAACTAAAATGTTTAGCACTTTGGTTACATATTTTAAAATAATCGTAGTAGCGGCATGCGGTAAGATTTTGGTATTACACGATATGTATTTTAGTCCAAAAATGCAAATGAAACACATGTGTCCGAAGCGAATACATTTATGCAAAATTATGTTACAGCCACATGCGTATGTGGCTTTTTACATTTCGTTTACTATAGGCTTAAGACAATTAATCTAAACCAACTCATTGTGCATAAAACATTGGCCTGTGACCAATGACTAAGAACTTGCGATTAAAGTAGAACAACTTGCACTCAAATCTTTTATAATTACAGCAAAGGGAAGGTGTAAAACCAAAATATTATAGTTATGGTGAATAGATTTAACACAAATAAAAAAGTTTACGTTATGGCAAACTATAGCAATTCATCATCGCGAGATTTTTCCATATAAATTTGTCTTAAAAGTGAACTATTACGTTCAAATTCCCATCAACAGTCATGGTGTATAAAACAATATTTTATGATTAAATAGATTTTATCTCGACTAAAACTAATACAAAAGCGAAAAAAATTTACATTTTCCAGATAATCTCAATTTAAATATTTTCCTGAAATTAACATTAAACTTTTTGGCCTCCAATTAAGGCGACCCTATAAATTTTATATAATCTGCTCTTAACTTACAGCGTAATCCATGTAAAATCAGCCAATGTCTTACAAATTTCATTTATGACAATCTAAATGCGACAATACATTTTCAACAAGTTTATGCGGAGGAAGTTGCTTAGAAAAACCATCGAAAAAATAACGCAAAACATTAACAGCAACAGAAAAACAGTTGGTTGCTGATTATGATTAAGTGTTAGAAATCTTGCAAAATATCATTATTATTGCATATTTTTCTTTTAGGTTGTTTTTCATGTTTGTTTTTGCTTGTAACTGTTGGGCATATTTTGTCATAAATATTATTTATTATTTTCAATTTTGCCTTGTCAAGGATTCTATGGGGGTACTTGTTTCATGTTAACGAATATGAACTTATGGCAACAAATTATTGTAAAAATTACAAATGGTAGACAGACCAAGTTTATGGTGATTGATTGTCTTTCAATAACTAGGAAAATATTACAGTTATGAATATATAAATATAAACAAAATTTAAAGGAGATATTAAATAATTTCTGCGGTCTATTATAAATAAGACTTCAGAATGTACCAGAAGTGTCGTCGGTATGTATGTAGGTGTCGGAAGCATACCTAGTTTTTTCACATTTTCATTGTACTTTCCTTGTGTAAAAGAAAACATTTTAAACTGTATCTGTACATGTAAGAAACAGGAAGAAGTAGAATTCCAATAAAAGCTTTTGTTTCTTATTCTTCATTGATCAATTCTCGTTCTGTGAAGCTGAAATTTTTTTTTAGTCAAAAAAGAGTATGATGATACCAACTTCCGTTTATTATTATTTTTAATTAAAACAACAGAACCTTTAACAACTAAATGTGATGCCTTAAATTTTTTTTGCGAAATTAAACAAAATATTAATTTATCGCTGCTGAGAGTATAACAAGACGCATGGCATTATTTTTCTAACAAAATATGTTTTTCTTGAAAAGATAAAATTAACTATCGGTTCTAAAAACAAATCTTAAACACTTTATCCTAATATTACCCTTAAACTTGTGTGCGACCTAATTAAATTTTCCCACAAACCTCAATGCAATTTAAATGAAGCAGATTGTTGACAAAAATTAACTAAAGTACTAAAACAGCCAAGTGGAAAGTAAAGGGTCCGCCAAATAACTTTTTTTTTTAAATGCTATAAAAAAAAGAAAGTGTAGCTTCGGCTGTGTGGCACGTAGCGCCGTCCTGTTGAAACTAAATATTGCCAATATCCTCCTTTTCAATTTTTGTGAACAAAAATCCGTTTAACATGGCCCGCTAACGATCGCCATTGACTACAGCCACTGCTTGCTCATTTTCGAAGAAAAATGGCCCAATTATGCCTCTGGACCAAAATCCGCACCAAACAGTGACTCGTTTTGGGTGTATCGGCTTTTCAATGTATGCGTGCGGGTTTTCTGTGCCCCAAATGCGACAATTTTTCTTGTTTACATACCCGCCAAGACCAAAATGAGCTTCATCTGAAAAGATGATTTTTTGTTACAAAATCGGCCAAAGTAATGTCGCAATATTTTCCAGCGTTGTTCAAGCATATACACAACCATATTAGTTCAGCGGAAGGATAAAACTAATTATCTGTCAAATCAGACTTGAGCAAAGTGTTACCATTCTCGAAATAAGCACTAGTTGAAAAAAACGTTAGATGGCGAACAAGAAAATCTATGGAAGAGCAAATCGAAACCAATACAACATACAACCAATAAAGTATACCACTAGATTAACTGTGTCATATAAACATGTTTAAAAAATAAATAAAGATTTTATTGATAACTTTGGCATGCCACACCAAAAATTTTGAAATTGGCCCACCATGTATTATATCCCACGACGAAAAACATCGATTTATAATTTATTTTATTTCAAATATCACATTCTTAATTAAGAAAAAATACATGCCTTTAGGCAATTAACTAAAAAAAAAAAATTCAGTTAAACTTCAATGAAATTTTCACTAAAATTCACCTGTTAAATAATGTGTAAAACATTTTCGTATTTAATCACAACAAATTCAATTTAATTACAGCTATTAAATTGTCAAAAACTGACTTAACAATATACGAAAAACAATTTAGTTTAAATTGTTTTCGTACAATATAAACAACTGTAAAAAAAATACAGCAAAAAATATCGCACAAATGTTAAGTGTTGCCATAAATAACCTATAATTTAGTAGTATAGCAAATCATGTTTGAAAAGTTATAGTAGCAGCAAAAAAAAAAAAGCAGACAGTCGTGTTTAAACTAGACTGAAAGCAATTATGATTAGCATATTAATGCTATTTATTTTGAAATTAAAAAAAAACCAATTATAATAATATGTTCTAAAAACATTGGCCTAAAATAGTGACTCTTGTTAAAGTATCGATAAGTTTTTTACCCACAGATATCAATTACAACAACAAAATAATTTCTAAGACCGGTACTGGACTTCAAAGATATTTTTAAACTACTTTTAGTTATTTGTTGTACCCTATGCTATTTAAATATAAAACATAAAATTAGTGTATTGTAGTAAGAGTTTAATAGATAATATTATAGAGGTTTATAATAGATCTAAAATACATATATACAGGGTGAGCCAAAAGTCGTCATGGGACTTAAACATTTAATAACTTTTTTGCTTATATATTTTTTTTAGATTATAAAATATACAAATTGGAAAATGTTTGTATACTAACTTGACGTTAGTCAAAGGTAGGACTTTTTACGACCGATAAATAGCTTTGCATTTATTGTTGTTGTTGTTGTTTATTGTTATTGTTATTAGAAATATTTATATTTAATTAATAAAAAAAAATAATAAATGATGGCATTATAATGCAAAGTCATTTATCGGTCTGACAAATTCCTGCCTTTAACTAACGGTGTTGGCGTCTATCTGATATAAATACATTTGTAACTTAAGTGTAGACCATACGTAACATTGTGAGGCGGCGCGTTTTGTTTAACGGCGTAAAATCTTTACCGTTTTTATACCCTTCACCTGTGGTGCACAAGGGTATATATAGCTTTGTCATTCCGTTTGTAATTTCTACAATTTTCATTTCCGACCCCATAAAGTATATATTTTCTGAAAGCTTATGAATAGAGGAGTCGATTAAGCCCTGACCGTCTGTCCGTCTATCCGTCTGTCCGTCTGCCCGTCTGTCCGTGTGTTGGTTGAAATCAACTTTTAGAAGCAACTATATGTTCCTCAGATCTGTATATGGTATCAATCTCTTGGAAATATCCAGGAATGAATCGCTATTGAAATTCAGCACAATCGCCCAATAACTTTCTGAGATATGGGCAAAAAACCACAATTACAACAACAACATACATTCATACATACATGTAAAAAACATACCAAACAAAAAAAATTACAAAAAAAAAATATTAAAAATAAGAAAAAAATAATAAAAAAAACTAAAAAAAAAAATTTTAAAAAAATTTAAAAAAAATTTAAAAAAATTTTTTAAAAAAAATAAAAAAAAAATAATAAAATATAAATAATATATTAAATAAAATAAAATTTTTTTGGCTCAGCTGGGATTCGATGCCACATTTATTCTTGCATGAATACACGTTGTGAAGGGTATATAAGATTCGGCACGGCCGAATATAGCACTGTTACTTGTTGTACTTGTTGCTCTTGCTGAACACTTGCTTTCTTGTTTTACCAAGTGATAGACGCCAACATTTTTAAATTAAATTGTAACAACCTTAAAATTTATTAACTAAAATAAATAAAAGTGAAATAAATAGAAAATAAAGAAATAATAAATAAAATTAAAAATTAAAGTGTTCATTTAATAAAGAAGAGCCACTGAACAACAGATTGTATTAAACCAATATATAGAGACACTCAATCACCACCTTCTGGACATCAGCGATATCCAACCACCCCATTTGTAGCTCCTGCAACTGGACACCAACGATCGAGGTAAACAAATGACAAAATAATGCCACTTAAATTACACCCGTTTTCAGCTACGTATTGATGTTCTAGTTTTAGGCTATTTTCTATAACATCTTTCGAAATTTGTGCCTGTAGTGCTTAAATTTCTGTTACAGTATTGTTCTTATGTACTCGCTCCTTCAAACGATCCCAAAAAAAGTAGTCATATGCTAAAAAGTCTAAAGAACGTCTGACCAAAGTAATTTCGAATTCTAGGAAATTATTCGCTTTAAAAAAATTTTACTTAAAAGTGCTGTTCTATCTCGGGCAGTAAGTACTGTAGCTCCATCCAGCCAAAACCACATCACAGGTCTATTTTTAAGAGTCGAACGTTAAAAATGTTCCAAAAACCGATACCCCTCTACATTTACGGTTACAGCACTTCTGTCTTCATTTGCGAAGAAGTAAGGTCCAATGATATTTTCAGATGTTATGTCACACCATAATTTAAACGTAATGGAGTGCAATTAACATTAATGAATGACTCTTAGATTTTAAGAACCCCAGAATCTAGTGTTTCACTCATTAATAAAGGCATTTAAATGAGAGTGAGCATCATCACTCATAATTCAAGAATGAAAAAAATAAGATAACGCAATCCGACTATAAAAAATGCTTTGCGAATATACGTCATATTAGCCTTACAATATTAGCAATATATAAATTATGAAATTTATGTAAATAAAAGGAGAATAAAGGCATTATAGTTTATTTAAAAGTTCATTTTTAAACATATTATGGCTTATATGCTTATTAACCGCTTTTAAGTAAATTTTTAAAATTAAAAAAAAAACTTATCACTTATTTTGTTATACCCTTCACCTGTGGTGCACAAGGGTATATATAGCTTTGTCATTCCGTTTGTAATTTCTACAATTTTCATTTCCGACCCCATACAGTATATATTTTCTGAAAGCTTATGAATAGAGGAGTCGATTAAGCCCTGACCGTCTGTCCGTCTGCCCGTCTGTCCGTGTGTTGGTTGAAATCAACTATATGTTCCTTAGATCTGAATATGGTATCAATCTCTTGGAAATATCCAGGAATGAATCGCTATTGAAATTCAGCACAATCGCCCCATAACTTTCTGAGATATGAGCAAAAAACCACGACCACCTCGTTTTTTTACACAATTACAACAACAACATACATACATACATGCAAAAAACATGCCAAAAAAAAATTACAAAACAAAAATATATTAAAAATAAAAAAAAATAATAAAAAAAATTAAAAAAAAAAATTTTAAAAAAAATTTAAAAAAAAAATGTAAAAAAATTTTTTAAAAATTTTTGTAAAAAATTTTTTAAAAAAATTTAAAAAAATATATAAAAAAAAAATAATAAAATATAAATAATATCTTAAATAATATAGGATAAAATTTTTTTGGCTCAGCTAGGATTCAATGCCACATTTAGTCTAACCAGTATATACATATGTACGTATTTTATATGAGATGAATGGTGATACAAACAATTGTTATTGCATGACTACACGTTGTGAAGGGTATATAAGATTCGGCACGGCCGAATATAGCACTGTTACTTGTTTTTTTTATTATTTATTTATTTGTTAATTTGTTGTTATTGTTATTTATTAATTATTTATTTTAGCATTTTATACATTTTTTTTAAATTTTTACTTGTAATAATAATCACTTGTTTGCTAATGTAACGTCGCGCAGAATTGCAACAAACATGCGCAATGCGTAATCTTGTTTTTATCATTTTTACTCATAATCAGATTTTTATTTCTGGACAAATCTTAAAATTTAACTGCAAAATGTTTAAGTTCCCCATGATCTGGTTTTAATTCTTGCACCAATTGCACCTTATATTGGAATAACAGTATATTTTTTAAATGCTCCGTAGGTACGAACGAGCCATTTCTGCCTAGGTAGATCTCCTTCTTGTGGATTTTTCTGGTGTTTCATTAACACTTTGCTCTACACGTTTAAGGCAAATCTCTTAAAGTGTCATGGTAGTTACGAAGATGAACTAAGATAAAGAGAACAAAATTCTGACGTTATAATCTTTGCGTTAAAGTAAATAAGCCTTCTGGTAGATTTTTCTGGTGTTTCATTAACACTTTGCTCTACACGTTTAAGGCAAATCTCTTAAAGTGCCATGGTAGTTACGAAGATGAACTGAGCTTTAGGAAGCGAAATTCTGACGTTAAAATGTCGACGATGTGAAGTGAATATCTCAATTTCTTATTCACAGGAAGATATTAATAAATCCGAAAAAAAAAATTATATATCTATTATCTATTATATATATAAAAGTGAAACTCTGTGTGTGTGTGTGTGTGTGTGTGTGTGTGTTTGTGTGTGTGTGTGTGTGTGTGTGTGTTTGTGTGTGTGTGTGTGTGTTAGCTATAGACTCCGAAACTGTAAAACCGATCGGACTCAAACTTTGGCAAGTTGTTGTACACATACCAGGGAGTGTTTATGGGTGGAAAAAAGCGGGGCCACGCCCATAAAAATTAGTTATCAGTTTTAGCTACTTGCACTTGACCGATTTTTCTGAAACTTTGCACACATATCGAGCTGTCATGACTAAATAATTTCGTGATAAGAAAAGTGGGCGGGGCCACGCCTCTAAAAATGTTTTAATTTTGAGGTACTTGCACTGGATTGATTTTTCTGAAACTTTGCACACATATTGAGCTGTCATGACTTTATAATTTGGTGGTATAAAAAGTGGGCAGTGCCAAGCCCATTAAAAAAAGGTATCATTTTGAGGTACTTGCACTGGACCGATTTTTCTGAAACTTTGCAGACATATTGAGTTGTCATAGCTATACAGTTTCGTATTTAGAAAAGTGGGCAGTGCCACGCCCATAAAAAAAGGTATCATTTTGAAGTACTTTCACTGGACCGATTCTTCTGAAACTTTGTACACATATTGAACTGTTATGACTTTACAATTTCGTGATTAGAAAAGTGGGCAGTGCCACGCCCACAAAAAAATTATAATTTTTAGGTTTTTGCACTTGATATTCAATTAAAATTCAGAATGCATTTTGATTCATTACGGGGCGTAGCAACGCGCGCCGGGCTTTTCTAGTATAAAATAAAAAGTAACTACACTTATAAACGATTGTGACTTTTGGTTTATTCCGTACTTTTAAGTTTTACTGCGTCTTCCAACATAAAAATGTTTAAAAGATTGTGAAATGCCATATTTTGATTATTCTCATAAATCAAGAAGAGTACAAAAAGTGCCAATAATTTTTAGCTAAATTTCTTCTGCGTTAAAATGTAGGGTGAAAATGCACTAGAAACTCTCTGTAGATGCATTTATAAACAACAACAACAAAAAACGCACACACATTTTATATTTGTTCTCCATATTTTGTTAGTTTTGTTTGTATGTTAATTTATTATAAACAATATTTGTGTTAAACTTAGCACATTGTATATAATTAAACTACATAAATCAATCATTGTGCAGCCAACATGTTTTTTGTCATAAATTAGAAGTAAAAATGTTTACATTATTGTACGTGTATGTAAGTACAGGCTGAACAATAATAAACAATACAATGATGCAGTTGCTGAAATTGAATATTTCTGCTGTGGTTATAACCATTTAATTTGCCTTTATTGACAAATTATAATTTTTGTACTCTGACTATACATTGAAAATATGAGACCGTATCATTGTACTATTAAAACTAAAGCTTGCAGTTGGCAGAAAATATAAATTTTTTACACAAGTATGTTTTTTTAAATTTTTCTCTTGGGGTCATTAAACGTTTACTCTAAGAATTCAATTAATCATTGGTAACTATGTATTCATACTTTAAAACGAAATTATGAAGCTTAAACCATAAAATTGTAATACTGCAAAAATATATCTTCATGCATCGAATATAGCACTCTCACTTGTTATTATGAAGGTTCAATCATTAAATTGTACAATCACAATTCATTCTGTTTTTTTTTTTCAAAATTTGTACTGATCTGAGGCCCCCGGTATCATATCACCTTGAAGAATTCTCTAAGTTGGTGTTACTGCATCACGGTAAAAGGTAGTCTACTAATAACTCAATCACAGCTTATGGTTCTTATCTAGCACTGGTTATTGATGAAGACTCTTTACAATTCACATAGAAGCTGTGGTTTCTAGCTAAAGCTAGTAAAAAAAAGGCCACTTGTTCAATGGCTGATGTGACTAACCTCAGGCATGCATTATATCTTTATGCATTTTAATCTGATTCTATGGAAAACTAAACTTATACTTCTTGACAAAATTTCCAGCAAGGCGACTGTGCATTGACCGCATGATTATTTTAGGAAAGTACATTATTCAATAGTTCAGGTCGTGAATCTAACGCACTTGTAAAAATAACAGCAGAAAATGGCCGTCGATGTCGGGTGTTAATATTTATCTTTCCACGCCTTGTTCCTATCTGGAGACTAAAATCCAACTTTAAGTAACAAACGCAAATAAAATTGTATGTAAGAAAATATATCAATGAGGAATAAACCACCATATTGGAAAGCCATATATAAATTGGTTCAATTTGTGTTGATTTTGTTTATTTGTGCTAGTGTTAAGAAATATCATTTGGATTTCGGCATTAAAATTTTATTTAGGTCCACTTTTTTTTATAAAAAGAACTTTAAATTTTTTTTCCCCTTTTTATATCATTCACACAAGCGTGTAAAGGTTATATATAAGTTTGTCATTCCGTTTGAATTTTTCAACAATAATCATGTTCGATCCTAGAGAGTATATATTCTAAATCCTTATAGATAGAAGAATTGATTTAGCTAAGTTCACCTATCCGTGTGTATGTTGAAATCAGCTTTTTGAAAACCCCACGTTTTCTCCAGACTTCTTTATGGTATCAATTTATCAAATATGCTTTCAAAAACTTTGCTATTGAAAATCAATTATGTGCTTATATCACGAGCTGAGATATAAGCGAAAGAATACGACTGACTCTGTTTTCTACCAAAACAAATTTAGATTTTGCTGCTCCAGATAACTTGTTGACCTATTTGTTGAAAGTCATATAAAATATACATAAATATAAAAATATTAATACAATGGTTCAATCGGTCTATAACCGAGAAAGATATTAACAAAGATATAAATTTTTTATTGTCATTGCGATAAGATGATGATATTCATTAACAAATAACAGTATAAATAGATTGGGTAAGTGTAAACAAGGTATACATAGATTAAGAAAAATCTGTTTCACAGACAACTTACATATGAGTAGTATTGCATATTAACACTTTCTTAAAGGGTAAATAAGATTTGGCACAGCCACATATGTAACGCTTTTACTTGTTATGTATTTGGTGATTTTTAAATCGCTTCCTTTTTTCAATTGAAAAAAAATCACAGAAAATTTACAAAGTGAATGAACAATTTTCTTGGGGCAATAAATATAAATAAATATATATATATTGCCCGTAATAAGTATATCCATGAAATTAAATTTCCTTATTTAAGTGAGTAATTTACTACCGTGAAAAGTGCATATTGAAGAGCATTTCAAATCCTTTGAGTACTTCTTTTTGTGTATAACAATTTACAAAATGAAGTAAAAAACATAGAGGGTGTCTAAGCTTAAGGTCAATGGAAATCCTTACAGGGAAAATTGTTTTAAGATTTTTGTGACGAATAATCGATTAGTTAGACGTAGAGTATATGCGGTTTCAACAAGATGGTGCCATTTGCCACACAGCAAGAGAAACAATGAATCGTTTGAATGAAAATTTCGAAAATCGCATAATTTTATGACCGAAACAATTTTATTTTTCTAACGAAAACCTTTTTTTAATAAACCGAAATAAAAATATTTTTAACTTCTCAAAAAAACTCTTTTTATTAAAATGAAAATGATAATTCCAATTTGGACATCCTTTAGAAAAAAACTATTAACCTATTATTTACTAAAATTTATTAAAATCGATTCCTTATGACCTTATATTTATAAGGTCATTGAAAATGTCCAAAAAAAATACCAAACACGATTTTAATCTTTCTTTAACAAAATTTGCGTTAAGTTTTCTATGTTCCACTGTATAAATTTTTTGTTTTTTTAACTGAAATAAAGTCAAGAAGAAACAAAACAAAATTTTTTACTTAATGACAAAAAAAATGAACTCAACATTATTACACTTTAAACTGGTAATATTGTAAAAAACATTAAGCGACTATGTCTTGTAAAACTCCGTCCGTCATTCTAAAAAAACTGCCTCTTTGTGTGTATACTTATTCTAGAGTGCGCGTAAGTAAGTGAGTGCAGTGCAATGCAGCGAAGCATGCAGTATTGTATTTACTTTAAACCATTATTCAAGTGTTTATTGACGTTTTATGCGTAAATTAACTTAAGCGTCAAAACTTACACACACTAATGTCCGTCTTATGGTTTCACAGTAAGTATGTCTTTCGATCGTAGTGATTAAGTAAATGTAGTGGTTACATATCGTTGGTCACAATTAGAAAGGCCCTAACTTAAAAAATTGTAACTTTACAGGAGGAGGTAAAAACTTAATAGAAACTGTATTATGATAATGAAATTTCTTTTGTAAAATATCCTGTAAAACCGATAGTTTTGATACTATTGAATTAGATTTGTCGAGGTGTTTTTGTGGGAAATCTATTGAAATCAATAAAAAAAACTCTGTATTAATTAGCACTTACTTTGCAAATTAAATGTTTGAACAATGTGTAGTTAGGAAACATTCGGGGGATTTAGGCGATAACTTTTAACTAAGATTCGGACCTAAAACCTGAGCGTTCAGTGCAACAATATTGAAGAAAATACAATTTTTTCACTTCACCTAAAGTTAATATAATTTATTGATTTTTTTAAGGATTTACAGTTGTTGGTGAGAAGCTGACGTCTTTCCAACGATTACTTGACAAAGCAGTGCAGGAGATCATTCCTTGTTCTTTTTGTAACGACTGTTTGAGAACAAATGCCCTCAATCGACAGACTGACTCGTTCATATCTTTGTCAAAAAATCGTTAAAGCAAAACGTTAAAATTCATAAAATTCACAATAACCAAAATTTACAATACTTATTCTTCAGGAATGGGAGTATTTCGTATATAAAATATTAAATTATTTTATCGATTACTATTTTCTTTCATGAACGAAATTAAACTCGAACGATCGACTTCACTGTGCTTTTGGTATAGAGATTCTAAGAAGAATTTTTAAATTTCGATAACGTTCGACTGCAGTAATTTAACCCCTGGATTTATTTAAACAAACTCAATTTAGGACCTTCCTACTGGTGACCGTCGATAAAAACGTATTTACGTTGTTGACGGGTTTCATATGCCTGTCATATGAAATGTGCTGTCAAACTGATTTATATTATTTTAGCGTTGTAAAACTTTAATGCATGTTGCAAGTTGTTTGTGTCTTTCAAATTTATTTATACAAAATGACAGTTAACATTAAACGCTTTATATTTTTCTTGCCAATGATTAATGTTTAAACATCTTGTTTTAAAATTTTCTTAATGCATTATTTTTATGTAATCGTAGAGGAAAATGGAAAATTGCTTTTAAAATTGGTTACTTGTTTAATGGAATTGCAAAATGCTTGATTAGTTTAATTATCTTAGATTAAAGTTTCTGTAATGTTAAAGAGAATTTGAAATGTTAAGTTAAATTATCTAGGAAACAAAAGTAACTCAAGGTTTACAAAAAATAAATATTTAAAATTTTTAAGTGAAAATCGTTAGATTCTCTTAAACCACAGTAAATTGAAAATAACATTAACGTTAACAGCACTAAAAATGAAAGTCTTCATCTAAATCAAAAACAAATAATAAAAACCACACCTTGGCATTTTTAGACAACTTGGCAGTAAATCATTATGCGATAAAAATAAAAAAAAAAACAATTTTAACAGCTATTTTCACTTTATCCAAAACGCGTTTGGTATGTGTCTTAAAATTAATTAACATATTAAACTTTTATTATTACTAAATCAATCGGAAATCAACAAAGTCATAAATATTTTATTTCAGTTATTCGTTCATACAAATTCAATACGAAAACAAAATACACTAATTAAATTTTGGTATAAACAAAAAATCATAAAATTTTTAATAAAATTTGGGGGATTTACAAAGTATGATATCATGGTATTTTTATTATTTTGAAACGTTTTAACAATATTTTAAAGCATTGCAAAATTTGAAAAAAAAAATTCTCTACTTGTCTATATAAAATATGTTTTAAATTTAAGTCATTTTTAAACAGTACCATACAAAGCATAAGGTTGCTATAATTTCTAAAGACATATTTGAATAGGAATAATTAATTAGAGAATAAAACCCTGCAGTGCATAGTAAAACCAATCACAAAGGTGTCTCAGTTAGAATGCACTTGTGATTTTTTTTTTATTCGATAATTACTGTTTTCATAAAGACTTCTTTGACTTTTTCACAAAGATGTGACCGTATTTCACCGATAACGTGGAAAATTATTTCTAGTTTATTCGCATATACCAGAGATTTCACAAAACCACAAAAAAAAAATGTATCGGTGTTAAATCGCATGATCTTCTTGGCCAGTTCTCATTAGAATTTGTAAAAATTATTTTGGAAATCATTGCTACATGAAATGTATTATTATTATTTTATTAGCTGTGTGACAGGTAAATGCATATTGTCATCTTGCTTAACCACGTGTCGTTTAAATTTATATTTAAACATTTACTGAGTAAAAAAGTATCTTTCCCTGAAAATGACTCAAATCTATACATTACGAAAGGAGTTATAGAATTTATACCGCACAGTGTCTTTGACAAAATTGCAAAAATTGCTCTTTAATCATAAGACTTCCAACAACGGAAAATAAAGGTGATTCGCCCTCTTTAGAGCCCGCCTCCCATATAACTCTTTATCTCAAATTCATATAATTTCTCTATGGACAAAGATTTTGGAAGAATAAAGGACTCTATATTGAAATATTTAAGTTGATTTTATCAGAAGCAGCCACTTTGACACGCCTACTTCAACGCCCACTTCTCACATAATATACTGTTAATGAAATTTTAAAGCTCATAAAACCGACAAAATTATATGTACGATGATGAAATTTTGCATATACGTATTTGTACATTTCTCGTTAATGTAAGTGTAATTTTAAAAAATTTAAAAAAGCTTTACAAAATGCTTTATACATTTACTGCCGTATTTATAAAAAATATTTTAGGTTTATTAAAGGCTTTTTTGACAATTTTCTGTACAACATCTGCCAAATAAGCCTTCAATAAACCTAAAATATTTTTTATGAATACGGCAGTTAGCAAACAGAGTGCGAATTTTGGAAATAAGTTACCAGACTTGTAAAGGTGTTATGTAAGTCTTTGCATGGTGATTTGTCAATACACAGAAAAAAATAAATATGGATTTTAATTACGAAATTAATATTATTAATTAAAAAATTGTTTAATTTTGCTCCAATCATCAAAATGATACTATTAATTAAATGAAAATTAATAGTTTTAATTGAAAAAATATGGAGAAAAATATCAATTAAAACAATATTAAAAAATTAATTAAAATTTTCAATAATGAAAAATGAAAATGATTTTAATTAATTTAATCATGTCTTTATTTGAGATTTGGGTTTTATAATATTAAAGCATTTATTATATCAATAATATAATTTATTAAACCTGTATAAAAAAATACAAAAAAAAAAATTCTCTCTTTATATATATTTATTCTTAATATACATTTATATTACAAAGGAATCCATATTCTTAATTACATTTCGTTACTTAAATATATAATAAAATTAATGATAAGAAATATGGTTCCACACACATACCATATCAAAAGCCGGATTTCCAAAAATAATTTTTAGCATCAATGACGTAGATATAAAGAAACATTAACCGGTAAAAAGGCTTGATCAGGCAAAGTGAAGATATTCAACTAACTTACCTATTAAAATGAGAATTCTGAGGAATATAAAGGCACACAATAAATATGTAATGAATTTTGGCATCCTACAATGAAACCGAATCCATTTATAATATTTAAAGCAGAACATATTGTTATATATGTATGTACGTATGTGCACTTACCAGAACTTTCTCTTGCAGATTGGCGACAATTTTTCATTATTTCGCTCCTTGAGCAACAATTATATTAAATTTATTCTTAAAATTAAATTTTCAAGTAAATGTCATTTAAAATAATATATTTTATTTTTTTAAATTTTTTTCAACTGACAGAAATCTTGTTGTTTTTTGAAAATATTTAATATCAATTAAAAAATTTAATTAAATTAATGAAAACTATAATTAGAATTCAAAAACAAATTAAAAATTTAATTAATTAAACAAATTTTAGCATTATTTTTTTCTGTGTACCGACAATGGCTGAATTTATTTAATAATTAATTGGTGGATTCACAAGGGTTGCTGGCATATCGAACTTTTGTATTGTATTAAATAATTAATATTATTAAGTCTTAAAATATTTCAAATCCCTACACAGAAAAAAAATAAACATGAATTTCAATTACGAAATTAATACTATTAATTAAAATATTATTTGATTTTGCTTCAATCATCAAAATGATATTATTAATTAAATAAAGTTAATATTTTGAATTGAAACTATATTGCCCAAAATATCAATTAAAACCGTTAATTAATTTAATCACACCTATAATTGAAATTTTGGATTAATTTAAATAAAGTATTTATTGCATCAATAATGAAATTTATTGAACCTTTTTAAAAAAAGAACCCGGAAAGAAAATAGACATATTTTTTATATATATATTTTTAAATTTTAATAACATTTCAAATATTATAAGTATACGAAATATATATGTTGATTTAAAGAATATATACAAACAACACAACACATACGTCATATTCTCAACAGTAAACAGACATCTTGGACCAAGACACAAAAAATGTTCCCCTCAAAATCATGATCAAACGAAGGGAATAAATTTAAATAAGTACTTACATATAAAGGTTAGAACCCAATATAATATATTGAAATATTGAATTCAGTCCCATCTGGATGAAAATTCTATCTCTTTATGATACCTATTAGGAACAAAGTCTGTTTTTTTTTTTTTTGTAAATATGTACTTACAAGAATTCTAATCTACTTATTGACTATTTTTTTACACCTTTCATTCAAAATGAATACAAATGACAAAAAAATTAATTTGTTAAATTTTATTTTTTAATATACTTTTTTTTCAACTGACAGAAATCTCTAAGTTTTTGAACAAATTTTATATCAATTAAAAAAATAATAATAAAAATAATTATAATAAAATATAAGAATTAATCAATTAAAATATTGTGTAAATTTCTTCGATCTTTTTATATTAATATATTGTTTTTATTTCTTCGAGCTAAAGATCAATTTTTTTATAAAAATTATTATTTTATTCCGATATTTCGCTACCACATTAGATAGCTTCTTCAGGAAAAAAAGTGATCTTTAGCTCGAAGAAATAAAAACAATAAATTAATCAATTAGTGAATTAGTTTAAAAATTTAAATATTAGTTTTTAGATCATTTTAAAATTTATGACACATGACATAATAAGGCACATTGCAAATTAATTATGTAGAAGTTTTGACCTTTAAGAATAATATTTTTCACCTTTTTGTTCGTAAATCTATTAAAGTGTATTTTTTACTTTTTGCATCACTGTGCCTAGGCACACACCAAAACTCTTTACACCAAATACATATTACCAACATATTAATTATGACTTCTAAGCATAAAAAATATCCATAAATTACAAATAGAAACAAGTTTTATTATGCCAACACATAAATAAACTTAACCAAAAACACTAGTAATAAACATGATTATAAAATGAAACAATTTATTAGTTTTCATAGTTTTTTTAACAATCATCGAAAACCCCCTAAATAAAATTATTAGGACTCGCACACACACGGCCATAGAAATGAACATCCACCACAAACCGCAAACAAAAACTTTAAAAATCTAAAAAGTTTTTTTTTTTTTAATTTTTAATTGCTAATGAAGTCTAAAAACGAATTGAATCACACAAAATAAGTATTTCAAGCAAAATTATCAATATTTCTGATTGTACAAATTGTGGCTGTTTATTTTGGTCCAAATATATTTTTGAAAAAAGAATATTAAAATAAGCAACGGAAAAATTGTTGATAGCCATTTAGCAATTTCTATATAATCATATTTAAAACATGATTTGATAATTCTGCTGCAATAAATACGCGCAGTGCACATGAAATGTTGTGTATTTAAATTAGTCAATTTGTTTCAAAACCCACAAAATATCCAATAAGTTTTTATTTTTAATATTTGTTGATTTGAGATTGCATTACGACAATTATTATATGACCGACATTATTGGTACATAATTGATTGATATAAATAAGCATGTTGAGAGCAAATTGTATGACAAATTTGTTTTAAGGGTTGAGTGTAAGCCTAAAAGTATACTGCAGTAATGTTAGAAAAGTATTTAAAGTGTTCTTGTTTAAAAATCAAAAACATTAACAATTATATTTGAATCCGAAACGGGGATTAAAAAGAAATTGGAAGATTCTACAAAAATCTTTAGCGGGAATCTAAATCTTTCTATTATGTACCTCCACCAAATATTCTTTTTGAAGAAATATCATTATAGAATCTATATTTTTTTGTGCAAAGCAGCCAACTATTTATGACTACAAAAAATTATTTTCATTTAGTAAGAAAATAAAAGCTTTTATATACTTGATATTTTAATTCAATAACACCTTTATGTTATTTAATAAGCACTTTGCTTTCTAAGAAATCTTTTTTAAAACTATTAAAAAATCTAACAAATAAAGTTAAGTGTAAACAAGTAAGAGTAACACATTCGAATGCGCCTAATTTTATAGCCCGTTCGCACAATTTGTACCATTATGAAATAACAATAACTGGCAATTATATGGTGCAAAACTGATCACCAAAACTTATTAAATCGATAACTTAAGCTTTTAAATGACCCATAGGTCAAAGATTTCTGTAAATATTGCCAAGGGAACAAATTTTAGATATATGTTGCTAGAGCTTCCAAAGGAACTGCAAGATCTGATCGTAATATGCAAAATAACTGATTTTCAATATCAACATTTTCGAAAATATATCTGATTAATTAATACCATATACGAGTCTAAAGTAAATATGGAAGCTTCAAAAAGTTGATTTCAACATACACACGGACAGACGGACTTAGCTATATTAATTAATCTATCAATAAGGATTCAATGATAATATTGTAGAAAGTTAAAGCGGAGTGATAAACATTTTAACACTCTCCTGTAGAGGGTAAATATAATAAATTCTATACACGTAAAGAATAAACAAAGATGAGTCGATAACAATCTAAGAGTGATATACGAAGTTTAAATTTTATGATTAAGATTGAAACATATTATTATTGCAAGTTATAATTAGCATGTATAAAATTATTGTAAAGACGCTAGCTTGCTAGGTTGTTATATGTACACATACCAAATTTTATTTAGTTCCGTTCAGCCGTTATTGCGCGATTGAATGACAAAAATCCAAACAGCTAAACATACGAACATTCACATTAATTGTATTTGTACGATAACATATTGTGTTGTATTTTTGTGTAACCCTTTTCTCTTAATAAGAAAAAAGGAGAAGTGAAAAGGAGGTAAAATTTAGTTCTTCGAGTTTCTGCTAAAATTTTCTTATACTTAAAACACATGAGAAGTGAATAGTACAAACCATTCATTTATCCAACCTTATAAACCATCTCCTGAAAATTTTGAATCGAATAAAAAAATCAGACAAGTTACATATATAAAGGGTTTTTCAGTAAGAGCGCTACAAAAGTTTTTTTTAAATGAAACAAAAATGGTTTTGGATATCAATGAAATTCTTTATTCCTGTGAAAGTACGTTCGATGTCATTATGTATGGAACTCGATTCGTTTTGCATGGCCACCACAGGCACGCTTGCAGAAGTCCAGGCACTGAACCAAATTTTCGACAGCTTTCAAGCATAAATTGGGCGATACTGCAATTTCACGTTCGATATTCGTACGAAGTTCATCAATTGTCGCTGGCTTGTTGGCATAAACCATAGACTTGACATAGCCCCACAGGAAATAGTGTAACGGCGTCAAATCACACGATCGAGGCGGCCAATCGACTGGACCATTTCGTAAAATAACACGTTCTCCAAACTTGGTTTCCAATAAATTGATTGTGACATTCGCTGTGTGACTAATAGCGCCGTCCTGTTGGAACCGCATGTCCTCCAAGTCCATATTATCCAATTGGGGCCAAAAATATTCTGTTATCATTGAACGGTAACGATTCCCATTCACAGTAACGTGCCGGTACGCACGGCCCAATAAACCGCACCAAACCGTAATTTTTTCGGGATGCAATGATGACTCATCGAGTACGTGTGGATTGCTGTCTGACCAATAACGCATATTTTGCTTATTGACGAAGCCATTTAGCCAGAAATAAGCCTCATCGCTGAAGATGATTTTTCGATGAAAATCCGAATCATTTTCAATTTGTTGCTCAGCCCAATTCACGAACATACGACGCTTCTGGTAGTCAAGCGGCTTCAGTTCTTGCGTCAATTTTATCTTGTTAGGATGTATGCCAAGATTTTTTCGCAAATTCGCCACAACGACGCAACAGAGATGCTTAACGCTGGAGAACGACGTGTGAGAGACACATTTGGGCTTTCGACTCGTTGTTGGCTCGCATATCTTTTCATCATGAAATGGCAAATCTTACTGAAGGGAAATGTCAAAAGAGCGGCAAAAATATCGCGTCGTTTGTTGTCCCTATCGGTCTACTTTTGTAGCGTGGCTGTTGAAAAACCCTTTATATGGACAGTATAATTTATTTATATCGTTGGCTTAATGTAAAAATGGCTTAGTACTTTTCGGGAGTACAACAAAACTTATAGAATAAATATAGAATAAGTTAGAGCTTTTTTATGAGACTATAAATCCGATATTTTCAACCAAAGCTCATTAAATTGTTTACGGGTGATGTGTTTGTATGTGAATTAAACGTTAAAAACGTGATTTCGTTAAACATCGTGGTACGCCCTTTTTATATAAGGCCATCGATTTATAGATTATTTATAACTATATTATCTTTTTATAACAAAAATATATTGAAAATATAAAATAATATAAACATGAAGAAAATGTCATTTGATATAAATGAAAATTTTAAAATATATGCTATAATTCCCATTTTCTAATTTCAATTAATTCCAAGATAAATAGTAGTTGAAAAAAAAATCGAATATAAGTATACCGATAAAGAGTAATAATAGCATAGTAGCACCGCTCTTCGCTTGATAGTTATTTTCGACTACTTATAGTTTTACGCAAAAGCTACCTAAATAATGGATCCCAAAAAAAAAAATAAATATTATTTCCTTTTTATCTCAAAACCATTTACAAGTAAATTTAGCCAAACAGCTGGCTAATTGTTTATTTTCTAATTTTTTATAGTTTCACTTCAATACCACGACATAAAGTAATCACCAAAAATACTTTAGCTTCCAATTTTAAAAAATAAAAAAATGCACCAAAACGAACATAATTTATTTAATCTCATTGCAAAGTTACATGAAATAGCGCCTTTGGACAAACAACCATAAAAATGTTGACATAAATTCAATTTGATTTATGATTGCATTTAAAACGCAATAAATGCACAATGCAACATAAAGAGAAAATTAAAGTCCCAAATACATATTGAAACGACAAAAAATAAGCGCACACACACACACACACACAATTTAGCTAAGAAATACTCTTGAGTAAACACAGAGCAAAATAATGTCGACTTCAGCGGAAGGACAGACGGACAAATCCAGCAGTTAAGAGCAAAAAATAAAAAATAAAGAAGTAGTGGCCTGTAGAAAAGACTTAATGTACAATTTTTGGACAGTTACTGTGGTCACACATAAAACAACCATGTCAGAGTCATAAAACATACAACTTGCTGATGTTGTTGCTATTGTTGCCGTTTGTTGCTCGAAAGTGACATGACACAGACATCGTGCAATGCTTAAGTGAAAATGTTGCATGCAGCAGTTGTCATGATATAATATGAATGTTCCTATTAAAATGCTGTTAATATGTTTTGCTGTTCCAGCATGTCTGTATGTATGTACGTATCACACAGTGGTAGTTAATATTGTTGTTTTAGTTGGTTGTTGCTATTACTTTAGTCTGCTGTTGCTGCTGCTATTGCAGTTCGTTATTTATGTTCATATTGTTTTAGCCTTGAGTCATTCATCTTTTAAGTGATTTAAGTAAAACGTTGAAAGATGCAACTGTAAACAAGCGGCAATAGTTCAATTTCCAAAAAAAGATTACATCAAGCTCAGGATTTATTTAAACATGAACACATTTATTTTCTTCAAACTGCCTACTTTTATTGAATCTACTAACACCCATTGCCGTAAACAACGATACATATCACATTCATACGATTCGTATTTTTTCTCCTCCTTTTTTTCCATTTTATTTGTTCCAAGCTGTTAAACAAACATGAATTAGCGCCGTTGTTGCGTAGTTAAGTGCTACACTTTCTTTAAACTGAGGAAATTTAAATATTTAAAATAAATTATATTTTGTTTAAATGGTAGCAGACTGTTTAGGGCACTATATATGTGTCAATATAGAAAAACTACTTATATCTAAAATTATCGTTTATCAGTAAAGCACTTTTTAAATTGTGAGTAGAAAATAAAAACATTTACATACATTGGTCGTTTAATTATTAAAGAACATCCCTACAAGAAATGAATGACTGTAACTAACACATACAAAATGTTTGTACTAACACTATAGTAGCAATTTAATATATAATTCCTGCGACAGGAAAAATAATGCGTATGAAAGAGTGAGACAAATGATGTATGTTGATTTTTTGACGTTTAAAATTGGAAAATTATTGTGAAAAATTTTTAATTCAGTGTAACAAAAAGTAGTTTTTATTAAAAAAATTGCAGTTCTTTCGACGAGGTTTTTTATAAAATACTCAAGAAATAAAAGGTAAGTACGAAAGGTAGCAGCCAAACATAAATATGTATGTATATGCCTTTGCATATTCTCATAATTTTTATTTTTAACAATTCCAGCCATAATACCAATGACGCTTATACCATGGAAAAGGATTAAATTGAGCCCATCCAGGAAGCAGTGAAATTACGTATTAATGGTAATAATAAATTAAATGTAATGAAATATATAATAATAAATAATATAAAAGATAATAAATTTTGTTTTATTGTACGAGTAAAATATATACTGGTTAGCTTTGACCGATATATGCGTTAAGTGTGACTACTATTTATATTATACTAGAAAAGCCCGGCGCGCGTTGCTACGCCCATTAATAAATCAAAATGCATTCTGATTTTTAATTGAATATCAAGTGCAAAAAGCTAAAAATTATTACTTTTTTTAATGGGCGTGGCACTGCCCACTTTTCTAATCACGAAGTTGTATAGTCATAACAACTCAATATGTGTGCAAAGTTTCACGAAAATCGGTCTAGAGCAAGTACCTCAAAATTATAACTTTTTTTATGGGCGTGGCACTGCCCATTTTCTAATCACGAAATTATATAATCATGACAGCTCAATATGTGTGTGCAAGGTTTCAGACAAATCGATCTAGTGCAAGGAGCTAAAAACTATCATTTATTTCTTATGGGCGTGGCACTGCCCATTTTTTTAATCAGAAAATTATTTAGTCATGACACTTTAATATGTGTGCAAAGTTTCAGGAAAATCGGTCCAGTGCAAGTACCTCAAAATTGTAACTATTTTTATGGGCGTGGCCCCGCCCACTTTTTTTATCACGAAATTATAAAGTCATGACATCTCAATATGTGTGCAAAGTTTCAGAAACATCGGTCCAGTGCAAGTAACTCAAAATTAAAACTTTTTTAGGGGCGTGGCCCCGCCCACTTTTCTTATCACGAAATTATTTAGTCATGAGAACTCGATATGTGTGCAAAATTTCAGAAAAATCGGTCATGTGCAAGTAGCTTAAAATGCTAACTAATTTTTTATGGGCGTGGCCCTGCCCACTTTTATCACCCATAAACACTCCCTGGTATGTGTACAACAACTTGCCAAAGTTTGAGTCCGATCGGTTTTACAGTTTCGGAGTCTATAGCTAACACACACACACACACACACAGAGTTTCACTTTTATATATATAGATTTGATTTAAAAAAAACAGCTGTAGTGCAGTCGACAGAACTAATAAGTAAGAGAAAGGCGCAAAATCACATGTACACAAAAGTTTCAGTCATTTTTTTCACATTTCCCTTAAGAAACTAATAGAAACTTTAACCGATATATCAGTCACTAATACCAGTCATATAACCGGTCAAATGACCGTCACTGTTCTTGTACGGATATATGTAGGTCTAAATAAATAATTTAAATCGTAGATTAAAATAATAGCATGTTTCTACAGCAACGATATTCGTAATTCGATGTCTTATTTATAATTCAAGGCCTAATTACGAACCAAATTACATAATTTTTCTATGCAAAATTTTCAAAGCGAATTACTATTTTTGTGCGTAATTCATTTAGAATTACCATGCGAATTATTATAAAATCAGTGTCTTCTCTAATTTTTATCGGTAGTTTACCATCTCCAGCTGTCAAAAATATCAAAACAAAGCGAAAAGAAAAAAGAAAAAAGTTCAATTTTATATACATAAAAAAAATAAAATGGAAGCAAAAAGGAAAATTTTAAAGAAAGCTGTTATGTCTAGAAAACTATTGGCCACATCAAAATTATGGGATGAGACGAAATTCGATGGCTGCACTGGTCATATTTTCTTGCACTTTTTCTATTTTCTGGTAATTAAGAAAATAATGATATTATTTGCATACATTTCTTATAAATTTACAATATTACCACTATTATGACTTACTTTTTGCCTCCATTGATAAAATAATTATAATTTTCTATATAAAATTTTATATTTCTTAATGTTCACCGCCAAAAAACAAAACGATAATTCAAATAAAAAGGCTTGAAGAAGAATTGTCAAATCAAATTAACAATATATCGTGAAAACAGGGTAATTCACTTAAGTAATTTAAGGAGCGAATCAGGTAATTCAATGTGTCGAGGAAATATGCTATAAGCAACAAGTTTTTACCCTATAGCTTTTTGAAAACTTTTACAATGTAATTAAAAATTACAATGTCGTTATTATGTAAATTTTGGTTTAGTTGCAGGTATAAAGATTTATTTTATAAATCCTGTTGGCAAATTACGGTATTCGAACGTAATCGAAATTTAAAAATTCTTATTAGATTCTCTATACCTAAAGCACAGCGAACTCGATCGTTCGAGTAAAATTTCGATCATGATTTTATATGTAAAATAAATAAATTTAAGTTGCTTGTTAGAAACTTAATTACATTATTCTTATACCCTTCACACGAGACTGTAAAAGGTATAAATAAATTTGTGACTTCGTTTGTAATTCTTGCAGTATTCATTTGCGACCTTATAAAGTATCTGCGTTCTGTATCCTTATAGAAAGATAAGTAGCTATGTTGATCTGTCCGTTCGTGTGAGTGTAGAAATCGATTTGTTTAAGCACCCACATATTCCACGGATTCATGTATGATATCAGCTTATCAAAAATACTTTGAAAATTTTATTATTAAAAATCAGCAATTTTGACCGCTTAGCCTCTGAGATATGAGCAAAAAACCACTAATGCTTCCGTTTTATTAAACAAAATCAATTTTTTCAGCTCCTAGGTAATTTATTGATCTATTTGTTGAATTTTACTATAAGATATATATAAAAGAACATTAACCCATTTTGTACCAGCGGTCGAGATCTCGACCATAAACTTTTGCTGTTTTTCATTAAATAATTAAAAATATTAGGAAGTGGAATTAATTATTTTTTTTTAGTTTATAATTAAGTTTGTCTTATTGGCTCTCGGACTTAAACTTTTTTACCCCCCCTACCCCCTTTAAAATTTTCACCGGGGAGGACAATAAAATAGATTAAAAATAGCCTACTTTTAAATTAGTTGTAACTACTTACAAAAAATAGAAAAATAAAAAAATTTTATCATTTTTGATAGACAACATTTCGAATAAACTTTAATATACACAAGCTAGTTATTTCAGTTACTCAAACTTACCGTTAGACAGCCTTGAACTTAGCTGGTCGAGATCTCGACCGCTGGGATAATTAGAGCACCAAATTTTTTTTTATACTTATCTATTTTTTTTAATTACAAATTTAAAAGAATGTGTATGAGTATGAATATGAGTACAAGTAAAATTTTAGAAATAATTGAGAATTGCAGTGATGATGAGGATAATGAAATGCAGTTGCATAATTTAACCAATGTTGTGTGTTTACCTCCGCCTAACGTTGACGAAGGTTTAGATGAAGAGTTTTTTGATGATAAAGAAATTACAATCAATGAGGCAATGATATGATGTAATACGATTCATTTTTATTTTATTATAATATTTTTTTAAGAATTTGGATATTGCTCCTGTACATGAACCATTGAATGCAATAAAAGATGATATTGTGTTTAATTAGGTATTTTATAATAATATGTTGCCAATTTAACTTCTTATGACTATATTGCTTGCAGAAGGATATACACCATACCAGCTCTTCTCTCTCTTTTTTGACGATGAAGTTACTCAACATTTAGTAACTGAGACAAACAGATATGCTTCACAACATAATAATAATGGAAATTTGGTTAATATAGCCAGAATGCGCCGATTCTTTGTGATATTGCTACCATTCCGTTCCTAACCGACTTATGGAATTGCTATCATAAAGCAAGCAATGTCACGTAATACGTTCCAAAAAATAAAATCAAACTTCCACATTTGAAATAACAATGAAATCAACAAAAATGACAAATTTGCAAAGGTAACACCACTGTTTAACCTTCTAAATAGTCGATTTATGCAGTTTGGTGTTTTTGAATCAAATCTTTCGATTGATAAGCAAATGGTGCCATATTTCGGTCGTAATAGCTGCAAGATGGGGAAACCTATTCGTTTTGGATACAAATATTGGTGTTTGTGTTCATCGAAAGGGTATATTTTCCAACCATATGCTGGTGCATCAGACATGTATAACAAACAACTTGGCCTTGGTGCTAGCGTGGTTATGAGTCTATTGTCGGTTTGTGAGTATCCTAGACAACATACCGTTCATTTCGACAATTTTTTTACCGGACACCACTTGCTTTGTCTTCTAAAAGAAAAAAGTTTTTGTGCAACTGGAACAATCAGAGCAAACAGACTGGTAGGAGCAAGCCTAAAAACAAAATTACCACGACATGATATGGACAACGCATTCGATCAGGAACATAAGATTGCATTGGTTCGGTGGAGAGACAATGCGGAAGTCACTTTGACTGCGAACTATGATCTGATAGATCCTATTAGAAATGTCATGCGATATGATAGAAAGCAAAAAAACGGATCGCTGTACCTAAAGCCAAACTTATTGCTAATTATAACAAGTTTATGGGCGGAGTTGACTTGCATGATAATGCTGTCGCTAATTATCGGATTGGAATCAGAGGCAAAAAGTGGAGGTGGCCACTTCGGATTAAGTAAGAAACATACTGCCTATACTTGCACTAAGGGCAACGTAAATTTACGTGTGGGTAATTGCTTCAAGGACTACCACAAAAATTTAAAATAATATTTTTTATACAATAAAAGAAACTTAATAAAAATAATTTGGTTGGCGTTCCCGTTTACACTTTTAGAAAAAAAAAATATTATTCTTTTCATTTATTAAGCTTACTTAATATCATATCAAACAAAAATTTTATTGCTCTAATTATCCCAGCGGTCGAGATCTCGACCAGCAGTTTTCTTGGGTAATCACCGTCAGAAAAAAAAAATAAAAATCTAATAACAATTTCTGGCCCATATCTGACTATCCATGAAAATTTTATTAAGATATTTAAACATTTTTGTACTCTGGTACAAAATGGGTTAATGGAAAATATTAGTTCAATTGGTCCATTGCCTGCAGAGATATTGGCATATATATCAACTTTTTATTTAGATTGCAACAACAAAGATAAATTAACACTACAGAAACAAAAGCAAGCGCCGCTGTTAAATACTTATGTATACATGCTCGTGAATTTTTTATTTTGTCTGGAGTTACCTGTTCATTGTACAGACCATTACCTATATACGGTCTCAATTGCTTGAAAAAGTCGTCAAAAATGGGATTTAAAAATTTTTTTTATTATAGCGCCGCAGAGGCTAGTGCACAATTTCATCTTGTTATACTAATGACCTTAATCATGCCTTAAATTAAGATTATTTTTTTATTTGACAAAATGTAAATTCACTATATTAATATTAACAATAGAGTGTAAAGGGGTATAGGACGGTCGCAAAGTAGAAAGACTCTAATAATAATTGTAGCTTTATAGGAGAAGGAAAAAACGTAATAGAAAGTGTATTACCATAAAAAAAAACTTCTTTTGTTAAAGTGCTTGCAATTGCTATTTTTGATACAATTGCATTACATTTTTGTTTCGAGGTGTGTTTGTGCGTAATATGTTAGAATCACTGAAAAACTAAATTTCGAAAAAGAAAAATATATACAACTTAAGTCATTTCTAATTGTCACCATCGATATATAAGTTTGTCATTCCATTTATAGTATCAATGTTTATATGAGACCTTATAATGTATATAAATTCTGAATCCTTGTAGATATAGGAATTGATTTAGCTAAGTCCATGTGTCCGTGTAAATGTTGAAATCAACTTTTTGAAGCCCTCACTTATACTTCAATCTCTTGTATAGTATAAATTTATCAAATATATTTTTCAAAATTTTGCTTTTAAAAACCAGATATATGGACACAGTACTAGCTAAGATGCGATTAAAGGAACGTAATTGCCTCTGTTTTTTACCCAAAATAATTCATATTTTGCAGCTTCAATGGAAGTTATTGAAACTTTTGCTACGTATGTACAAAACATGTACCTTTGGCAACATTTGCAAGAAAATTTTTGGTTCGATGGGTCAATTACTGACAAATATATCGAGGAAAAAATTTTTGGAAAGAAATGTCAATTAAAACAAGTAACACTGCTATATTCGGCCGTGCCGAATCTTATATACCCTTCACAACGTGTATTCATGCAACAACAATTGTTTGTATCACAATTCATCTCATATAAAATACGTATGTATGTACATGTATAAACATACCAAAAAAAAAAATATTAAAAAAAAAAATTTTTAAAAAATTTTTAAAAATTTAAAAAAAAAAAATATAAAAAAAAATAAAAAAATATAAATAATATATTAAATAAAATAAAATTAAATTTTTTGGCTCAGCTGGAATCCGATGCAACGTTTACTTTCACCAATATGTATGTAGGTTGTTGTTGTAATTGTAAAAAAACGAGGTGGTCTTGGTTTTTTGCTCATATCTCAGAAGGTTATGGGGCGATTGTGCAGAATTCTAATAGCGATTCATTCCTGGATATTTCCAAGAGATTTATACCATATACAGATCTGAGGAACATATAGTTGCTTCTAAAAGTTGATTTCAACCAACACACGGACAGACGGATTGACGGACTTCTCTATTCATAAGCTTTTAGAAAATATATACTTTATGGGGTCGGATGTGAAAATTGTAGAAATTACAAACGGAATGACAAAGCTATATATACCCTTGTGCACCACAGGTGAAGGGTATAATACAGATTATCGTTTTCCTAAATAAGTTTTCGCACCATATAAATTTCAGATATCGTCTTGAAACTGTTAGTGGTGATAAGTAGCAAAATTTTTATATAAATTACTGAGATTTATAATTTCTAAATTCTGAACCCTTATAAATAGAGAAGTCGATTTAACTAAAACAACAACAAAAGCTAGCGGTCGCTGATACATACTTTTGTATATAAATATGATCATGATGAAACAAACTGTGTGAAGGGTATAAGGCACAGCATCTGAAATGTATTAAATACTCCTAACTGGCACATCATAAAAATTTTCGACAATATGTTTACGCAGCCATTGGCAGTACTTAAGATCATTTTTTATAAGCACAATAAACTTTAAGCGTTTAAATCAAAATTTTTAGCACTTTAATCTGCAACAAGTGCTGGATGACCACGTAGCGCTCGGTTTTACTGAAGATGTATCAAATTCGGCACTATACGTTCGTGTCATTACTGAAATTTTGCAAAAGACTTGAACAAGTTTCCGGCCGTTTATTAGCAACAGCCCGCAGACTGTTAGATACGGTTAATATATGCTTAGGCACTTCTAAATCTCAGCGATGAAATGAAGTAAAAGTTAAAGTTTATCATAAGCGAGGAGGCCTATTTTAGCGAATACGTAACAAACAAAATTTGAGCTTCTGGAGAACTGAAAATACTCACATAATTTAAGACAAGATACAATAAAGTTTTTTAATATTCTAGACATTTCAGGAGAATTAACGCTCAAATAAGATGTGAAAAATTTAACATTTTGTACCAAAAATTCTTAATTTTTAATCAATAAAATAAATTTCCAAACAAATTTTTAATAACAACGTTGCAAACCAAATAACAATTCCATTGTTTAACACCCACAATGTAGCGCAATATTCCTAATAAATGAAAACCCCTTAAAGCTTATCCCATCATCTTTATCATCGTCATCAACATCGTTCATCTGTTCATGAATGTTCATTCACTACATTGTTAATTGTCCATTTGGTCGTTGTTGCTGTTGCTGCTGCTCTTGTCGTTTATTCTGCATAAATAAAATACTAAAGTTTGTGCATTTTTTCCTCGTTCATCTTAAAGTTGCTGCAATATTATTGCCTGCAAATTGTTAAGCTTAAGTCCGATTAAAAGTTCTTTCAATTTATGCGATAAATATGTTAATGTTGACATATAAAATGCAACCATAATGTGTGCTGTTAAGATACATACTTACATGCATGCATACGAGTACTATTAATATTTATTATTGCGCCCCTATTACGCCGGTTGCTACTACCACTATTGATATTTGCTTTTTATTTTCTTAAGTTTTCTTGTTATGTATAGTTAACCAATCCTTTGGACATTTTATTGCCTGTCATCTGTAAATGCTTTTCCCGAAAGGTGCAATTTATATGCATCATGTGTTTGGGCCGTTTGGCATGCCATGTTTGGCTATAGCATAACATTGCATGCAATGTTAATACACAAATGTGATGCATGTCTAAAACTGCAACTTTTAACAATGATTAAGACATAATCTCATTCATGTAAGACAGTTAATTTCGGCCTGAGTTTGTACTCTTTCGGTTGTTGTGACATGCGAACAAATATTGAAACGTATACAAAATAGTAATAAAAAAGATAGAGAAAAATAAACATTCAACATTAAAAGGTATTTTGTGCAATAAAATAAGTTAAGTACTGTACATTAAGGTGTTTAGTTAAACTGAATTTTGATTTTTTTTGAATGGACTTCCGGCTTAAAAAGACTGCTTTGAAAAAGTGCGAACTGGAAATAATAATTTTAAAGTTGAGTATGAGTTTTGTTGGCATTAAGGTACGCTTTGGTTTGTGCCTTATTAGAAAAGATCTGCGACTTAGGAAAACCACAAAAGAAAAAAATCTAACGGGGTCAAATCTTACATCTCGCTTACCAGGTCACCACTGTTCATCACTTCCGCGTAAAATGATCATAACCTTTAATCTCACCTGATCTGGCATGAGCTGTGTGACACGTAGCTCAGTAGTTTTAAATCTTATCGGCCTTTTTTTTGGATTCTAAAATTATAGGACAGAGGTACAAAACCAAAAAGCCAGGGAATTCCCCGTTGGTTCCTTCTCCGTGAATAGACCTATATCTCTGTATAACAAGTCGGAGACACTTGAACAAAAAATAAAATTGAGTTTTATGGTTCTCCTACAGTTACAAAAACGTTAATTCAGGTACCGCAAGTCGATCTATACCATTGTATAGAAAATCGGAAACATCTGAACAATAATCACAATGAGTTTTATGGAACTCCTCCAGTTACAAGTAAATGAGTTTATTTGGTACTCATGCGGCTAATTGTAAAATTGTCTGAAAACTGTATCCAAAGCACAGTTACTTGACGTCACACAATTGGCCATGCAACAGTGAGACGTAAAACACTCGAAGTCGAAAAAGAAGAAACGACCTAATTTCCATTAAACGATAACAGCAATGAAGCGCGAGCTCTTCACCCGACCAGCTGAATTACGACTGCCTATAGCGATTGTAGTTGACGGTGATGGCCTGGACAACATCGTTCTCAATGAAACACGGAGTAATGGTATTGCCAATCCAAAATCAATACCAAACAGTGTCTTTATCAAAATAAACTAAACGGTCTTGGATCTCATGCGACAATTCTTCATATAGATGTACCTATTCATCTAGAAATTTTGTTTATGTTTATGCATTCACTTATAAGAAATTTTGCTCACTGAAACAATATCATTCTCTGATGTGTATATATTAACACCCATTGGTTTTTTTTTTTTATTTTAAAACAAAACACTTTAAATGTTAATTAAAGTGTTTTATTTTATTAAATTACCTCTTGAAAGGACTATCTATCCTTTAGATTTCGTTAGTTTCACCAATTTTTCTACGATGTAACTAGTATTTTTTACGGTTGTGGTCAGCTGTTTTTACTCACAAGTGGGATATAAAAATTTAAAAAATTTATATTTTTTTAATCTTCTAACTCCACTTCAAAGTAAAATTTAATCCTTCCTGAGAGTTATTTGCTATATAATTAAATTAATCATTTATTACTCAAACAATATTGTAACCTCATATTGGTTTTCATTTTTAACAAATAATTAAAATCATTTTGCTTTCAATAAACCTCATATTTTTTCTCTAACCAGACGCTATCCGTCCTGAATTTAGTTTGCAATCACAACCCTCAAATACCCCATGCGGCATTTTAGCAGTTTAACCTATCCCTGGAATACAAATACAATGGCAATCCAGTCAATACTTTAGTTTTTTATATTTCTAATACAATAACACAATTTTCAAAACCGTCTCACTAATATGTACTAAGTACTAATGACTGTTCGAATGTTGTTGCGTATAGCTAAGAACAATGGAAAATCTCTTATCGCATTTGTGGTTTCTAACATGGTATTATGCAGGCTGGCATAGAAACAAACAGACAGCAGTATTGTTAGGTTGTGCTGCTATTTGTACAATATTGTGATGAAAATCTTTCATTGGAAAAGTACACACACTCTATTGGGTTGGTGACCAATGGCAATAAGAAGAGTTTGATTACTAGCGACTGTTTAGTTGATGAAAGGTTTGTGTTAGTGTTCGTGTGGGCATATGATTCATTCTGAATTTAGCCACAATTTCCGCTTGATGTCCGTGTATGGTAAAATAGCTACGTGACAGGATAATACAAAATTAATTTGTACCTTCACATAGAATGGTAGTAATAGAAGCTGGTTAAAAGCAGAGATGTAAAAGAGTTAATTAACAATTTAATATTAAAATTTTTAAACTTTTCCAGTTTGTCAGTTTTCCAGGCTGTCTACTAAGTGCGATAATGCAATTTCGGCCCTAAAGTTAAAGTTAGGTTGAAAAGACGGGTATTAAAAAGCCTCGGCCTATAACTGCTATATATGTATGCTCAATTAGCATGTTGTGTAATCTAAAAAAATTAAAAACTCCTCTAGGGAACCATTATCCCGAAATCTCAACTAATTCAAGAACCAAGACTTTGTAATGATTTCAAATTTGAATTTTTGAAGCATTCCAAACTCGGCTAAGTGTCATCGTAAAGCTTTTCGTATCTAATACGACCAAGCACAGCGTATTGACAGAGGTCTCATAATGTGTTTGGCATTCTCTACATGTTGCTTCATTCGACATGCAAACTAGATAAGTTTACATCTCCGTATAGCCTGTTATAACACTAGTCTCCTAAATGATGGCCTACGCAGTTTCAGAATCTCCTTCGATTTCTCAAAATTTGGGTCACCCCATGTTGTGTTCGTCAGCTAACAGACATCAGTACTTTGCTGACGTATTTCTCCATCTCCAAACTTTAAGTACATTTTTATACCCTTCACACAGTGAAAAAGGGTATATATAGGTTTGTCATTCCGTGTGAAATTTCTACAATTTTCATTTCCGACCCCATAAAGTATATATTTTCTGAAAGCTTATAAATAGGGGAGTCGATTAAGCCCTGTCAGTCTGTCAGTCTGTCCGTCTGTCCGTCTGACCGTCTGTCCGTGTGTATGTTGAAATCAACTTTTTGAAGCCCCCCGACATAGGTTGGACCCGGGTAAGGTATTAAAATATCAGAAATATTCGGGAGTAGATCGGTATTGAAAATCAGAAACATCGGTACATAAACAACTGAGATATGAGCAAAAACCCACGACCACCTCGATTTTTTTTTCACAAAAACAACATTACAACAACAACATACATACATACAAACGTGTATACTGGTTAGAGAAAACGTGGCATCGAATCCCAACTGAGCCAAAAAAATTTTTTTTTAAATTTTTTTTTTTTTATTTTTTATTTAATATATTATTTATATTTTTATTATTTTTTTTATTTTTTTTTTTTATTTTTTTTTTTGTTTTATATATGTATATTATATATATAATAATTTTTTTTTTAATTTTTTTTTTTAATTTTTTTTTAAATTTTTTTTTTTAATTTTTTTTTTTTTTTCGTTTTTATACCCTTCACACAGTGAAAAAGGGTATATATAGGTTTGTCATTCCGTGTGAAATTTCTACAATTTTCATTTCCGACCCCATAAAGTATATATTTTCTGAAAGCTTATGAATAGGGAAGTCGACTAAGCTCTGTCAGTCTGTCCGTCTGTCCGTCTGTCCGTCTGTCCGTCTGACCGTCTGTCCGTGTGTATGTTGAAATCAACTTTTTGAAGCCCCCCGACATCGCTTGGACCCGGGTGAGGTATTAAAATATCAGAAATATTCGGGAGTAGATCGCTATTGAAAATCAGAAACATCGGTACATAAACAACTGAGATATGAGCAAAAACCCACGACCACCTCGATTTTTATACCCTTCACACAGTGAAAAAGGGTATATATAGGTTTGTCATTCCGTGTGAAATTTCTACAATTTTCATTTCCGACCCCATAAAGTATATATTTTCTGAAAGCTTATGAATAGGGAAGTCGATTAAGCTCTGTCAGTCTGTCCGTCTGTCCGTGTGTATGTTGAAATCAACTTTTTGAAGCCCCCCGACATCACTTGGACCCGGGTGAGGTATTAAAATATCAGAAATATTCGGGAGTATATCGCTATTGAAAATCAGAAACATCGGTACATAAACAACTGAGATATGAGCAAAAACCCACGACCACCTCGATTTTTTTTCACAAAAACAACATTACAACAACAACATACATACATACAAACTTGTATATTGGCTAAAGTAAACGTGGGATCGAATCCCAGCTGAGCCAAAAAAAAAATTTTTTTATATTTTAAAAATTTTTTTTTTAATTTTTTTTTTAATTTTTTTTTTATTTTTTTTTTATTTTTTATTTAATATATTATTTATATTTTTATTATTTTTTTTTTTAATTTTTTTTTTTATTTTTTTTTTGTTTTATATTAATTATATATATTTTAATTACTTTTTTAAAATTTTTTTTTTTAAATTTTTTTTTTTAATTTTTTTTTAAATTTTTTTTTAAAATTTATTTTTTTAAATTTTTTTTTTATTTTTTTTTTTAACATACATACGTAAATTTATAATTTTACAATGGGATGTTTTTTATATATGTATATTTTTTATATGTATGTACGTATTTCATATGAGATGAATGGTGATACAAACTACTGTTATTGCATGACTACACGTTGTGAAGGGTATATAAGATTCGGCACGGCCGAATATAGCGCTCTTACTTGTTTTTTTTAACATACATACGTGTACGTATTTCATATGGGATGAATGGTGATACAAGCAACTGTTATTGCATGACTACACGTTGTGAAGGGTATATAAGATTCGGCATGGCCGAATATAGCACTCTTACTTGTTGATTCTCTAAAAGTTTTAATATTCTCCAACGTAACGTTATTTAAAAATGATTCTATTTGGGATAATTTGTTGGCTTCTTCGTTTCTGATTATGCCGTGATGGCCTGATATCCATATTATCTATAACCGTTCACATTTCGCTTGTGAGTCTATCCCACTTCTGCATTGCAAGATTAGGATCTTAACTTATTGACCATCCGTAAACGTACAAATCGGAGTTTCGTTATTATTCCCCAAGAGTTAAGGAGTATTATGGATCTTGTGCATAACAGGTTTAGAAAGACTCAGTAGCCGATGAAACACACGAGTTGGCCAAAAGTATTCATAAAGCTACACAACACGATTTTAGTGCATAAGTTAGGATATTAGTATTTTTAATGATGGCTAACTTCAATACAAAAGGGCAAAGTATACCACAAATAGAGTTAAATCTGTCTTACTTTTTGAGTCTGAAAGAGTATATTTGGATGTACTTTCATTGCTTGTGCTTCCATTGCACATGCATTGAATCACATGTCGGCAGGTACAGTGCCAGGAAATAAAATCCTCATTGCACTTGATAACCGGTCTGTTATAAAACGAATGGAATGAATGCATATGAATTTTAACCTGGAACTTGAATTTACTACAAACCCCAACAAGTGTTCCGCTATGAATAAGGTAATGCTTATATGAATTAATAAGTATTAGGTAATTTCTTGGTATAAGATAGCCGAACATTTCTGTAAGAGTGCTTTGAAACAAGTTCATAATTGCTCTAAAGGAAAGCATTGTGCGTGCATAACACTCTCAGTGGCTGGACCCTATGAATCGCTCAGCTCCTTGGCAGAAGTCTTAGTAAACTCGGAAATAAAAAAGAAAAGTTGCTATACTCAAAAATAATCGAAGAATCCCTAACTTGAATAAATGACTTGGTCACAGGTCACAGACTCTTTGAAGAAGGATAATATTTGCAGAATATGGCAGGATGATGATGATAATAAACTAGAGGAGGTGATTAACAAATGTCTAGCGCACATTAAATTTTAAACCTTTGGGAAATATCAACGGCAGTTGTTGGTGACTATGAAGGACATTATTATTCGACATTTTGAAATAGCAAAGTGAAGAGCAAACTTTTATTATGAAACGAGACTTAATGAGGCACAGAATGCAATTTTGGTAGCTTTAAAATCACTGGCGAACAAAGGGGTTTTAAAAAGGAAATTAAAGTGGCCTACTGTGGTATTATCTCTAAGGTTAATTTCGACTTCTGGTAAAGAAGGGTAACTTCTAACTCCTTGGGAGAAAAGTGTGCCTTGTTCAAATTCCATGATCTTGTTATACTGTTCATGTCTGTGTCGTATTTGTTCTGCTTAGACCACGATTATATTTTTCAATTTTCTCTAATGGATTACTACTAATCTAAAGTACTGAAGTGATGTATAGCTATTCTATATGGAGCGTATAACAAATTGTCTAAAAATTCCACTCTGCTAATAGGATTTTTCGACCTAGAAAAGGGTTCAATTTCAAATTATCTAATCGTGAATTTTTATATCTTTAGTTAAATGAATTTTACACAAATATATTCCTTTATTATTCAGTGACAAAATACACACAATTTGAGTTCGGGAATATGAGGTTATAAGCGAATTGAGGTAAATTGCCGAACAGAAAATAATATCCACTCATTGAGAGAGCGGTGTATATCCATGTGGCCCTTTTGTTGTATAAACAGAATTAAAACACTGTTGTTATAATAAGAGCTCTACCGATTTGTCAATGTACTGTTTCGCAAAAATTTCAAGACAAAAATGAGGTCATATCAACCAAGGATAATATGGCCTTTGTTGTGATAATTCATAGTGCCTTGCGCTTACGTTCTTCCTTGGAGTATATAACTGAATTCAAAAGCTAAGTGAGTGACAAAAACTCTTATGATCATGACATTGAACTAATGCTGACATCGATTTATTGTGATGATTCATATTGTCTTGCACTTACGTTTCCAAGACTAAGACTACATTTTCGAAGATTTGGAGTAAATAACTAAACTGAAAAGTTAGGTGAGGGTAAGAAACTCTTAAGATCATGACATTGAACTAATGCTGACAAGCGATTTTCCATCATTAATCTGGTTGCACTTGGTACTTACATTAGTATATATTAAGACCCTAAGTTAGGTAGGTTAGGTAGAACAGGCAGCTGTTGTGCAGCTCACTTGGGTCCATTATAATGTTCCCATTGTGATACCTGAATAGAAAAGTAAGAAAAGAATAGAAAAGGGAGAAGAAAAGCTGACTAGTCCAGAGTCTCCGACAGGAATCGAGCCCGTAACCCCCAAACTAGCAGACCAGCACACTACTGACTAGTCCGGGGCACCCTAGGACTGGCTTATTTTAACAATGCTAACCTAACCCACAACTTTTCAACAAGCTGAAGGCATTTTTCTATAATTTCAGTTAAAGAAATATAATTAAATTATTTTATAGTTCTGCCTTAAAATTAAGTATGCAGTTACCTTTGAATTTGCAACATGAAAAAAAAAGAAAATTATTGAAGTTTAAAATCAAAAGCTCTTAGTTAAGATGAATGAATGATATGTTTACAAATGCACAATGCACATATGCTGTACATTCAAATACAAACACATACGACCAAATACCAAATACCAAGTACAAATACAAATATACCAACATGTATTGAATGGTTATGACTACTTCCATATGCAGTTCAGTTAATTGATAAATATTTTTAAAACATTCCAAAAAGCAGTCGAGTTGGCAGTGGCAATGATTTGAATTTTGAAGTTTTCCATACATTTTATGAATGTTAAGCATTTCTATCTGTCTCACTAAGTAGACAGACCCACTTGAATTGCCTAATTCTAGACAACATTTTTGTTGATTGAAATAGTTGCAATAAGCAAACACATTTCAAACTAATACAATTTTAGGATTATTTATGACTAAATGAAAATTGAAGTAATAAATTTTTAAATAAATGCCAGTTACCATACACAAAGTCTGTTAGAATTATTTTTTTGACATGCAAGTTTGTTCTCAATTTAATAAGATGTAATTTAATCCGGTTTTTACTTACGTTTCTCAGTTTGTGAGTCTGCATTTTATATTAATGTTAGATTTTAATCTGCACTTTATAAATTAAATGTAATTAATTTAATGTAATTTCTTGTTATTAGTGAATAATATTGAAGTCTTTATAAGTAAACAGTTGTACGTTTATAAATATAATTTCATTTCCTCATACTTGTAAATGCAAATGAAACTTTTCAATAATCATGTTCAATAAGTAAATATTATGAAAATTTACATTGATTAAATATCTTAATCTACATTTGTGTTAAAGGTTTTAATAATGCATTGATTAACATTAATTACAAAAATTATTTATTTGCATATTGTATATTAAACTGATCTAAAAATGGAAGTGAAATGGGCTGTTTTGCGTAAATTTTACAAAACCATACTTATTATGATACAATAAAGCAAGGTAAACTCGTCCCTACAACAACTTAAGCGTGATTTTTTAAGAGCTGTAGGTAAGTTTAAAAAAAAAAAAAACACATAAAATTTAGAAAAATTCATGAAATCTTTATTTAAATCGATAGTAGGATCCATATAATTTAATGTTTGAAGATTATTTCATGCAAATGTTGACCGTGACTGCGCCTCAAATGGTACATCCGCTTAGTCCAATTTTGGCATACTATTTCCAAACTTTCGGCCGGTATCTCATGAATAAATGCTTCAATGTTGTCTTCCAATGCGTCAATTGAAGCGGGCATGTGTTTATAGACATGAGCTTTAACATAGCTCATGTCTATCGCACGATCTAGGCGGCCAAATGACCGGTCCCGAACGTGAAATAAAATGTTCACCGAACTCGCCTCTCAATAAGTCCATTGTTAAGCGTGCTGTGTGGCATGTGGCACCGTCTTGTTAAAACCACATGTCATGCAAGTCAAGCTCCTGCATTTTGGGTAAAATAAAGTTGGATATCATCTCACGGTAGCGCTCATCATTTATAGTTACGTTATGATTCGCATCATCTTAAAGAAGTATTGTCCAATGATGCCGCCAGCCCATGAACCGCACCAAACTGTGACTTTTTCTGGATGCATTGGTAGCTCTTGCAATGCTTCTGGCTGATCTTCACTCCAAAATCAACAATTCTGCTTATTAACGTACCCATTGAGACAAAAATGAGCTTCGTCTCTGAACAAAATTTTTTTTATAGGAAGTGCGCGATGAACTTTTTTAACAGAGCACGCCTTTTGATAATAAAATTCAATAATTTGCAAGCGTTGTTCGTTTGTAAGACGATTCATGGTTAAATTATTGACAGTGAAACAAAACACGAAACGTGCGTCAGCTGTTTTAGCCAGTGTTGCCAAAAAGATAATAGCTAAAAATCACCCTTTACAATACAACCAAAACAGCAGGCAATTTGTTTTTGTATTTTGGGCCAAGTTGCCAAAAACGTATTTTTATATTCTTTTGTTGTGAATTTTCAAACAATTTTTATTTCATTATAAACAAAAAATATTTAAAAACTGCATGTTTAAAAAAATTATTTATTTAGTTCATTTTCTTAAACATTTGATTTTTCTAATATTTATAATGTTTTGAATGTGAATGATAGTTTAGCATATTTCAATTCTATTGTATATCGTGTATTTAATGACAATGTTCCTGTGCGAAGATTTGTGGATAGGCGGGAAAATTGGTGGAAGGATAATGAATCTATTCAGGTTGCGAAACGCTTTAGAAACGCTTGCTTATCGAGCATACAGATAAAATGAAACTGTAAAGAATTTTAGGATTTATTGTACTTTTAGGAACCGGTTAGGGTGCCCCGATGGACTAGTCAGCAGTGTGCTGTTCTGCTAGTTTAGGAGTTGCGGGTTCGATTCCCGCCGGAGACTCTGGACATGTCTGCTTCCTTTCTATTCTATTCTTACTTTTCTATTCAGGTATCACAAAGGGATCAATATAATGGACCCAAGTGAGCTGCACAACAGCTGCTTGTTCTACCTAACCTAGGAACCGGTTGAAAACGATTATTTGAAAGATTAGTAGGAAATATTATATGGATTTCTTCTCTGAATGTGACCAGAGACGATTATGGTGTAAAATTAAATCTGTAGGAATTCTTGATTCTTTTCAGGAAAACTGTTCTACTGTTAATATTAATGAATTTAATGAATTTTTGCGGTTGCCTGGTTGTGGTCTTGTGGAGGGATTTTCCATAAGTAATGTTTCAGATGATGATGATTTATTTTGGCAATGTCTCGGATAAAAGCACATGCTGATGGAGCTGATAACCTAAACTTACGATTTCAAAAGCTCATTTACCCAAAAATTTCGGAACATCTTACATTTATCATTAATAGAGTATTAACAACAAGTATGGTTTCTAGGATTTGGTAGATTGCGAGAGTTGTTCCAATACCTTAAGTTAAGAATACAAATTCTACTTCTGACTACCGCCCAACTAGTGTTTTATCAGTTTGTTCCAAAATTTTGGAGATTATTATTAGACAGCAGATTATGACTCATATTGGTTGCGGTGGTATGATTCATGATTATCAATCTGGATTTAGAGTGGGTTATAAATAGTATTACAGGAGCTTTGTTAGATATTACTGAATCAATAAGGTGCAATAATGATAGTGAAAGAATAAGTGCACTTATATTCCTTAACTTGTGCAAAGCTTTTGATTCGATTCGATTTGATTTGTCATGGGCTTTTAATTGAAAAGTTACATAATCTATTTGGATTCAGCTACAGTGGATGTAAACTTATTTATTCGTATTTGACAGATCGCTATCAGTTTGTTCAAGCTGAACTTAATGTGTCTGATGTGATTGTTGCTAATAGGGGTGTACCTCAGGGATCTATCTTAAGACATTTGTTGCTTATGATGTACTTAAATGATATATATTCTGAGTTATCCTTTTTAACTGGTTATACTACATATGCTGATGATGTGCAACTATTGGCTTCATTTGAATCATTATCACTTGCCAGCTCACGTGACAGAATTAATTCAGATCTTGCTAATATTGTCAATTATTCAAATTTAAACCCTTCTTAATGCAAGGTGATGGTGTTTTCTAAGTGTGATGTGATTTTGGATATTTTGCTGGTTAGTAATGTATTAGAAGTTGTTACACAATAAGACGCTTGGTATCGTCTTAGATAATAAACTGACATATAATGGTCATGTTAATTTTGTGATTGCGAGGATATCTTGGACGTTGCAAAGATTATATAATTTGGCCTATTACGTACCTCTAGCTATAAGACGTCGTGTTGCATTATCGTTATGTATGCCGTTAATTATTTATGATATTGAAGTTTATTCCAGCACATCTAATATGAATATGCATAGACTGAAAGTTTGTTTTAACAGGGTAATCTGTTATATTTTTGGACTTCGTCTATGGGACCATGTTTCAGAGTACTGTGTGGAATTACTTGGTTGTAATTTTGAACAATATCTTCAGTTAGGAAAAATTTTTTTTTTATATAAAATCATTAAAAAATGGAAATCCTAGTTATCTCTTAAATAGATTTATATTTGGAATGTCCAACAGAACATATTCACTACTTTGTCCGAGATATTTCTCTTTGCTTATGGCACGATCTTTTTATTTAAAGATTTGTAGACTGTGGATTACTATAATGCCTTATAAGGAGCGTAGATTTACTCATTCCTTAAGAGCATTTATTGAAATTGTTTGTCCGATTTGTATACATCCAGTTAATATTAATTTTTTTATTTTATCTTTAGAATATATTCTTTTTGTTTTACCTAACACTTACGTATACAAATAAAATTTCGTAAAATGACTTATTCTTGTGGGGATCATATGTTGCTATTCATTTTCTTATATTTAATACACGTTTATTATTATTTTGGAATTTTTTCTAAAATTTCACTGGCTATATTTTTTTTGCCTTATATAAGTCTCAGTTTAATCGTGAAATTATTTATTTTGTGTGTTAAAAATTCAGGCTGGTTTTTTCTCCTACGCCATTTATTTAATACAGTCAAACTTCTCTATAGCGAACTTCTCCATAACGAAATCTTCTCTATAACAAATAAAATTCGTGAACACAACATTTTTGTAAGTATTTTCTTAAGTTTTGATCTCCCTATAACGAACCTCCCTATAGCGAAGTTCTCTCTGTAACGTACAATTTTTTAAGACCTAAATAGAATTTTTTACACTAAATAATCTCTCTATTGCGAAGTTTTTAGCAATCGATTTTTTATATCAATTAAATCACAGAATATATAACTGTAAAAGACGTTACATTTTCAACGCTTGCTATGACTGTCACATAAAAAAGAAAACAGTTGCATAAGTTTACACACCTACGTACGTACGTACACAACATCTCAGTTTCAAGTGATTTTTGTATTGATCGGACGTAAATTGAAAGATGGCAACACGTAAATGTCTATCGTTAAAACAAAAGTGTCTTATTATATCTGAAGTTGAGAAGGGCATAAAAAAAGAAGGACATTGCTTTGGAGTTTCAAATTTCACCCACCACTCTCTCAACTATTTTAAAAAATAAAAACAAGATTGAAGAAGCTAGAAGCTCATCTATTGCACATGGCAAATTTAGAAAAGCAAGCTATGATTAAGTGGATAACAGCTGCAAGGCATAAAAATATTCCTCTTTCCGGACCAATAATTCGAGAAAAGGCAATTGAAGTTGCAGAGTCATTGGGTCATTCCTATTTCATTGCGAGTGTCGGATGGCTTGATAAATTTAAAAGAACACGCAATATTGCTGGAAGAGTTGTCTGTGGAGAGAGCGGTGACATGAATATCCAAACTCGCAATGACTGGATTAATAACGTTTTGCCGAACATAATCGAACAATACAATCATAATGATATATTTAATGCTTACCATCCCGAACTCTTGCATTTAAAAACGGAAAATGTGTTGGAGGAAAAAAGAGCAAGGATAGAATTACTGTAATGGTGGGATCCAACATGACTGGGATAGAAAAACTTAAGCTGCTTGTTATTGGAAAGGCCAAAAGTCCGCGCTGCTTTAAGAGTCAACAAAATCTTGGAGTGACCTATGAGAGCAACCAAAAATCATGGATGACTACCGATTTATACGAGAAATGGCTCATAAGCCTAGACAAAAAATTTGCTTCTCAAAAGAGGAAAATTCTGCTTTTTGTTGACAACTGTCCAGCACACTCCAAATCAGTCCAAAATATCAATATTGTCTTCTTCCCTCCTTACATGGCATCATGAAGTCAATGTTCCAGTAACTATGAAAAAATATTCTCCAAATATAATTTTTTTCTACATATGTATGTACTAATAAAATAAAAATTAATGTGTTCATGTAAAAACTATTTTTTTGGTCTTAATAAATATATTTTCTACATAAAAAAATTTAGTAAAAATTTTCTGCAGTTTCTCTGTAACGAATTTTCTCTATAACGTAAAAATTTGACGGTCTCCAACTGCTACGTTATAGAGAAGTACGAATGTATTTACATACTTATATGTATTTTAAATTAAAGTTGATTATACTAATAGTGCAATACTAATTAAATTTAATACATATGGGCTAATCCGAAAATTTTTAAACCAGAAGCAAAAATTTAAAGTTGCCCAAATTCCAAATGTTTGTTAATGGAATAATAGGATACATATTCAAGCTTCAAAATATATAAGCAATAAGGTTTTACGGTGGTTTGTTTGTCCTTGGCAGAGGCTAACGTAAACGTATCTCTTGCTTTCATTTATTTTTGTAAAAAAAGGGTATTTTCTACGGTCAAAAAAGTTGACAAAACAGTCGTTTCAGTATTTAGCGTTAAGCAAAACTTTAATTTGTTTAATAAAAAAATAAAAATCATATTTGTTAATTATCTAATATATATTAACAATTTGAACTAAAAATGGGTACTCTGTGTGTAACGTCCGTAACGGAAAATAGGGTTTTCTAAGTTTAACAGAATGAATTTTAATAATTTTGTTTCCTAAGCTAGCTTTAAAAACAGAGTTTTTTATGCACTTTAATCTGATGAAAAAAAAAGATATACATTTATTACAATTTTTTTGGAAATATAAATGACAAAGTGTGTAACGTCCGTAACGGCATGAAAATACCGAAAATTTTATTTTAATATTATGAGGTTGAAGTAAGTGTTTATAATGGATTTTCATCTGCTGAATCTGAATCTGGGCTAAAAATTGCTCTAGGTTGCCGACAACCCAAAAAACTTCACCTCAAAGTTACAAAGAGTGTGTTTAAATAACATGCGATCCCCCAATCTGCAACTTAAATTGAGATGAATTTCAAATTCTTCTGAAACCTAAAATAATTCTTAAAAATCAATTATTAGTAATCAATAACCATGTTGTAAGCCGCAACCCCCATGCCCCTCCTCAAATATTTGGCGGTACGCCCAAGCATGCAATGTTTAAGTACTGGATTTTCCGTTAGAAATTAGGAATTTTGTTGCTACTTTGCATGGAAAAGGAGCGGTGGATGGTGTTGGCGCTATTGTTAAGCGAAAAGTTTGGCAACTGGTAAAAGCCCAAAATCTCATCTTAAAAAACGCTCGAGATTTTCACAAATTAGCACAAAAAAATTTAAATGGCGTTTTCTTAATTTACGTTAGTAAAAATTATATCAAAACTATATCTGACGAAATATCAAAAACATGTGTAAATGTATAAAATATTCTAGCTCTTAAATCATATCATTATTTTTCAGGCTTTCCTAATGTCAATACTATAAAAGTAGCTCAAACAGCTGGGTCTATTAAGCATAAGATACAATGTTAAACAGTCAAATAAACAAATAAATAAATAAATGTAAGCTAATATAAGAGTAATGAAATATTCTATAATTTTTTTGTAACTCATAAATTAATAATTACAAGTTTAAAAAGATTTTTAAATACATAAATATTTTTTATATTCACAATTTGGTTTAATGGAACAAGTGTAACGTCCGTAACGTAACGTCCGTAACAGACAAAAATTAAGATTTTTGCTTAACGGGACTACTTAGACTTCTTTTCTAAGCAGGATTGATATCGTCATATATTCCAATTAATTTTTTGTGTATGAAATTTTTTTTGTTTTTTATGCAAAATTCGCTAAAAAAATGTGTAAATGCACATAAGCCTCAATATCGACTTCCATTTTTTGTAAAGTCCGTAACGGAACTTTAAGCTAGCATAACTTTTTTTCAAAAACAGTTAACCTTTAAGTTTAAAACAAGTTTTGAAGAACTCCCAAAGAACTGCATTTTGCAACAAATTTCATGAAAATATTCCAATGTGAACGCCAGCTGTGTCAATGTTAACAAGCAAAATTGCGTGCGAATGTAACGTCCGTAACGCAGGATTAGCCCATATTGTATTGTAGACTAACCAATTTTGACCTTTGGCTTGCGGCAATTTTTTTTTTTAATAAATAAATAAATATTTTCACCTGAACTAATGGAAGGCTGATTCTAGCTTGAATGTTGTTCATTCGTAAACTTTAGCAGATGGACCATAAGCTGTAGGAGCTGCAACAGCTTGTTGTGAGAATTTATTGAGATTGTTATAAACCAAATTGGCAGCAGTTGGCTGTTGATCTAAGGGTTAGTTTGTTGTGCAGCATATGTGACAGAAGTCTGCATAATGGGTATTGCATATTCGGAACAACGGAATATAGTGCTCTTACTTCCTTTTGTTTTTATAAAATAATAAAACAAAACATTCGTTTTTTACGAAACAACATGCTCTTTATCTGCTATATTTTTATTAACAATAATTATGTTAATAATATTTAATTAGTTATACTTAAAGTTTCTGCCACTGTACTTTAGCCACTGCCACTGTAGTTCAGCGCTAATTAAATTTTTACCCTATACTTAAACGACATAAAGACTCTTTTATAACTCCTTTAAAAGCCATGTGTACTGTAAATAAACTATATTAATTCATAATTATAACTCATTTGGATGAATCATGTATACCCTTTTTTAACACTTTTGAAAAATTACTAAGACTAAAAGCTAAAGAAACAACAACAGCCATGTTTACAGTTTATAGGTTTTTCCATCGTAAAACTAAATTAAATAATTATAGAAATAAAATTGTTATAAAAAATAAAATGACTGCAGAAGTAACAATTTTCACATAAACTTCATGTTTATAGATCATCAAAAGGTTTTTGGCTTTTGACTAAAGAAAACAACACACATACTCATTCATTCACTCAATTGCCTTCGCGGTTGCCTCCTTTTAGGGTAGAATTATGGCGAACTATAAAATTTAAGTGTGAATTTAAATTGAATTTTTATATCTACAACACATGATATAAACACACAAACGCGAGTGAACGCGAGTGAAGCCTGGTAAAATAAACTAATCATGTAATTTTATTTTTCCATTTACTTTAAACGTTTCTTTTTTCTTATCAACATTCTTACAAACATCCAAACATGTTACATATACATACATATATAAATTTTTACATACATATGTACATATGCCCCAGAGTAGTTAGGCATATGCAATTTCCCTATAAGTCGGTGTGTACATACATAAGTATGTTATTGCAAGTAAGTGTATTATTAAGTAATTTGATTTTTAATGCAGTTTTATTATAAGATATTTGAATTTAAGAGAAAAAAACATCAAGCTGTTGTAAATATTTATGATGCCTTGTGTTCAATTTAAATAATTACGTTTAGTCTAATGATCAAAGTATACGTTATTATAGTTTATGTTAGCAAGATGTTGTTATTAAATGGGCTGGCAATGTTGTTTATATTTTTTTTTACTTTATGACAAATTTTAAAAATAAAAAAATTTAATTTCAAATATTAGAAAATGTTGTTGTGTTATAAATGCATAAATTATGGTTCGTCAACGCTAATTTTGTAATCATTTAAAAGGTGTTTTTTTAGAAGCGGACTATTTATAATGAAAACAAGTAAGTAACAAGTTTTCGGCCGAGCCTTATCTGATAATAACTTTCACTTTTTTAGTTACCACATCGAAGCTTAGCCTAGATTTCAGTTTTAAAGTTATCCGCTAGTTTGCCTTAATATTTCAGACGCCATCTTTATTTTAAAAATATAACAAAGTTAGCTGTATGCTACTAGTCAAGCCCTTTTATTTGATACACATATTGTTGGGGTTGAGATAAAAAAATTATCCACCATTTTGTTAAGTGTGACATCTTGGATTTTAACTTTTTCATAGTTTACTATATTCTACTAGTCAAGCCATTTCATTCGATACAAATATTGTAAGGGCTGAAAAGGGAAAAGCCGTAATCACACATATCCTACATTTTATTTTGGACGCCATTTTCGATTTTAATTTTTTCATAGCACTGTAATCTACTAAAGGCCGAGGCCTTTCATTTGATAGACAAATTTTGAGCGGGTTGAAGTGGGTATATTTTTAATTACTGGATTGATTAGTGGCTTCCATTTTTTAAATTTATTTATAGTGTGTTATATCTGTGGTTTTCATGGGTAACCACGTATGTCTTAAAATCAAATTTTTCAGGAGAACTACAAAACTGTGTTAGTGCTGAACGATTTTTTTAATATATACAGCAGTTACGTTGTTATGCCATTAAAATAATCGAAATGAGTCCATCTTATTTGAAAAATTTTTAAAACCAAGTAAAGGCCGTCTAAAACCAAGCAATATGCCATTATTGACTCAAAATCTTATAAAATGAACATACGCGGTTGCTCATGAAAACCACAGGTATGATTTTGCTAGTCAAGCTCTTTCTTTTGATACCCATATCGCTGCTCTCTGATGTCTAAAAGCTGAAAATTGATTTTTGTTTGTAAATTTTTCGAAAAACACCGAAGTAGTTGTATTTTCCTGTTTATATCTCAGTCAGTTTCGAAGTGATTTATCATTTTTTTCAGAAATAATTTTCGAAACCTCAGGATATATTTTGATGTCTTTAGGGTTTCCAAGAATTAATTAAAAGATTTAGTAACTTGATATATAAAAAAAATATATATTTCTAAAAAATATTTACTGTTTTCTAATGGCACTAAAGGTTAACCATCTATAATTAATGTAGCAACTGTGTCTGTTAATTATCGTAGAACTGAAAAACCAATGCCATTCGCGTTTAGTTGCTCATATTTCAGAAAGGTATGGGGCAATTAAGTTGCATTTCATTAGCCACTCATTCCTAAGAACTGTTAAAATGTACATATCTCTGTAACATGTGCGGTTTTTTTAAAGTTGATTTCAACCAGCACACGGTCTGAAAAATATTTCTCAATCAACTTTACTAAACGGAATGACAAAGCTATCTATACCCTTAGCACCACATGCAAAGGGTATACAGATATAATGTTTTTAATATCCAGTAAACTGACTTCATTTTACAGATAATTTATAGCTTTAATTTTTAAAAACGATTTCGAGTAATATTTTAAATAAATTTTTTAAAAATTTGTTAAGCATTTTAGGCCATATCTCGACAAGTATTCGCATAACTTTTTCCTTACAGTCATCCATAGTTGCTGGATTGTTAGTTTTACGTAATCGAAAAAAATAACATTTCAGAGTTTTTAAATAAAAAATTGACTAGATTTTTTTCAATAATAATGCATTCCCAAAATAATCTGTATGGCATGTTATACCATTTTATTTGAACAACATACTTTAAGTTTATATGCTATTCAATTTAGGACCAAAAGATTTCGTAATCATGACTCTATATCTCTCTCCATTAATGATAACATTCTCCCTAGAATCACTTTTCTAAAAAAGTACATCTAAGGCGTACCAAACGGCAATATTTTGTGAATGGCGAATTTCTTTGGAACTTATATAACTACGAATAAGGCCATCTGCTAGTAAGTATGTCCATTGAGCAAGAATTTTACCTTAACCTTAAACAGAATATTGTAAAAATCGCTAATGGTAATATATCCGAATTGAAACTTAGAACAAATTTAAACTATATTCAAGACTTTTTTCGAGCTAAGCATAGCCATCGATATTTGCCAAACTTAGCTTATATCAAAATAAGAGAAAACTCCCAAATCAACTGTTGCAAAAAATAAATAATAGAAAACTTCCAAATCGACTGTTGCAGTGTTGCCAGCTAACATTATACACTGAATATACCCTCCGGATTTTGGTATTTTAATTTCGTACTTACTACTTGTTTATTTTGATAATTTTAATTTTCTTTATATAAATTCTGCATATTTCATTCACAATTTTAATTTGCGTCACAAAATTTTTAATTCCTTAAGGTGTCACTTTATTTTTTTTTTAGCAAGTATGGATAATGTGCACCTCATTAAATTGTGCTAATGAAGGCTTGTTCCAACTTCTTCAGCTCCTGTTAAAAAATGTACATTTTGTGCCAGTTTGCCATCTATTGTCACATATATGTGACATTAGAACTTTGTTAAATTTCATATCACATATAATATAATTGTGTCACATGTTTTTATAAATATATGTATGTATTTATTTATTTAAAATTTTGTTATACTTTTTATTCTCTGCTACAATATGGGATACATATAAGTTATGCAGTTTGCCTGTGTCATATAGATGTGACAACAGAAAATGCCTAAAAATTTATGAGTGGCCTACGTGTTAAGGATTCAGCTTAAATATTTTTAATACACAAAACTTGTTAAGCAATTAAATATTTATTTATTACTAATGTCTCGAAGTATATACATTTGGTACATTTTGGTGTAAATATTGCCTTTAAAGCACAAATCATGTTCGGCACAGAAACATAAGTAGCGGCGAGAGTTCCGCCATTATTTTTAGCTTTTCCCTTAAAAATAAAATATTTAATATATTAAATTATCATTTAAATATTTAGGTGACAACTGAGATTGGTGTGATCACGCTATTTGAATTAGTTTTAACCACTGATTAACTTGGGCACAAGTCACTGGACTTACTAGGCAATTTGACATATGTTTTGTTTTTTTAGGCCTTGAAAATAGGCTTGTCAGTAATTAAGAGTGCATAAAAAAAATTTACGGTAAAAGTAAAAGTACTATTCTAGTTGGCTATTAATTTAGTCAACATAGAGCGGAGTTGGCTCTAACTATACAAATTTCTAGGTGAGCATTATTAAATACATCTATATTCTATTAAATTGTCATTATTATCTGATGTTTGTAGTCATACTAGACTACCATCTCAAACAACTAACTTAGAAGCACAATATGTTGTATAACACACAGTATTCAGTTCTTCTTGTGTAGGTCACCCATATTAAAGATATTCCAAAATCTTGGTAAATATAAATTAGTTCTTAATATCTAATTATCTATAATAACTAGTAAATATTTTAATTACATTATTGGGCAACATACTGCTGATGTTAGTTAAAAATATTGTGTAAGACTGTGACAACCCTAATTCAAATATAAACAATGTTAAACCGGTTTCCTTATTTATCAATATAAGAACACAGTGATAATTATATTATGAACTATGTTTACCACACCTTACAGTCCTCACTGTATGTTAGATTTATAGAAAAATCTATATCATAGCTACATTAACATCTGTTTAATTTTAAGTTTTTCTTGCTGCAGCAAACATATCGGTTTCTTTGAAATTGCAACTTTGATTTATTTAGGTCAATAAAAATATCTTAAGAAAATCGTGAAATTTCTCAATGCCACCACTCCTATCAAATCTCTTTCTAGTTAATTTCACTTATTCGATACATAGACGATTTTTTGTTTGTTTATGATACTCAAACCAGTTCTCATTTAAAAATGTCAGTTATTCGGTGATTTGTGACACCCCAAGTAAATAGAACTGTATGTAGTTTATAGCGTACAAGTATATAGATTAATCTGTCACAGCTACTGCTGTTACGTGTCATAAATTTAAATACCATGACTGAAATTAAATATGCGTGTTCTTTTTTTCTTCGTTTGATCACTGCATTTGCAGAAACTTTGAGTTATGTTAGAGCTAAATAACATGTTTTCTCGTTGCTTATTAGTGTGAATGAGTGTTTATGTACATTTACCTAAAACCACTTGTCATTTAAAAGCAAAAAAAAAATTGTGTGATGTTCCCCATAGATAAGAACAGCTGAAATATTATCAACCGCATATGAGTGGTCTTAATTTTTTAGTTCAATAAAAATATTCAAACAACAACACGGTACTGCCCAACTTTCGCCAATTTGTTAAAAACGTAAAAATGTTAATTTATTTCCTTGCCAATATCGGTACTGCTGTTATTCTTTTCTCTTTTCTCCCCTACAACTACATGTAATTTGCCATTTAGAAGGCGATTTTTCGTTTAACATTCATTATACACAGAGCGGTATAGACTGAGCGAGAGAAAAAAATATATTAAAAACAAATTGAGCTGCTGTCAAATCAACAATTTCAGCAATTTCAACAATATTCGTATTACCCACAGCAATAGCAGCTACAAAAATAAGAACAACATAACCAGCATCTACCAGAAAACCAGCGTCAACCAGCGGTTACATTTAATATGCCATAGCAATAACAACATTTTTTTATGATGCCCAGCGGCATGTTAAAATTGAAAAACGCATTTGCGTGATAAATTGCAATATTTAACACTCTACTCAAATGCCGCGCTTGAAGCCTTGAGTTCTGCGTTTTTTTTTTTTTTAATTTATAAAATAGCAGTTAGTCATTGTATAGCCGACTTTAAACTAAAATATCAGCAAAAACAACAAAAATATTCGTAATGAAAACCAATGCACAAACAATGCACATCCATGAATGCAGTAGATTAATTTTCTTAAGGGTATCCCTTAAGAAGGATAATTTAGAACGAAATTACATTCTTAGACTCTTTTGACAAATAGAATGTGCTTATTGATAAGATTCGATAACTTCGATAAGAGTAAGTAACAAAAACGAACAAGCAAATCAATCAACTTAGAAGCTTTCAATAGATTTCATACGACACAGACTGCTTAGAGATTTGCTTCTTAATTTGCAAAGCTTAATTATGACAAGAACTTTGGCCTCATAACCATACACCGCGTAGATATTTCGTCCAATGAATTATCCAATTTCAGCAAATTAAACATTAAATTGTAAAAGATATTACTCTTTCAAGGTTATATTACATTTTCCATATTTGATAAAATATAATCGCCTAAAAATATGCTTTAAAATATTAATATACAGTTTGTCAAGAAAATCTTTGCGTAGTAATACGAATTTAATTATTTTATATACATTTACAATTTTTTACAACAATTTTATTATCTACTTGTTTTTTATTGCACATATTCCGTTGCGGTACCTCTAAACTTCCATGAGACGCTATTACTTTTTTAATAGGTACACATATGATTTCACCAACAAAAAAACATGTTTTTCTCAGTTCTTTTGGTGTCAAATAAATCTTTGTATACTGAGAAAAAAAGAAAAATATTCGGCCAATTGGTGTATTATAGCTATTATAAAGGCAAATTAGCCAGGGAAATTGCTGATATGTTCTCTTTTTAAGTAAGGACCGTATATCATATGCTGAGCTGAAAAAGAAGAATGACTAGAGTTGAAGCGGTCTCCTGGCAAGCCAAAAAAAAAAAAAAATACGCGGCGTATTGAAAGCCAAATAGTCAGAAATATTAACAATAACCCATAAATAGGCACATAGGGATTAGTTCTTCACACTGAAAATGACCATGAGATAAAAATATCACATTAAACTATATGAAATGTTTCTCAAAAATATTCCTCAAGAATGGTCAGAAAAAAACACTTTCTTTCAGCGCAAAATATTTAAGAACGCTTAAAATTTCTCAAGACTACTGGGATAACACTATTTTCTCCGATGAAACGAAAATAGTGATTACTACCACGATGGACCACAGCTCTCGAAAATAAAAATCTTATACCTACAGTTAAATTTGGAAAGCTCTCTGTTATGTTGTGGGGTTGTATTTCTAGCAAGGGAGTTGAAAAAATACGAATTTTAGAGGATATAATGACAAAATAAGTATATCTTGATATTTAAAAAACAAATAAGTCACCAGCATTAGAAAGTTAGGTTTTGTTAACCCCAAAACTCTAATAAATTCGTATATAAGTATTACAAGGATAACGATCCGAAATATAAGTCATATTTGTGCCTATCGTGGTTATTATATAACTACACCGTAGTTATTGATACACTATCGAAAATTTGTGGGTTCATCTAAAGAAAAAGGTCTGAAAAGGGTCTCCTACAAATAAGAGCCAAATAATACAATTTACTAAAGAAGACTGGCAAAAAAATACCATTTGAATACAATATTCAAAAGCTTATTTACTCAAAGCCCAGGCGACTGCAAGAAGTCATTGATGCTAAAGGTAGGCACACAAAATATAAACTTGAAATGTATGCAAACATTTATTTTACGGTGCATAAAATCAATTTTTATATTTTGTTCCTGAAAGTACTTTTTTTATTATTTATTATAATAATAAAAAGTACACCTTTTTTGAAGCTTTTATAGTTTTTTCTTTGTGTGCAAAGATTTTCTAGGCAAACTGTATATGAAAGTAAATAAGAAATACATACGTAATAAACTGTATGTTGTTAACTGCTAAGTCGACGTAGAGATTTTAGTCCGAAATAATTAATTTTCACCTTAACTACTCTTAGTTTCACTGCCCATTTTGCTGGTAAATATTATAAAGCATAAAAATAGTTATAAACTAAATGCGCATAAACTTTTAAAAGAGATAGAGATATTTTTAATAAAAAAAAAAAATTTTAATTTTATTAACTGAATTGGTCACTAAATTTACAATTGTCTGGAAAAATATTTTTAAACTGAAAAAATTCTACAGATTTCATATATTAATATTAAATTTTTTTTTAATTTTAACTATATTTTTTTTTACTATTGCTTTTGGTGAGTTCAAAACAGTTTAAGGGAAACAAAATCGTCTAGACGATTAAAAAACGAGTCGCGAAATAATCGCGCTCTACGAACTGTGTTTAAAATACTAGGCGGGTAGAATTTTTACTGCAAAAAATTAAAAGTCCAAAGTAATAGGAATGTTTTGCTAAATTGCTTAATTTTAAATTTCGGTCAAGTTTTAAAATTCTTATAAAAAAATTTTTGTTAATTTTCTTATTAAAGAAAACAATTGATAATTATAATAATAATAATAATAATAATAATAATAATAATAATAATTCCACTTTTAATAGAAAATTGTTCATAAATCGTTTTTGTATTGAAAATTTTCGAATAACTTTCTGTTTAAGAACGGTTTGAAACAAATTTTCTCCTGTGATATACATCAGCATCGCTATAAAATTTTCTGGGGGGTAGCAAAAGCTTAAAAATTTTTTAACAAGGGGATTTTGTTAGACATAGTTCCTTATGTCGTTTTTTGAGATTCTAAAATTTTTTTTACATTTTTGAAGGCTCACCCTAAACCGCAAAAACACTACAAATGCACACAAAACCTATTGAACATGAGTTATATGCTCTCGTTCAAGTTTATGTGTGAGTTTGTAAATTTTCGCATTTATTTATGTAAATAAATGTGTGGATATGTAGAGGAATATAATGCGTACTTTTTACTACAAAACAGAGAACGACATGTTCAAGATTTTGTTGAAAATTTTAAGCGTAAAAGGCTGGTTAATATTCTTTCATGGAGTTCAACAAAATTGAGCAGTGAGCTGGTGGAGATTTCATTTACTCACTTTATTTTGTTTTTAATCAAATATGAAAACGTGAATAATCGGAATTAAGTTAAGGAAGATATAAAATAATGGGAACAACTTCACTGTTTAAACATAAAATCGTTATGATGAATGAATTTAATTAATATGAATTTTTGCTCACCTGATCAGTGTCAATCTCTGACACACATTTTAAGTTGCACGCCGCATGTGTAATAGTTAGCCAGGCAACAACCAAAGCAACAACACTTACAGTAACAATCATGACTTAAACAACGACAACAAATAAGTAACAGCCTACAATGCCAACTAGAGTTAAACATAAATTTTGTTAGCGATATACATATAAATATAAGTTACATGCCGTGTTTAATGGCATAATTTAAAGCTGCAAATTTTGTCATAAATTTTCAAAATGATTACCACAAGAGTGGTCTGTTATGTTCAATTGATATATGAAGTAAGTTAGTGAATAGTATAATAGCGTGTTAGTGAGAATGGCAACAAAACAGTACAGTAAACAGCACTAAGTTAAATAAAATATCATTTAAACATACATACATGCTTTGTATACATATGTATGTGTGTATGTATTGTAGAGTATATATGAGTACAACTCACGCATATAATGTAATTTGTTGTGTAAATAAGTAAGAATTAAATTCTAAATGATGACACTTTTATTTCTTCAATTTTTATTACAATGACATTAGTGTCCCAACCGAAGTATGATATAAAATTTTTAAAATTTATGATATTTTCACTCGCAATCAGTAATGTCATAATATTTTACATGGTTAAGGTGTTTTGTTGGAGAAACTGTGAAAGTTTTTTTTTTAAGCATAAATTATGTTTTAAAGAGAAAAAGTAGAAAATGTCAGGTAAGTATGTACGTTTGTATGTATATCTGGTCGCCAAGGCGTGTATTACTTTGTTAGATACTTGTTGTGATTTAATATCCACCTCATAGATGGTTTTAAAAGTTCCTGTATCAAACGAAAACTGGTATGTTCTTATAAGAGATTGACACATTTGCAGTGAGCAAAAACTCATATTCCTTAATTACGACTATAGTGCATAAATAATAAGAAAAACTGTAGACGAAAGAATAGAAGTAAAACAAATAGTTGTAAAATCATAAACGATAAAGCTTAAAGTAAACGCAGACTTCAATATCAACCCAAAACAGCTTCAAACTTATACTTAAATAACGAAAGCTTAATAATAGTTGTTGTAGTATCTACTTACGTACGAATATAACATGTCATTTAGAATAAGAATGTAACTATAACTATGATAAAAATTTTCTCTTTTAGTAAATTTCATTTTAATTAAAAAGGGTGTTTTTAAGAGGCGGAATCTATTAAACCGAAATAAGACACAGAAGACAAATAATTTTATGAAACTGATGTTTGAAGATGATTAATGGCATGTGGTCTCTGCGGATGGCTCGGCTAAGACAAAGTTGTCCATAGTTTCTGGTTTGTTAAAGTAAGCCAATGAGGCGTTAAATTACATGAACTTACTGGCTAATTGACTAGATCATTACAAGAAAATTACATGCTCAAAATATTTCCTTTACTAGGTCATGTTGGACATAGTGCATGGCATGTACTACCATTTATCGCAGCAACATATTTTTGACTTATATTCTTTCAGTTTGGGACCCCAATAGTTAGCAACCGTGATTCTATACCTCATACCGTTAATGGTAACGCTCTTACTAACCTCTAAAGCGTACCCAATAGAAATATTTTTTAAATGAAGAAACTATTTTGAATTTTTTTCAATTCGAATAAGGAAATTTTGCTTATTAACTTACCCATCGAGCAAAAATTAGCCATAACCATGAACAGGATATTATTGTAACACTCTAGAACTAAAACACGATTATCAAAATAAATTTATTGTCAAGCCTTTCTCCAGAATGCGCATACTCATTAATAATTTCCAAAATCAACTTAACTGAAAACCCAAAGGTCTCTATAAAAAAATACCCTGTAGTTTACATATCAATTTATTATTTGTGTTAAACAAAACAGTTTCCGCTATTAACCTTTGGTTATGTGTAAAGGAAACGGATGTTTTTCAAAGTTTAGAGATATGATTATAGTTATTGTAATCTAATGATATAATATAAGGTTTGTTGAAGTTTAAATAAGTCTGTATATGTATTTATACAAATATATCACTTAATATTTATTTAAGCAATTTAACAGTTGTTTATTTTATTTTTTTTTTTTGTAAAGTAAATACGTTTTTTTATATATCGTATTCATGATTTAATTAGTGAAAACTATAGTCACTTTACGTTTAGATTTATTACATAAACGTATGTGAACTTAAGCAGCTAATACACGGCATGTGTATTTATTACTGACTTTAAAATTTGTGGGACATATCTAAATCTACATGTCTGTCAAAATTGTTCTTTTACAGGCAACCGTCGCTGACTGCTTTGCAGCAGCAGAGATTTCTGCCAACGGCTCATGCTTTGACAGAAGAAAATAGAGCGCGCTCTAATTGAAATTTTTTCAGATGTCTCTCACATGTTTTTTACAGAAGTAATGTTTTAAAGGTAATTCACGACATGTTCGTATTTATCTGTTTAGGATTTGTTAAGTCAGATGTAAAAAAAATGCCGTGTACTAGCTGCTTAAACAATAGGGATTCATTGATCATGTGTTTTTTCGGCACAAATTGTTAAATTTGGATTAGGAGGCTCTCAGTTCGCGAGAAGTCAGTTGGGCTCTGTAAACACGCCTTTTATACAGCTTCTGTTAGTTATAATGAAATATGCGGCCGTGCTATAAATGATAATACCCTTCACCATCATGCACATAAGTATAATGACTACATTTTTGCTTAGCCGTAGTTTAAGATTTCATGTTATACGATCATTTTCTTTATTGGTTTTGAATTTTAACATAAATAGTTAACTTTAATTACTTTTGAGAAAAAGGTTGTACTTCATTTTGTTAAAGATGTCATCTTAGATTTTAACCATTTGATGGTTTACTGTATTCTACTGGTCAAGCCCTTTCATTTATTACCAATAATTGTGGGGATTAAATGAAGCAAAACCATAATTACTATATTTGACCTTTGTATCAGCCATTTTATTTCGAACGCCATCTTGAATTGTACCTTTTTATAGTTTAATGTATTCTACAGGCAAAGCACTTTTCTTGGATATCAATATTGAAGGGGTTAAAGTGGATACATTTTTAATTTCTAGATTTGGCCCATATAAAAATTTATAGAACGCCATTTTGCGTGTTCAAAAATTAATTAGGAGCTTTAAGATTATTTTCGCCTATATTTTTATCGACTAGTTACCAAAATGTCCAAACTTGTTTACGAATATATAAGTTTTGCCGTATTCCGTCAGGAACATAGGCTATTCACAAAGAATCTTCAATTATTTTAGTTTAAAGCTAGATATCTGATTTCGTTAAAAACTTGCCTGTTTCATTCAAGATAGTCCTTTGCCAAATGTTTCGAGATCGTCCTCGTCTTTGGGAGCCTGATGGATTCCACTCTAGTTCTACGTGACAGATTTAGTCATAAGGGTTTTTGGGCGTGTGACCCAACCAGTTATATTTGCGTCTTCTAATTTGGGTTTTTATGTCTTCTTGCCTAGTGAGTTGAAGGAGGTTTTCATATGAAATAACGTTGGTCCTTCAGATCTTAAGTATTTTGCGCAGGCATCGGTTAGTAAAAACTTGAAGCATCTTCTTTATTTCCGCACTGACTGACCACGTTTCGAAACTATACAGCATTACAGACTTGACGCATGCGTTATACACTTTGTTTTTGGTTGAAGTAAATAGTTCATTTGTCTACAAATTATCCTAGTTCTGAAAAATTTTGATTTTTGCGACTTGTTTATTTGCTCATATCTTAGAAGGTTATGAGTTGGTTATTCTGTATTTCAATACCGATTCATTACTAGATATTTCCAAAAGATTGATAGCACATACAGATCTGTCCAATCTGTTAGCGCTTCTTAAAGTTGATTTCAACAAACACATGAGCAAAAGGACACCACCTTGACACCACAGGTAAAGGGTATAAAAATTTAAAGTCTGTGTAAATAAAAGAGCTCTGACTTAAAGCCCTAAAAAAGAATATTAAACAAGAGTTTGAGAGTCCCAAAAGTAATACAAAATGGCAGCAAAAAATAATGTTTTGAAAAGTGAACTAAGGTAGGGTGTATTCCTAAATGCATATTGTGCTCAAATAGAAGTTGAAATATGTTACTGCAGAGCAACATGCTTTTATGAATACACCTGTAATTTCTTACTCGAAAAGCACTGCTTTATATTATTTTTCGAAAAAACTTATTTTCTAATTAATTTGAAAAAAGTGAATCAAGGTATATTTATTTATGGTCTTAATTCATCAACTAACTTTTTTCTCTATATTATTTTGAACTTCAAAAAATTACCTCACTTCTCTGGTTTATTTCGTTCTTATGTCAAACTTCATATAAAAAATTAAAACAAAACAATCTTCTCCAAACTGCCTTGAAGAAATCATAAAAGAAGTGTAATATGAATTTTCCATGTTCATCTCAATTTGTATTATAGAGCCTTAACCAAATACTTAAATACTAAAATCCAAGTTTGATTCATGCTTGCAAGTAATTTGTTAATAAACGTGGGTCATAATGCTATATTATTAAGAAAGTCTTTTATTAGATTTTAGTATTGCTTATATATTCATAGTTCGTCCTAACTGTTAGCTTCCAACTAATTTTTTATAATACTTGAAGTATTCTCTGTCTTAAAACAACATTAATTTAACTAATTACTGTGTATGTTTAATATTTGAAAACATTTTGATAAGATCATCTTTAGGCACGCTATAACTTCATATATCAAGTCATCAAGAAGCCAACCACATCAGCACATTAAACATGTTTCAGAAAGCTTATCATTAACTCATCTACAGCTTTATTGGTAAACTTTCTACATAATTTTTGTAGTTTTTGTTATGCTCTTAAATTATGGTTCCATCACTTAAGTTTGCTCGTGTTAAAAAAACATTTACATCAATTTGTTGTTGGTAGATGGTTTTTTGTGGGTAATTAAAATGCCCTGGAGGAAACATATAAGGAAAGGTTAGTTTTAACATTTATATCCAGAAGGAAGCATATAGACCCAAAATAACCTTTAGAATATTCATAAACGTTATGCGAATTTCAAACAAATGTACTCTTATGTATGCATGTGTGTTTGCAAAATCATAATGTATTGTTAATGTGTTTTATTTATTATAAGAAAATGGATTTCGGTTTTTAACCTAATGACTATCTATACCATATAAATTTATATCATAATAAACCCCAAAATCTTAATTATTATACTAAGCTCGTAGCCTATAAAAATATAAATCTACCAAAAGTTATACTGGGCCAATTCAAAGTGGATGCATATCAGTCATATTTATACTATTTCATATTATTTTATGCATGCATAAAATTTTTGTTAGTAATTTCCATACAAAAAAAAATAATATGACTTTACACATTTGTATAAGAAATTGTTTATGTCATATTTTTAACCATACTGTCTCTCAGAGAGAATTTCTTCGCATCTCACCTCTCAGAGAGAATATTTTCTATTTTCTTCATACAATTTTTAACAGCGTCATCTCTTTGTCTTCTTTCTTGTATTAAATACATAATTTGTTAACAAAAGGTGTTCAAAGTCACTAGTCATATTAATATGAATTATATGACATAGTACCATATGAGAGTCTACTTTGAATTGGCCCACTGTCTTTTACTAATTGAAGCTATTTGTTTTGCTTAAAAAATTATCATGTAAGCACATATCTTTTTGCCAATTTATGTAAGATTTGATTAGTTCAAGGTGCGTAACAGGACTACCCCCGAAAATTATCTTTAAGCTTATAAAATAATTAAAAATATATTAAGGCTTTGGCTTAATAGTAAAAATTTTATAGTCTGTATTTTATTACGCTATAAGATGCGTTAAAGTAAAACATGACCAACTTTAAGATTCCTACTTTCTTCTAACATAAAGAGCCACAAAATTTTCAAAGGCTTGAAACTGTGTACACTTATTTTTTCCAATGTTATTCTAAAAACACATTGACGGCAGCAGGCTACACAGCAACATCACTACAACTGTCGTTGGCTGCAATCATTGCCGTTAAGTCAGCAACTAAATTATATTAAAGACAACATAAACATTGTTATAAACTAATAACAATAATCAGCGCCGGTGGTGGCGGCTGTGGTGCAAAATATTAAAAAGCGATGTCGGACAGCCGTCTGTAACCGATAAATTTTATAAGAGAATTTTTATACATTTATACATTTATTTTAAAAGCTTTAAAAATAAACATTTTTTTATTACAACCAACAAAATTATAACAAGTAAGAGCACTATATTCGGCTGTGCCGAATCTTTTATACCCACCACCAATTTTGTGTACATTTAAAACACAATATTTATTATTTTGTTAATCGCTTGGAATAATCTCTAAAATAAACATCACTTTCTTTATAGAGGGTGGTTAAATTTTAAGGGCCCATGTTTAAGGTGAACCACATCTAAACTTCAACTTTTTTCTTGTATTTCATTTGACATTTCTCAATCTCAGACTAACTCAATTTGAACCGTGGAAAGATACGCAATCGAGCAACGCTTTTAAATATTAAAGATTTTTATAAAAATGGGCGTTCAAATCAAAATGCATTTTGTTCACTTCGTGATTCTTTTGGTCAACATAATCGTTCGAATTCGTCCACAATCGTGAGAATTGTAAAAAGTATTTAAATGTCTGCAAAGCAGGTCTGTATGAAATGTGAAAACATCTGTGAATGCCATCTTAGTTCGTTGAATGGGAAACATTGCTGTTTTTCACGATAACGTGGCAAAAGAGCAAGCAACCTCGACTCATCATTGTGCCCAACAATCGAGCATCAACAGTGTCATTGAAAATTTGGACTATCGGATCGTGGTGTGCCGCCTAGGTTGGGGGGGCCATTTGGCCGATATTTTGTTCCATACATAATTGAAGCATACAAATATTATCATTATAAAAATAAATGATAATAATTTCATAATAATTTTATTCAAAATCAACATAGTCCCTTAAAATAAAACCACCCATTATAACTTCGGTATGCTAGTAAAATGTTTTCGTAAATTTAGTCTTTCAATGAAAGTGGCCGTTAAAAGACGCGTGTCAATAAAGTTTCTGCTAATAAACATAACTTAGATATTTCAATATAGTCCTTTAGTATTCCAAAATCTTTATTCATAGAGAATTTACATGAATTTAAGAGGAAGAAAGTGAATTAAAGGTTAAATTTTAAGGGCCACAGGGTGATTTAAAATATACATTCTCTGCATTTTTCTAAAACGGGAAATTTATTAGTAAGATTTTGATTTTTAAACTTCTATAACATTTTGCTTTTAAAAGATTTTCAAACAAAATAAGAGTCATCTATCTTATCATCTTTATCTTATATTTAGCTGCAGTACAATAAATGGTGCAGTGTAAGATGAATAAATGCTAATATATATGACTAATATATGCGTGGCACATCTATTTTCCGTTATAACGAAGACTTTGACCAAAAAGCCATGTTTGCAAAATTTCAGAATCGTACATATAGTTTTGTCAGTTCTATTACGTTTTAAATTTGAAATATACACTGTGCGGTAGAAATTTTCGTACATTTTTAGCTATAACTCTTTTCCTAATTCATAGATTTAAGCGATTTTCAGGGAAAAATATTCTTTTGACTCGATAAATATATATTCGAAGTTTCATGACTACGTTTATGCGTCTGGACACAATTCAAAAGTGAAAGTGGGCGTTATAGTAGGCGTGTCAAAGTTGTTTTTGCTAATGAGCACAACTTAGGTGTTTCAATATAGTCCTTTATTATTCCAAAATCTTTATTAATAGAGAAGTTATATGAATTTTAGGTAAAACGTTATATGGGAGGTGGGCGTAAAAGTGGGCGTGGCACCTTAATTTTTTGGCATAGTAATGAAATTGCCTAGGGGGATAGACGTAGCAAATTTGATCATTATACCTCTAATTTTGGCGGTTTTATGAGCTTTTAAATTTCATTAACGGTAGATAACGTGAAAAGTGGGCGTTATAGTAGGCGTGTCAAAGTTATTTTTGCGAATGAGTACAACTTAGGTGTTTCAATATAGCCATTTTTTATTCCAAAATCTTTATTAATAGAGAAATTATATGAATTTTAGTTAAAACGTTATATGGGAGGTGGGCGTAAAAGTGGGCGTGGCACATTGATTTGCCGTTACAAAAAAGCGTGTCACCAAAAAGCGAAGTGTGCAAAATTTCAGAGTCGTACATCCAATTTTGTTGCTATTATGACGTTTTTGTTTTTAAATATACCGAAAAATACACTGTGCGGTATAAATTTTCGTACATTTTGATCGATAACTCCTCTCTTAATGCATAGATTTAGACAATTTTCGGGCAAAAATATTGTCTTTACCCAGAAAATATATATTCGAAGTTTCATGAGTCTATGTTAAGGCGTTTGGACACAATTCCATTTTATTCGATGTTCGAAGGACACGGTTTTTTGGACCTACTCTTGCTTTTCGAGCTATAACTCTCTTCCTAATATTCCGATTTAGCCCATTTTCAATACCAAACAAACCTTGTCTATAAGAAAGATTCTGGCAAAATTTGAGCCCCCTAGCTTTTTCGGTGCGACCTCTATCGTGCTTTCAACAGACGGACAGACGGACGGACATAGCTAGATCGTCATAAAATCAAACCCTGATTCAGAATATATATACTTTATGGGGTCTAAAATGGATATTTCGATGTGTTACAGACGGAATAACAAAATGAATATACCCCCACCATTTTTTTGGTGGCGGGTATAAAAATGACCTTTCTTTCTGACTTAATTTTTGAATTTTACATTCTGAAATGAAAAATGAGTGAGTTACCGTTTACTTGGCAACATTTTTAACGGGATAAAATATTAAGGGCCATTAATATTACTTGCCGTTAGTTAAAGGTAGTATTTTTTGTGCCCGATAAATAGCTTTGCATTATTACAACTTTAGTTTTTATTGTTATTGCTCTTAAAAATAATAACATTTAATGGATAAAAAAATAATAAATAAAGGCTTTATACTGCAAAGCCATTTATCGGTCCGACATAATCCTGCCTTTAACTAACGGCAAGTTGAAATAATAGATACAATTCTTATCGTAGAGACACACTTTGTTAAATGTTTATGCAACCTGGTTGGTTGGTTGTTAGTTGCATAGTGTGAAGTGGTATTTATGGTTTCATTTCATTCTCAATCTAGGTTTCAAAAATATCAAAATTTGTGTATATTAACTGGGTGCAGCGCTGATGATTGCATAGTATAAATGGTTGTTTACTTTTTTTAATGGTTTAGTTCATTGAAAACGAGTAAACTCTTAATATGTATGATTTTACTATGGTTATAAATACTTAGTTATGGTTTAATTGTTGGTGGCAGTTATTGTGTCACAATATATTATATACATGAATGACAAATAATTTTCGTAAACACGTTGCAAAGTGTGTGCCTACAATAAGGTGAAATTAGCCACACAACTAGGCTTCGAGTAGAGTTCTAGAAAATATATTATCAATGGCTAAACAACTGTTTGGCTTAGCTCTGTAATAATAAACAATTGACAAGATGAACAACTGTAATTTACGAAAATAGAAATTAGCTTAATGCTACTTTTACACAATATTTTAAAGTGGCTTTGTAAGTTGTATTATCCATCTGTAATTGCACATGTCTTTAAAAATTCACAACTTACAAGCGGTTTATCATTTTTGTAACATTACGTTTTAGTTTTATCTGACATAACCTATAATAGTTTACAATTTTTTTGTGATGATTTAATTTTCCCCTTTTTTTTTGTGTTTGTTTTGCAAATAAAATTTCCAAAATATTTATTTTGTTAGATTTTATTGTATATTTGCTGAATTACAAACACTTGGTTTTAAGCTTCGCAAACAATTGACTTAAAAGCAGCTGATATCAGTGCAAAATAGAACACGCTCTAATTGATAACAGTTACACTTCAAAGGCAGACTAATATTTATAGAAGCAAATTTTTCAGCTTGCGCACACCATGTATGTATTTTGCAGTGGGAGATTTGACAAACGCACTGTAAAACAAATACGGCGTTATGCATAACAACATACTGTGTGCTAAGTATCGATCTGTTTTGTTTCCCTTATGGACATTTTTCCATGAAAAAGTTAGCAGCTTGTTAGTTAGCAAAAGGTTTGATATTATGCATAACACCGATAGTGTCTAAAAGTAGCTTAAGTTGTTCACAGTTACAGAGTGCGCTTAAAGTAACTATATGATTTGTTTTTTAAATAAATATTGAATGAAATGAAAAAAAAAACAAACAATTTATTGATAAAAATATAGTTTATTTCATGTTTTTTCTTTTAACATTAATTATGAAAAATATGTTTTTCCATAACTTTAAGTATTTCTTGTGCTATACGATCAATTTCCTCTGAAATGTTGTCCTTTAGTTGCTTTGGGGCTTATTCACCTAAACTTTGTCTTTGAAGTAGCTCCACAAGAAATAATCTGGTGCAGTCAATTTGGCGTTAAAGTCTTTTGTACGCACGTTTAGTTATAACTTTCGAACGATCTTTTTGAAGGGATAAATAAACAATCTTAGTTCTATGCGCAATTGTATAGCGTTTTATTTTTATTCTTACAAGTTAAATTCTTGAAATAAAAATTAATATGAAGTATCCACAAAAAAAAAAATTTTACATCATATAGTTACTTTAGCAGCACCCTGTAAATAATCATTTTCATTTACACTTATGTATTCTATTTTTTGCAGGTTGTAGTCGGTAGCCTGTTATGTGTTTATAACATTAAAGTAAAGACTTTAGCTGCATTAAGGTTTTTGATTAAAACCCTGTCATTAAACATATGCAGGCATTGGTATTATTGGTGCTATGTAGCAGCTGGTAGTAAATAATTATTACATTTTTGCTTTACGTGGCTGTCAATATTACCACCTAGGTTGTGATGGCTTATAATTAAACCTTTTTACTCCCTTCTTTCTGCTTTTTGAAAAAAGTTTCATTTACCCCTTTTATTAAAATAACCAAAACGATTATAGTGTAAAACAGACCGAAGAATGTACCTAGATGAGTTTTAAAAGTATACACTTTTTAAGTAAATTAATTGTAATTTATGCTTATAAATAAATTAAAAGTAGCGCTGTTTAAAATGAACTATAAGAAACGTTTAATTAAAAAAAGGAAGAATAAAAACAAGTTTTTCAAATCTAGATCAAAATATGAAAACATGTTTAGAATTTCTTTCTTCTAACACTTTTAAAGTATTATGATCTTATTAAAAATATATTTTAAAATCATAACACACTTTCAGTTATAACTTAACAAAATTACAAATAGTTTGCTAGTTTGTGGAAGTGTCGCTTAGCAACGAGCCCAAGTTTCTATGGCTCCACGAAAAGCCCCCCAATGAAATAACGCCCAAACGAGAAATGAAATATTCTCCAAATTTTTTTCATACATTTTTGGGGGTTATTTCATATGAAATAACTCCCAATTTTTTTGGGCCGTCTTTCATTTTTTTTTTAAATTATTTCATTTCTCATTTGGGGTTTTCAAATTATGAAATAATCTCCAATGAAATAACACCCCACAAATTTTTAAAATTCGGGGCTTGTTTCATAGCGTTTATAATTTGGGTGATATTTCATTTTGTATTCGGGGGTTATTTCATTTTTAAAGCTTTTGGTTTTGGAGGTGTTTGTAAATAAATTATATAAAAATAGGCATTTTACAAGAAAACTTTTAGCCTGTGAATATATTACAATATCTTTTCAAGTACATAAATGATAACGTTCGGGATTTGGATGGTGCGACCTTCATGACAGACTACGAAATTAGTCTACGAACGGCAATAATTATTGTTTTCCCTAAATCAAAAGTAATCGGTTGTTAGTTTCACTTTTGCCAAGCAGTGAGGAGGTCCATAATAATAAAGTGTAACCAACTGGCAGCATTTGTACATACAACGTATATTTTCTCCATCTTGATTTCATGAGCAACCATTTTGTTTTAACTTATCATTTCTTACGTATAATGTATTAAGTTTATTATTTATGTATGTACATGAAAATAATTTTTGGTAATTGGGTTTCAAAAACAAATATATTGGCAATATTATACAAGTCTTTGTCCATACTTCCTTACATCTCCATTACAGAAAATTACTGCCTTCTTTACAATATTGTAACTATAATAACGTCTCCCATGAGTTGGATTTTCAAGCCATTCATAAAGTTTTAGGATAGCTCGTTGGTGGCTGATCTGAAATTGCTTCCATCGTATAAGGGAAATTTACTGCACTGGACTTAGTCCATCTACAAAACCAAAAGTAGTCACTATTAAACGAGCTTTGTATGTTCTTTCACCAAAAAAAATTGATTATGAATGCTGGCACACTTTCGAAGTTGCATATATTCTTATTATGAAGAAGACGCCTGCGGGCCTCCACAAGATTTATATCAATAAATTTGCGATTTTGCTGTTGGTCCATATTGACTTCATGAAATCCTTAATGAATCTGGCTCTTTTATAAATTTTGGGCATAATTTCATTTTTGTTGCTGATGGGGTTTATTTCATTGGGGATTATTTCATTTTCATCATTGGGATTTATTTCATATGAAATAACTCCCAAATATTGGGGGTTGTTTCGTTTTCGCTTTGGGGTTTATTTCATTTATTTTTGGAAGTTATTTCATCCACTGTTTTTGGGTTTTATTTCCAATTTTTTGGGGTTTACTTCATTGGGGATTGTTTCCTGGGCGTTATTTCATTGGGGGGCTTTTCGTGGAGCCGTTTCTATTGCACATTTATTTATTTAAACATTTATTTATTTGAACTTGATTTGGGAAAAACTGCAGCCTATGAAAAGCTATAAACCAATTTATAAATAAACACACTAGAAAACTGACATGAACACAACTACGACAACTAACAACATAACAGAATATGAGACAAGCAGCTAACGCTTAAGATAAACTTAAGTAGATGACGATATAAATAAAATCAAGTTAAACAAATAGGAGTACAATATATATTCGGCCATGTTAAATTTTATACACCCTGCACTATCGTATACATCTAGAGTTTTAAAATTGTACATAGATAAATGTATTCTAATAGTCAAGCCCTTTCATTTGATAGCCCTATTGTGGAGGTTTTGTAATTAATATATTTGAATCATATATTCAACTTTTGTAAACATCTTGTATTATACCCTTCACCTGTAATGCACAAGGGTATATATAGCTTTGTCATTCCTTTTGTAATCTCTACAAATTTCATTTCCGATCCAATAAAGTATATATTTTCTGAAAGCTTATGAATAAAGGAGTCGATCCGTCCGTCTGTTCGTGTGTTGGTTGAAAACTACTTTTAAAAGCAACCATATGTTCCTTAGATCTGCATATAACATTAATCTTTTGGAAATATCCGAGAATGAATCGCTATTGAAATGCAGCACAATCGCCCCATAATTTTCTAAGATATGAGCAAATAAACACGACTGCCTCTGTTTTTTCCTACATTTTTACCACCAAAATTAAAATTTTCAGCCATAGAATAATTTATAGGTACCTTTGCTACTATTGTAGATATAATATGCCTCTAGAGATATTCGTGAAAAATTTTAGATAAAGCGTACTGTAATCGGTAAAGTTAAAGGCATAAATTGCTTTTTAAAAATAAATCCCAAAAATTTACAAACTAAAATCAATTTTATTCAACTTCTAGACAACCGAGAGAGTCAATATTGGTATCATCTGAAAGTACTCGACTATCGTAATGTAAGCACTATAAAAAAATTAAAATTCATGTTGGTCGCCGCTACGAAATGGCGAACAATAAATTTATATATTGGTCAAATCTGATATTTTAAAATGTAACTTCTTGAACCACCTCAATATTGGTATCAAATGAAATTTGTTACCTAGTAAAATACAGATAACTACGTAAAAATTCAAAATCAAGGATGTATTTTTACAATTATTTACAATTTTCAAAATTCCGCTTTTGTTAAGTTTTGATTCTAATATTAACTCTTTTACCAACAAGCTCTAATACACCTCATCAAATTTTAAAAAATGTTGTCTAAAATTAATTAATTATACCATTACAAACATAGTAACCATGTATTAAGCGTTTATCAAAAAATTTGCGCTCTTTAAGAAAAATTCAGCACTTCAATAATTTTAAGGCAAAAAATCGGCAAATAAAGCAGGCCTGCTGGTCAATAAAACAGCGTCTATCATGAATTAAATTTGTTTTATAGTGTTCAGTACTCTCCTAGTTAAGCCATTTAAGTGCACATTAATTCTCATGGTAGTTTTTAAGCCGAAGAAAATCCATTTTTATTCGAAAATTTTAGAAAAAATACCAAAACAGTTGTGTTTTGGTATTTAAATCCCAGCCAATTATAAACCGATTTTCTAAATTTTCTCTTGAGTATTTCTCAATAATACGACTTGCAACTTCGAGCCACTATCTTGATAAAAATATTATGCAGCCGATTTTAAAATGTATATATATTTTTCAAAATACTGTTGCCTATAACTTTTCGTAAAAGTGATCGGTTTGTCTAAATTTCTCTACAAATAGTACAAATAGGCTTTTCGTTTATAGAAATAGTATCAGGCGGCTCTATAATTTTTTAGAGAAATAAAAAAAGTAATGACAAAGCCATATATGTATACTAATGCGACCACAAAAAATCTATGTCGGAATTTTATTCGTCTAGAGGGATATGTCACAACTCTATTCAGGTATGTCCGAAATGACCTGCATAACAATGTCAGCTTTTTGACCAAAAATATGAAATTTTTCAAACTTTGAGCAACGAGCGGCACTAGTTAACGTCGTTTAATCGAGATCAAATTTCGACTATCTCAATCATTTGGTGATGTCCAGATGAACAAGATTCCGAATTTTCACCCCTACAAATATATAAAAAATGAAATGATTTTAACAGAGGTTTAACTATAACGAAGTGATTAGATTTAGATGAAAACACTAATGATTTTAACATAATCGTGTCATTGAAAATCATGTGTTTACATGAATATATTAATTAACTGCACTCACTCCTTTCAAATAAATGCATAGAACTCATGTGTATTTATAATTTTTAGCTTAGTAGGAAATTGTTATCAAAAGTAACTTGTAATATGTATACAGAAATACAGAAATAACATATTTTTTTAAATAGAAAGATCAAACTTGTCCTTTGCTTTGATCCTTTCGATTTTGCGCCTGAAAAAGTAAACCGACTTCGTTGCCAATTATACAAAATACAATTACAATTATAGTGCTGCAGATATGCCATTTAATATATTTTATTTATATTGGTGGCGCGTGGTACGCACCCTAAGTCGATACTATGTAATTATCGGGAAGAATTGTAATATACGTATTAAATTTTAAAATATCAGAATTAAGAACTCAAACATTGAAAGTTCCTGAAATATGTCATATGAAGAATTTTTTGTATGGAAGGTTTCATTTTTCCTGCTCTAATCGTATCTTATTTGGATCGAATAAGACAAACCAGATAAAAGTAAAACACATAAAGTTTTAGTTTTCATAAAATGTTTTTTCGTTATACTTAAGGTGCCACGCCTATTGTACATTTAAAGCTCATTTTTGACTTAACTATGCAAGTTATTATAATGCCCTACACTAATTCTAGATACTCTGGTTATGCAAAAAACAAATGTTGATTTTGTATGGGTGGTATGGGTATGGGTGTATAGAGGGGTATAAAAGTGGGCCTAATCGATTTGTTTTTATGTAGGAAACCTAATTTGGCTTATAACAAATATTAAAAAAAATTAGCGAAATCGGTGCAACCGTTCTTAAGTTATGCGATTGCCAATGAACGACATTTGATTCTTATTTATGTATTCATATTGAAGAATATGAGCCAAAGAAATATAAATATAAAAACAGTAGTAAAAACTTGAGATGAAATCTTTGCAAAGCGCCCAACCATAATATTTGTGGTGTGTATTGCTGTAGTAGTTGTTTTTTAATATTCACCCAGATTTTCTAATTCGAAAGATTTTATTTCATATTTTCTTTTAAATTGACAATTTTTGAACTAAAAATAATCCTAGAAATTTTAAACGTCATACCTCAGTATCATTAAACTTTTATTAAAAATTTAAATTTGTATAAGGTTGTTTATGAAGTCTTCAATAACTTTTTTTATACTTCGCATATTTTGCCTTTTTCAATAACGAACTTTATCTGAAAATTTCAGAACGTTGGTATAAAGTTTAGTTTAGTTTTTCACAGACAGACGGACTAAATCAACTCTGAGAGTCATAGGAATCAGAAATCAAAACAAATGTATTTAAATCATCTTCAAAATACAAAGAATCCTTAATATATATCCTTTGTTGCGACTTTAATAAATTTTTAAATTTAGTCGCAAATGGAATGACAAAATCATATACTGGTGATCGTAGAGGGAACACAAATTTAAAAAAAAATAGCAATAATAACTGAAAATTAATATGACATGAACATTAACAAGAATATAAACTAGTATATGAACATAAAACCTAAGAGCTTATCTATAGTGTAATACAAAATTAAGGCCACAGAGGATTAAAAAATTACTTAAGTACAAAACAAGTAACAAATATGTATGTAGTTAAAAGTCCAATAGAATTTCAAGCAAACAAAAGCTTAGATTTCGTTTGCATCTTAAGGCAAATACTTTTAACGCCAACTGTATTTGAGCTTATATATAATAAAACTGTTTTGAAGCCAAACTTATCGCCTGTTTGACGACTGTTGAAAACATTGTTCCACCCAAGCATGCATGTATGTGCTCGTACAACAAAATATGTGTTTGAAGTGTTACGCCCCAAAATCACATGCTGTGCTTTGACATGATATTCGTGCAAATTTAAATTTTTCGTCTATTTAACTAGAACCGTGTATATTATTAAACAAAACGAGTTAAATTATGCATAAATAAATTTAAGCATGGGCTACGTTATAAGCATGGATAATTGTATGCATGTTTGTAACGATTTATAATTATTTATGTTTAAAACATGTATCTGTATCACACTTTTTAACCACGGCTTAATTGATTCAATTTGCTAATTTTACTAATTAAATTCAACTAAGAATTTAAGCATGAAAATTATTATTATTTAATTGTTGTGAAATTAAATAAAGTGAAATAGACACAAAAGTGAACGTCAAGGGGTGGTCTGTTGATAGACAATTTTGCGATAATTTTTATAAATTATGTAGTTATAGAAATTTCTTATAATATCTTCTTCTTTTTTTAACAAAACGAATGGTTGCTTTAGACTTCAGAACATAAAGCCTCCCTGCCTTATTTTTTTTATCATTTAATACAGTGTTGCCGTTGTGCAGCTATAGTGGCAATTTACTAGTTCTTCAGCTTGCTGCTAGTTATTTTTTAATGACTTTATTGCTTTGAAAATCTATACAAATTTCAAGGAATTTATTGAATAGATCAATTGTTCACTACTAAATTATTTATTGGAAGTTTTTTCAAATTACATTGTGTTATAATATTGTTACAAAATTATATTTTTTAGATTTTAATTCAATTAATTTAATTTACATTTTAATTTCTATTAACATTTGTGTAATTAACTTTAGTCTAATTTAAAATTTGTTTACAACTTTGGCAGCATTGAAATTAATGACAATTTATTATATTAAGAATACTTCTGAGATGTTTGTAAAATAACTATTTCTAGAATTTTCTATCCGGTATTACAGTATAAATATAAGGAAACTACAGCATGTAGTAGGTAGTAGATAACACATACATAAGTTAATATCAAGTTGAATTTTTAAGAAATTTGGAAAATTAATTAACTATTACAACGTTGAAAATAAATCCACTTCTATAACGTAAATTTAAGGAGTGCTAATTATAATTTGCAATAAAAAAATCCCAGTTTACTTAAATGATATAAACCAATGTTTATAAAAGGTAAAGAAGAAAACACATAGGAACGCAAGCTTAACTTCCAAAAAGGTATCCTTATACAGATAAATTTGAGTGTATTTACATATTTACGATATAATCTTTGATATATAAAATTTCGAAAAACAATTTTTCCAACAAGTTATCATACTAATAGTTATCATGGTCACTTCTTATTTTCTTAGCTATGTACATATGTCTTATTAGATTCTATAAATTTCTGCTTAAAGTATAATACTTAGACAATACAATAGAATTTATAATTTTTTCAAATAACTGACATACAAAAATACAAACTGAGAAACATCTCTAACTCTTGTGACAGTTGAGGGAATTGTACATGAAATGTTCAAACTATAAATGACATCTCGACAATAAAATTCAATAATGTTTTTTTCTCTAATGTTAAATATTAGGGGTGTAACATTTTTAATATTTGACTTAATATATGTAACATTCTCCGAGAAAAGAGACCTAGTGTGTCGAAAAACAGGTTTGGACTGGTACCTAAAAGGGTGTGGAATAAAATGAAATGAGTTAAATTTCTGATAAAAATGTATTAACCCCATAAAAACATACAAAACGAACTTGGAAAAATCGATAAAAATGAGAAAAAACTTAAATTTTTTTTTAGGCATGACGTCACCAAAGTCGATAGCCAATCATGACTAACCATACCAAATCGGATCTCCCAACTGAAGTTGTATTCACAGTGATCATGCGTTATGAAACTTTAAAGCGTTTTTCTCAAAACTTCATTTTCACACACTAGGTCCCTTTTCTCGGAGAAGGTCACATATATATATATATATGTATATATATATTTTTTTTTTCTAAATAATATTAAAATTAAATTAATATTACAAAAAATCTCTTTTTATACCCTTCACACAGTGAAAAAGGGAATATATAGGTTTGTCATTCCGTGTGAAATTTCTACATTTTTAATTTCCAACCCCATAAAGTATATATTTTCTGAAAGCTTATGAATAGGGGAGTCGATTAAGCTCTGTCCGTCTGTATATTGAAATCATCCCCCCCCGACATCGCTTGGAACCGGGTGAGGTATTAAAATATCAGAAATATTCGGGAGTAGATCGGTATTAAAAATCAGAAACATCGGTACATAAACAACTGAGATATGAGCAAAAACCCACGACCACTTTGATTTTTTTTCACAAAAACAACATTACAACAACAACATACATACATACAAACGTGTATATTGGTTAAAGTAAACGTGGCATCGAATCCCACCTAAGCCAAAATTTTTTTTTTTTATTGTTTTTGTTTATTTTTTTTTGTTTTATATTTATTATTTATATTTTAATTATTTTTTTTTTTAATTTTTTAAAAAAATTTTTTTTTTTTTGAACTTGCATACGTAAATTTATGTATGTTTTTTATATGTATGTAGGTATTTCATATGAGATGAATGGTGATACAAACAATTGTTATTTCATGACTACACGTTGTGAAGGGTATATAAGTTTCGGCACGGCCGAATATAGCCCTATTACTTGTTATTTATAGAATATTTAACAAAACTTAACGTAACAATTTGTTAAAGATATTTTTAGAGTAGGCTTAAATCATGTACCGTCCTACAGATTTCCTTAAGATATTATAAACACCAAAGTGAACCTGCCTAATGCAAATAATATCAAAATACAAATACTATAAACTAACTACAACAACGTTTTCTGTATAGTTTTAATAGTACTTTTCTGAAAAATGAAATGAAAGAAATGTAGTAAAAAGCACTTTGTTGCAAAACTATAAATACACATTAATTTTGCTAAGCATTATAAAAAAAATAGTTTAATCCGCACGTTCATAAAAATAGCTAAACTAAGAACTATTGTTGCCGCCACTAAAAAAAACCGCTGAATTATAATTACTGTATGCTGAAGCTATCCTAATTAATAAATAATTAAAAATATATTAAAGTTCATACTACTACACTGTATGGTTTGTTTTTGGTGCTGTCATAACCATTGCTAAGCTGACTAAGAGCCTGCCAAGACAGGTAGTCAATAAATTTTGCAAGTCAACGCGTAGGTCCTTGAATATAAGATTTTTGTTATTCAAACAAAAAATATTTGGAGAAGTTTAATTTCTTTTTTACAGTTGACTCTTTAATGACCAGAATTTACTTCTCGCACTAACCAGCTATAACTTAAGTTGTTCACTTATTATGCCATTCACGCGAGTATGTAAAATGGTATACATAAGTTTGTCATTCCGTTTGTAACTTCTACAATATATAATATTTCTAATAGAGGAATTAATTTAGCTAAGTCCGTCTGTCCGTGTGTATGTTGAAATCATTTGGTTGAAGCTTCTTGGTACTTTTTAGACTATTATATAATATCAGCTGATCAGATGTGCTTTCAGGGATTTACCTGTTGAAAAAACATGTCAATCACACGTTTAAATTTTCGATTTCTTCAATAAGTAGTGGTTACAGATGCTACATATAATTGTCAGTTATTGTCATTATATTATGGTATAAATCGTGTAAAACGTATATAAGATCCGGCACAGCCGAATAAAGAGCTCTAACTTGTTTATATTAAAATTGTTTTGAAAATTAATTTACAACCAATTGTACAGTATTCACCATTTTAATATAACAAATATAGTTCTGCAGATATACCGTTAAGTATATTTTCTTCGTATAAGAGTGACACGCCCCCTAATTAAATTCTATTCAATTGCTTGGGAGAACTGAGCAGTTTTTATTTAAATAATAATAATAATAATAATACCAGGACTAAGAACTCTAATATTTACAAATCGTGAAGTATGTAATACAAAAAGTTTTTTTTTGTATAAAGGGCATCTTCTTTGATCGTATCTGCTTTTGGCTAGATAAAGTCAAATAAAATAAAAGTAAAGCAAACAAAGTTTTGAAAATTATACATTTGAAAGTTTTTTAAGTTGCCACGCGTGCTATTAATTTTCAGCTCAACTCTCAATAATGTTTACTTACAATTTTAAGATAAGAATTTCCTTAAGAATCAATCTTAAGCCTAATACGTTGTTTAAAAAAAGTAGACAAATCGGTCCAGGCCTTCTTCGATTTTAGATAGTCGTGGTTAAATTGGTGCAACCATTTTAAAGTGCTGATATTACCAACGAACAACATTTGATTTTAATTTATTATGTATAGTGACAAAACATTTAAAAAATATTTTTGCATAATTTTTCTTCTTTAGCTAAATAGAAAAAGGAATATTAGTTGTAATTATAATAATGCAACGCAGTGCAGAATATAAAACAAGTGGGTGATGATGTATTTTGTAAGTTTATGTATTTTATTAAGTGATTGGTGTAACTGTAGTAGTTTAATATAATAAATATAATATTGACAACTTATGTCACTCAAAATACATTATAAGGTAACATTGTTAAAGTCTTGTCACAATACACTCATACAATACACACATACATACACAATACAATACACTTAACTTAAGATGTTAAATGATCAACGAGTCAAAAACGACTGTATTATTAAAGGCGTTGTAGCGAAAAAAGACTCAACTGCTATAGAAACAATTTTAGAATTTTCAAAAAAAGCTGGTATAGACATAAAAGAAGAAAATATTGATAATGCCTATTTCTTCAAAAATAAAGTAGAAAGAACTGAAGGAAAAAAAACAATGGTCGTAAATTTTAACAATAAAAAATCTAAAGATAAATTGATGATGTCAAAAGCTAAACTTAGAGAAAGTGATGATACTAAAACTAGTAAATGACTACTTAGGCAGAGAAACTTTGAGTCTTTTTAATTATGCAAAAACCTTAAAAACAATTGGATATAATTCAGTCTATACGAATGGAGCTAGAATATTTGTAAGGAAAAGTGATATATCAAAAGCTAAACAAATTAGAAGTGAGGATGATGTTGATAAATTGTTGGCTGTTGCTGCTACTTTTAAAGCCAACCGTAGATCTGTAACTGTTATTGCAGATGATTCTGATGGTGATGGTGGAGATGGTTCGGCATTTTTATCTCCAGCTTAATAACAATTAAAAAAAAAATATATATTTCACACTTTTTATTTTGTATTTGCTAATAAATCATTCTTTATTTAAATGATAAGTAATCAATATTTTTCTCAATTTGGAAATTTTATAGAATATTTAAAAAAAATCAATTGTTCATTTTTAAATATAATATCTTTTAACGTTAGAAGCATTTCGTCAATGGATAAATTTAACCAATTTAAAACGTTAATTACGAATTTTCCACAATTGCCAAATGTAATTGCAATTCAGGAGACATGGTTTAATTCAACGTTAATTCCAATCTATAACATTCCTGGGTATAATTGTATTCACTGTTGTCGAAACGATGGTTATGGAGGTACATCTGTTTATGTTCGTAATAATTTACAATATAGTGTACAATTATGTGAAAACAAATGCTTTTGCGATTTAATTGTATTAACACTTGAAAACTGTAAAATTAATGGAAAGCCAATTAAAATAATATCTTTTTATCGATCTCAAAAATGTGATATTAATTATTTCTACAATATTATTGAGGATTTAATGGAGACATATGGTAGAAACTATTGCATTTTTATTGGGGATTCTAATATTGACTTTTTAAATAATGTGTCGAATACCTTGCTGAACTTGCTTGAATGTTATGATTTTAGAAACTGTCATACATTAGTTACACGCCCTATGTCTGTTACATCAATTGATAATGTATTTACAAATCTCTCTAATTCGTTATACATTGATGCAATTGAATGTTCGTTATCTGATCATAATATGATTTCTTGTAAAATTAAAAAGACGATTCAAAATAGTAATTATAAAGAGTTTGTGCAGAAGAGTTGTGACAACAACAAGTGTAAAGAATGTTTTTTAAATGATAATTCTAAATGTCCTATTGGAAACCCGTCAATTGATACCTTTAATTTGATCAAATGTCTGTCTAATGCTCATTTAAATTCAACGTCAGTAATAATAAGAAAAAAATTACTAAGAAAAGAAATCGCACCTTGGATAAATGAAAGCCTACAGAATTTAATTATACTAAAAAGGAAAATCTTAAAACTTAGAAGAAAAAACCCTAACAATAATGATATACAGAATAAGCTACGGAGGATAAGTAAAGTTATTAAAGTTTCTTATAGAGAATCTATGAATAATTACTATCATGATAATTTAAATAATTTTCAACAAGATCCTAAAAAATGTTGGAGATTTTTAAATGAAACACTGGGAAGGAATGTCAAAAACCAAATAAATTTAAAAAATTCGAACGATGAACAAGTTACGGATGATGTGATAAAATGTGATCTTTTAAATAAATATTTTTTAGAAATTCCAAGCACCTTGAAAAATGAAATTGTTTACTCCTCAACGGATTCGTGTAATGGACTCTGCACTCTAAGATACTGCAATCACACTCTAAATTTTAGAAATACGACGAATGATGAAATCACGCAAATCATACTTAATCTATCCAATAATAAATCCCCTGGTCATGATAGCATATCAGCAAGTATATTAATTAAATTGAATTATGAAATCACGCCATATTTAGTAAATATATTTAATAATATTATTTTGTTGTCGGAATATCCAAATATTTTGAAAATATCTAAGATTGTTCCAATACCAAAAATTGTAAATGCAAACAAAGAAGAGATGTATAGACCTATTGCGCTCTTACCTATAATAGATAAAATTTTTGAGAAAATTATTCACCAACAGCTTACTACTTACCTTGAAAATAATAATTTAATTTATGATTGTCAATATGGATTTAGAAAGGGTAGTGGTACTGAAAATTCTGTGGTAAATGTTGTAAATTTTATATCTCGTGGTTTGGATGAAGGATATAACGGTGTCGCTGGAATCTTTTATGATCTCTCAAAAGCATTTGATCTAGTGGATCATGAGATATTGTTTGAAAAGCTTCAATACTATGGAATTGGTGGCAGCGTCCTAAATCTGTTTAAAAGTTACTTGAAAAACCGAAAGCAATATGTTGAATTAAATAATAGTAAGAGTTTTCTTGGAACGGTTAAACATGGTGTACCGCAAGGTAGTGTATTGGGCCCACTTTTATTTACAATTTATGTAAATGATATCAATAATCTTGGACTCTCTGGGAAAGTTTTTATGTATGCTGATGACATATCCCTATTTTATCCTTACAAATTTGAGACTGTATTAAAAACGTACATGGAAAGAGACGCTGCGTTAATTTTGGAATATATAAGATTAAACAAATTAATCCTGAATTCATCTAAAACTAAGATTATCAGATTTAAACCACATTTAAATAAAAACTCAGATAAATTTAGTATTTTCGTTGATGGAAAGGAAATTTTTGAAAGTTATACAGTAAAATATTTGGGTATGACCTTGCAGAGCAATTTATTAAATCTAAAATATCTCCCGTAATAGGGCTTTTATACAAATTTAAATACAAATTTAATGAGAAAACAAAACTGATTCTTTATGAAGCTTTAATTCAAAGCCACTTAAATTATTTGGTTTCAGTATATGCATATAAAAATAGTTTGGAACTAAAATCTCTACAAAGAACTCAAAATAAAGCGCTAAAAACAGTTTTTTGTCTACCTCTTAGGCACCCTACGTTAAGTTTATATCAAGATTTTGCCAAAAATATTTTACCTATAAAAGGGATGTATAAAAGGCAATTACTTCTTTTCGTTTTTAAATCGTTGCACAACATTGGGCATAATACAATAACTTTCATGAGTAATCAAACAGCTATTAGTACCAGAAACAGCTCAAATTTGAGAATCGCAAGATGCAGACTTGAAACAACTAAACAAAGAATTGAACATATTGGTTGTGTGGAATATAATAATTTACCGCAAAGTCTAAAAGATATTAATGTAATTTCAACATTTAAATCCAATCTTAAAACGTTTTTATTAAATAACTTAGAAATGCTTTTAATGTAATATTAAATTTTATTCATATATTATATACATATACACGTATATTTGATTTACAAACATTACTTTTAAAATAGTAGTTAATAACTAAAATATTTTATTTAATTTATTATACATATAAATTTATTGTGATTGTACATTATTTTATTATAATTACGCCAACTCGCCTCAATAATGTCATTAGACGCTGAGGCTAACAAATTGTTTATCTGAATTAACTACTATTATTTTTGTTAATAAATCAATAAAAAAAAAAAAAAAAAAAAACATCAATGTACCCAGTTGGCCATGTCTTTAACACATCCTCAACAATGGATACAAGATAATCACCCCTATCGTAAATAAGAAGTAGTTCAATAAAACTTTCATTTCTCTTTAAGGTCAAAATTGGCATGATAAATTTCCCATAGAATATTTGTTTTCCTCATTACACAACTATTCAAAATATTTTTAAGCAATCAATATCTTTAGAGAAGCTATTCGCGATTGATACTTAAAGGAAAAGAGAAAATATTTCGGGGAAAAAATATTCATGATCATGGTGAATGTTAAACCGTGGAAGACATATTGAGACACATTTCGAACAATATTTGAAGCCAGGGTGGTCGTCGTTAACAAAGGTCTTTATTATAATATCATTTGCAAAAGGTTTACTTAAAACTTTCGTACATAAAAAATTCAAAGATTTCTTAAAACAAATCATTCAAGACAACGTCATATTGGACGATTTGGCCAATTGGGTTAGTACTATGTTACAGTGTTGTTATATGAATAACTTAAGCAGAAGACTTACTAGTTAGTCGATGGTCACACACGACGATTATAGTTGGGCAATTCTTGAGTTTATATATGTTTTTACCGTTTTAGGTGGGGAGAAAACGAAGGGAAAAATAATCTCCGGTACTCGGCTATTTGAAGCAATTTTTTTTTTAATATTTGACATTTCTTTTCATTCGGTGTTTCGCTTCTTGGATTAAAAACGTCACAAATTAAACGTTTAAAATATTTAAAAATAAAAAAACACAAACAAAATATTTTAGTGAAAACATTTTAATTAAAAGCGTTAATAAAAATCAATTATATTATTTTATGTATGTTTTTGTTTTCTTATTGCTATTTTCGGCAAAAGCAGCGTTGCCAGAAGCTTTAGGGCAAAAAATCATATTTTGAAAAAGAAAATCATCAAATTATTTTAGTTCAAACATTTTATTACAATCGCAAAAAAAACAATAAAAATTTATTTAGAAAACTGTTTTCTTATTAGATAAGTTATTTAAAACAAAAAATATATTAAATTGATATTAAAATAAATATACATATTCGTATAACAACTTGTGAATAAAATCAAATTGAAAGATACTCTGTAGTATGTTAATATATTAAAATTGAATATCTATCATTCGAAATGTAGAAACATAAAAAACTTGAATGTTTTAATATAAAAAAACAATCACACATTTAACAACACATATGAATTAAAGTATTTTAGGAATCATCATTATTATTATATAGAATAGGTTTCATATTTGTATTTTTACCTTAATATATTTTTAATTATAGCATGAACAATCGTTTAACTTTAAGTATTCTTTTGAATATAATATACCCTTAAGAGTGCTGTTATCTAATCTATTTCTATATTTTGTTTTATTTAAATTTAAAACTTAAAATATTCGTTAAACATTTGCAGAAGAAATATGACAAATTTTGACAGAGTCGGAAAAGCTAAGATTTTGCCATCTCGAGTTATTTTTGAGACTTCTGACCAAAATTCTTCACAACTTAGATCATCTAAAGTTGTAAAGTGTTCGTCAAAGTAGAGAAGACATAGTTTTCTAAACTCGTTTTCTAAGTTTTGAACATCATTCATCATCATTATCAATTGAATAAATTTGAAAAGTTTTGTATTAAACCTGTTAAAGAAGCTACTTTTCTATTTATTATTTTTAAAGGGTCAAGACAAAATAATGAAAAAAAAGTTTTTTAAAATAATTATGGTTAAAATCAAATCGTTTCAGTATTTGCTTACACAACTCAATGTAAAATGAAGTACAATTTTCAACAAATTTTTTTTTTCATTTTCTCCAAGTTTAAGATTGGAAATTTTTTTGTTTTACAAAACGACCAAATAAATATCTTCGTTTTGTAAACGAAGCAATTCAAAAATCAAGGTCATTAATTAAATTGATGTTAACGTAATTTGGTTTTATAAAATTATCTAAAATTCATCATTGTTTTCATTCTTTGTATTTGGGAGGATGTGGTTTCAAAAATTATATTAACTTTGTTTATTATGTTGAGAATTTACTTTAAAAACACAGATATAGTTCGACCTGTTTTTAATAGACCTGTGACAAGCTGATATAAAACTTTATTGGTTTAAAAATTGATTGTTGATAAGAATTGTAGAAAAATTATGTTTCGTATCTACAACTTAAAAGAAAAAAATATAATTTCTAAAAATAAAAATCATTATATTTGGGAATAAAATCATAAATCATATTTTAGCAAAGAAAGTCCTTAAAAATATGACAAAATCATGATTATGGCAACGCTGGGCACAAATGACAATTTGTAAGAAAATAAAAGCTAAACAAAACAGAAAAATCGCCAAAGGAATCGTCGTGTGTGAACATAAAAGCAAGTTCAAAAGAAAATATGGAAAAAGTTGGGCAATTAAAATCGTCGTGTGTGACCTTCGACATAATAAAGAATTATTTTTAGAAAAATAATGAGGCCATACATTACCCGTTGCGCATTAGAAATGGAGAAGCTAATCGAGAATTGATGTGAACGACAATATTATATTCGTGCATTTAGCCAATAAGTTTGAAAAGACATTCTTCCAAGTGGCCAGTAAGTACGATCATCTAGCCATTGCTCGAATGACCTAGTGTATTTTTGATATTAAGAAAAGTCTATATCGAACATGAACGCCCCATTTTAAGGCTGGGTTAGTAGTCTAATGCTCGTAGTAAAAGGCCAATGTATGTCACATGCAAAAATGTTGAATACTTTTATACCCTCCACAGAGAAGAAAAGTTTGTATTTCCATGTGAAATTTCTACAATATCTTTTTGCGACTCCATAAAGTATATATTTTCTAAAAGCTTATGACTAGAAAGGTCGGTGAAGCAATGTCTATCTGCCAGTGTGTATGTTGGATTAGTTTTTTTTTTTAGCCCCCAAACATTCTTTAGACATCCGTGTAGTACCAAATTACAGAATTATTTGGGAGCAGATCGGAATATAAGATCAGAAAAATCGTTAGATATCGGGAAAAAAACCTAGACCACCTCGTCTATGAAAAGGCTTGACTAGTAGCATACAGTTAACTATGTTAAAATTTAAAATCAAATATGACATCGGAAATAATAAAGCAAACTGGTGTTTAACATTTAATCTTAAATCTAGGCTACGTTCGGTTGTGGTCTCTATATCTTTGTACAAGATTAACAAATAAATGTACATTTTTAATTTAAAGAAATTTTTTTAAAAAATCTCTGGAATAAATGTTTACCTATAACTTAGATATTTATATAAATATTTTTAGATTTTTTTTGTCAATTGAAGGATCGCCGCGAATAACGTTGCAAATGATAAAATAATAATTTTTCAGGAGAGCAAAAAAAAACGTATTTAAAAGGTTTGATTATCTCTTTTTTTTAAATAATTTTCCTTTTGTACCTCTGTTACACTTATCAATCACTTTCGACAATTTCATTCGTAGACTTTTGTTTATAACTTACAACGTTCTTCCACTGATTGACTCATTGTAATTGCTTTTTGACGGTGATAAAATGCATAATTTTGTAGTTTTGCTGTTTGAACAAATGTAAGAGAGTAATTTTAACGGTGATCTGCAAAAAACAGGTTTTGAAAAATTTGTCTTTTACAACGTTATTCGCGGCTTTGATTCAATTGACAAACAAAATTATACAAACTTCACTTGTTTATTTTATCTTTTTGAAGTAATCTAATTAAGGTTCAACTATTTATTTTGTTTAACCGATTCCCCACCAAAAAACTTTATTACTAAAAACCGCTTCTTAAATCGCTTACTAAATGCTTAACTGTTAACCAAGAGCATAATTTTTGTGCGCAATGTTATACTTCGAAGGTCTCTAGAGCAGATACATTTTATGCACTGCTAAAAAAAATAGCAGCAAGTAAGAGACAAATTTAAAAAGAATTGCAATCAAAATACATGTCTCTGCTTTTTTAATACTGAATAAAGCCAGCACTGTTTTAAACCCTAAAAAAAACTTGGTGAGTCTTTCTCCGGGTTCAAACTAAAAAAACTATCATTCGACTTTCTTCCAAACAGTACCGTGCAATTAATTTCTAGTGATTATAATTTGTATTTACAATTTAAAAATTATTGAATTACTAAATGATTTTAAAATTTTGTTTATTAGTTTATTGACTATCAAAGGTTGACATGGCGTTGTTAAAAATTCTTAAATTTATTATAGAATAAATTAGTTAAATAAATTTCTTTTAACTACAAAAATCAAAAACAATAGAAAGTGCAGAACTCATCAAGAAATAAAACAAAGAAAAATTTTTTTGACTTTGATTGATTTCCTGCACAATAAATACGCATATGTATGCAGATTATCTATTTTCCCATTCCAAAATCATATGGCGGTGGTTTCCCTTTTGCAAAGGATTATCATCTAAATAGCCACAATCATTTATAGCATTTTCATGTCCGCACCATTTGCTAATAGTTATTATTATATATTATTAGGAGACTGAAATACTTTAAAATATTTTTTGTATAGAAAATTGTTTAATTTTGTAAAGTTTATATAGAACAATATTTACCTTGAACATTTTAAATAAAGCAATCTAGATTGTTATTTAGACTTTTATATAATAAAATTATTTAAGATGATTGATAAGCAATAAAATTTTTATCATGAAATTTTAGATAACCCAACTCTTATCCCTTTATTGTAGGCTTTCGTTAAAATAGTAATAAAGCTGTTTTTCTCTGATTAAGGAAGTGAGGCAAACGAATTTGTATGTCTAATAAAAAAACTTTTAGTGGTTACATGCTGTTTTTGTTCAAGGTCAATGCTTTTTAACTGCAAACACCTGTTTCAGCAGTTTAACCAAATAATTTAGTCATATTAAATTTGATTAGTTTCGTTATAATTTATATATATATTTTTTGTTTTCATAAAAATTTTATTTTTTATACCCATGTACTACAGGATGTGCCATAATTCATTGACGATTGAATTTTTGATATAACCTTTTTATATTTTATTGAAAATTAATAATTTTGATTACAAAAGATAGTTTTAATCATGGAGGGATTAAAAAAATTAATTATTAAAATAATATATTTTAGATGCCTGCCACAAGTCTCTTTGCAAGCTGCTCCTTTTTGCTGTATCTGGTTCATAACTGTAGCTAAAACTGTTTGATCAATTGCAATAATTTCATTTGTTATGTGGTCTTTTAAGCCTGTAGTACACGAAAAGTAAAAAACCACATACGCATGTGGCTGTGACGTAATTTTGACATCATCATAAAGTATATATGTATCCGCCTCGGCCACATTTGTTTCATTTGCATTTTTGAACTAAAAAACATTTCGTGAAATATCAAAATCTCACCGCATGCAGCCACTACAACTATTTAAAAAAATGTAGTGCTGAAAATTTTAGTGACGTAAGATCTACATGTGCGTGTGGTTTTTTACATTTCGTGTACTATAGGCTTTAATTTAGCAGCCCTTGCGTTTTATTTGCGTATTTACGATTTTTCATATATCGCCACAAAAAGAAATCTGGTGGTGTTGCGGTTACCAAAAGCTTTTGGCAGCAAATTCATTGTTTTCCTTGCACTATAGCACGTAGCTGCGTCTTGCTGAAATCACATTTCTTGAGTATATTCAAGTTCAGGAAACAAACAATTTTCTAACATAGCCCTGTAACGCTCACTATTTATAGTCACTGCATTGCCATCTTCGTCTTGGAAAAAAATACAAAATAAGAAAGTTATATCAATACTACAATGGTTGGTGAATTATGGTCCACCCTGCATAATAGTTCTAATGAACGAAAAAAAATAAATCTATATAAACTTAATACAATAGTATTTTTATCTTGAAAATAATAAACGAAATCGAACAACATCAATATGCAATTTTTACCAATCATGGCAATAGCCTTCAAATCACTATTTCAATCCATAATAACTAAAGAGGAAGAAAGTGGGCCACCCTATGATTTCGGAATGGGAAAATAAATAGAAGGATAAAATATTAATAATAGTACTTTAAAACTATTATTTCTAATACAAAAATAATATAAATATGCAATGTACATTTATTTATAAAAGAAACGCTATTATTGACAAGATGATAAACTTATTTACTATTAATTCTAGATATGAAAATATATTCAGTGTATGATATAACAATAACAAAAACCACATCAAAACATTCAACCGAAATTCCGGCGCAACGTAATTTTCTATACAAAATGTTATTGTATCGTATACGTATCGATATAGAATTATTACCAATTGCAAAAGTGTTTTCTCATGTTCTTATTCGCTTAAAAATGTTACCATATTTTCATTAAAATTACATACATTTACAAACAAACCAATATGTTTTTGTTATTTTGGCGCTACCAAAAATATAAAAAAAAAATACTTTGTTGAGGCAGAATTAGTTTGTACGTTCTGTACTGTTATGAAACAGAGGCCAAATTACGCCATGCGATCACGATCGAAATTTTACTCGAACAATCGAGTTCGCAGTGCTTTAGGTATAGAGATTCTAATAAGAATTTTCTAATTTGCTCCCTGCTGTTCTGTTTCTGTTAAATTGAAAATCTGTATGAGTGGTTTTTTGTTCCTTTTTCGTTCTGTTCTGTTGCGGACAAATCTGTAGAAAATAGAACTCAACGTTAAGTGACGGCCATTGAGAGAGAAACAGCTGATATTGAGGTGCCTATATTTTAAAGATGGCTACAACTCTCTTTGCTTATAGATGCAATCTGACACTGCAAATTTTTTTTATGGACTTTGACGAGAAAAATATACAAAAAATGTAAAAAGTTTGTTTTTGTAAGATTTCCTTGTAAATTAAGGCAGATGAGTTTTTACAGAAGAAGTAACTATAAAAGTTAAACAACAGAATGGCACGTCACAGAACGACAACAGAAAGTAAAGACTAATGAAGCCTTTACACTCTCGTGTAAAGATTATAAAAACAGAATGTATTTAAGTGACTTTTGATTACAGCTACAAAGATGTTTAGTTTGAACGTGAATGAGAAAACAAGAAGAGTATTAAGATGTTTTCCTTCGAAATGTTCGTTCCTCTAAACACGGACTTATTTCTGACTCGACTGTGCACATTCAATACACAGCAGGTCGTACAAAGTATTAAGATACTATATATATCTAATTGCTTTTACAGATATTTCGTACATATTTCTGTCAGATATGTCTGGGAAAATTGATGTACAACTATGTCGAAGGCACTCTATTAATTTATGTTTACCGACTTACTCAAAAAAGCCGTTTTCTGGCCAGCGCCAGTAGTGTAGTGTGGGCAGAGGCTGAAACCAAACTGCAAAATTCAGAACTTGCCGATGGCATACGGGTTTTAATTATTGTATCAAAAAACAAAGATTCAATAATCCAGGAAGCGAAATTCTCATGTTAAAATGTTGACGATATACTCTTTACATTTAAATAATTTATTGCTGATTTAAAACAATAGATTTTATTATTCTGGTTCTTGGTTCAGTTGAGAATCTCTACATTATTTATTCTCCAGATGTTAACAAGTAAAAGTGTTATATTCGGCCGTGCCAAATCCCTTTACCAACATAAACATATGTAGGTATAATGACTACATCGTAGCTTATTCCAGATTTTAGATTATATGTTATACGCCACTTTTCTTATTAATTCCGACACAATCTTTGATTTTGAATTTTTACACACTCACAGTATTCTTCTATTCACTACTAGCCCTTTCATTTGATATCCATATTGATGGGGCTTAAAAAAAGTTCCGCCATTTTGTTTATTTTTTTGGATTTTACACTTTTTTAACAGTTCATTTTATTATACTGATTAAGCCCATAAATTTAATACCAATATTGTGGGGGTTAGAGAGGATAAGTCTGTAACCATTATATTAGACTCATATATACGCAAATAAATTTAGGACTCCATCTTGCACTTTTAATTTTTCAATAGTTAATTGTATTTTACTAATCAAGTCCATTCAAATGATATCCATATTGGGTCTTTTGGTGGCATAAAACTGAAAAAAATAGATTTTTAATAAAAACACCGAAGCAGTTGTAGTTTGGTGCTTATATCTCAGTTAATTTCAAACCGATTTTCTTAGAAATAATTTTTGAGATCACGGATTATAATTTCGTGTCTTTAGCATTTAAAAAAATTATTAAGGACCTTGAAAAATTTGAAATGTTTAAAAAAAATATACATTTTATCAAACAATTTTTGCCTATAACTTTACCAGTTATGAACGGTTTGCCAAAACGAGTATCTCTAAAGGCATACAAAATCTATAAATATTTACAAGGGTGCCTAAAAATTATACTAGGGCTGAAAAATTTAAAAATTTTTTGGTAATACTGGAGGGCTTCATAAAACAGATTTCAACATACACTCGGACATACGGACAATGCTCAATCGACTCCTCTGTTCATAAGCTTTCAGAAAGTAAGCACCTTGTGGGTCGGAAATATTTATTAAATAAATTTAACATGGAATGGCAAACTTATATACAGCCTTTTACACTATAGTGTGATGGGTATAAAAAGTAAAATTAATAATAAAAACACCCCATGGTGACTATTGACCCACCCTGCATAAGACTTAAAGTACACAGAAAATAGTTTAGACAAAGTACCCCATTGCAGTGATTAATGATAAAATCTAACAATAACTTTGTATTAAAAGTGCCGCAACTACTATCTATTCCTATTTGTGTGTGACCACGTATGTTACTCTGACAAAATTTATATATTCTCGGTATCACCGTTCTTCAGATTTACGAAAGTAATTCATGCAACGTGTTATATTTTTGAAATTTTTTTTTTTTAAACATTTATGGTTTAAAAAAAAATTTTTTTCCAAAAAAAACATCTATATTCTATAATCAAAAAAATATAAATTCATTAAGAAATAAAACACAAACAAATTAAAAGACTTTCATTTATTTCATGCAAAATGCATACAAATATTTATGATGATCTTCTATTTTCCCAGTCCGAAGTCACAAGGTCTAGGTGGCACAGAAACGAGTAAAAGCATCTGAATTGCGATGGCAACAACTGGTAAAATATTCATATTTACTTTGATTGTTATTTGTTTTCTTCACAGAAATATATTAAAAAAATATTGTATTTAAAATGTGTTGATTTTATTGAGCTTATATAGGAAAAAGTTTACCTTGTCCATTCAAGTGTACGTATGTATGTAAGAAACTGTAACAAATTTCATAAGTTAAAGAAATTGTTTAAATAATTGCATTATTTATGATGGCATGAATTATTAAATAAAGTGTAAAAATATTATTTAAATTTATAATTTCCAATCATATAAAGCTTTACCATTTAATAATGTTGGATATTGAATTTGAAATGTTAAAAGTCATTTGACTATAACTTAAAACAAAAACTAAACAAATTTTTTTAAATTACACTTATCTATGAATACAAATTTTGTATACATTACAAATTGCAAAAATGAAATTAAATTGGAAATTTATTGATTTAATTAAAAATTTTTTATTTTGTGAAAATTTTTTATATAAATTGTTGTGTACAATAAACCATTGCAATTGAACTCCGCACAGCATTTTCCGAAAAAAAATTATAAAGTTTGATAACTGGAAATAACGAGAGAAAATATAGAATATAGGATATTTTGATATTAGGAAAGGAACAGCTGATAAACAGCTGATTTAATGAGCCATGTACATAACAATGAAATTTAATATAAGGGAATATTTTATACTTAAAATTTGTAGAATGGTTAAAAATTGCAATAGCAAGTTTATATGTTAGGTAAAGAGTAATTTTTTGCTATTCGGCTTTTCAGTGTAATTTTCTTGCAGTATAAAAAATAGATTCGTGACATTTGGCAATGCAGAAAATGCTATGTTCGGTTTGCCATTTCAACATAAATGGATTAACAAGCGAACTTGAAAGAATTGGACTTGTTTGACATATGGTTTCCGAAAGATGGCGCCACATGGCATACGTCACGCTACACCATTAACTCATTAAGACCCAAATTTTATTAACAATAAATCTCACGTTTTGGAGCAGTCGATTGATCGACAAGAATATACAATTTGACCCAATTAGACTATTTTTTGTGGGGATACGTAAAGGGTCTCATGTACGGAGACAATTCAGCCTCAAGCCCAGACCTACCATTAGTGAAATACCGGCCGAAATGCTAAGAAAAATGTGCCAAAATTATACATCCCCTATTAATTACAATAATAATCTTTAAAGAGTAAGTGGCAGGCATTAATTTAAAGGCCAAAATATATACTTTATACTTTTGCAAATTTTTTGTATATTATTTCAATTTTCAAAAAACAAACGGTTAAAGAAATCACCCATATGGCTAATTGTTCTAGGTTTTTAAAGTTTCAATATAAGAGATTTTCAAAAAAAAAATAAGCAAAACCACTATTTTCGCCGAATTATTTCATATCTACGACCAATTTTGTACTTTTGTACCAAAAACTTTATTTTTTTTTTAACAATTGTAATCACTGTGGAATAATTTCTTCATATGAAAATAAGATATATGAATTACGTTCTTTATGTATCTTCGATTTGTTATTAATTTATTTTCTTGTATTAAGATTCAAAATGTTATCTTAATTATTTTTACAATAGAAGACAATTTTTCTACCACAATAATGTGCTTTTAAGCAAAGATAAGAGTCTTAATTAGTAGCTTAAGATGGTTAAAGAATTATATTAACTTTGCGTGGACATGACACATCCAACTATAATAATAGACCATATTTTATAGAAAAAGAAAATAAATTTATTTCGAAAAAAATTAGTTCAACTTAGTAATTGAAACATAGAGTTCCATTTTCATTCAAAATATATATTTATATAGAATATGTATGAACTTAAGCAAACGATGGGCGATAAAGTGGGCGTGTCGCATTACTTCTTTGATTTTGAGATTATATTGGCCATAAAACTATGCTAATGAAATTTAATTTTTTCATATTTATTTTTGGCTGTTTAGACTAATTCATATGCTAGAGATGGACGTTTAAATAAGCGAGACATAGTGATTTTTGCTAATTCATTCAACTAAGATATAAAAATAAAACTTTATTATTCTAAAACCTTTTACTATATATAGAAATTATATGAATTAAAGAAAAAACCGTTATAAAGAATATGGACGTTAAAGTGTCACTTTCACTTTCATTTTAAAATTTTTATTTTTTTTAGTTTTAATAGAAGATTATGTGACTAGTGGGCGTTAAAGTAGGCATATCAAAGTATATATTGATAATAAATTAAACTAAGATATTGCATTATAAAGTCATTTATTTTTCCTTAAAATTTGTCCACAGGAAAATCTTTGTTCATAGGAAATGTTGAGCGTTAAAGTGGGCGTGTTGCTATTGTTATAATATTAATTGATCAGAAAATTCTAACATGGTTTATCAATTGCTATCGTTTTTATGAGCTTTAAAATGCTATTAATGTTAGAGTTTTAAAAAGGTGAGAGGCGAGCGTTGAAGTAGGTGTGTCAAAGTAAATACTGATAATGATTTATATTTTTACGTTTTAGATATAAAAACACAAAAAACACTGAAATCTGAATTATATGTATTTAAGAAAAATCCTTATATGGGTGTTAGGCATTAACGTAGACAAGTCACCTTTATTTTTCGTTATTGCAATAAAATTGCTATAAAAGTTATGCTTGTGAAATTTCGGAAACACAAATTTAATTAAGACGAAAGACATTAGGCAGGGTATATTTTCTTACATTTTAATCTATAACATTTTTCATAATATACGGATTTGATTGGTTTTTGTGAAAGAATATTTTGTTTACTTAAAAAATATTCTTGTGAAATTTTATCCCTCCAAATCATTTCGCTTCGATGTAATCATATTTTATTCAAAGTCCGAAAAAAAATTTTTATATTTTAATTGACTTAACCCATTTTCAATATCAATTATCTGATGTATAAGAAATATTCTGGTAAAATTTCATCTCCCACACACACAGATGGACGGACATAGCTAAATCATCTTAAAATAAATCCCGAACCAAGAAAGTATATTCTTTATATGGTCTTAAATGAATATTTTTATGTGTTACAAACGGAAAGACAAAATGCGTCTGGAAATATTGGTGAAATTTGTTGAAAAATCGAGTACTAATGGACAAAGTTATAGGCAAAAATTATCTGGAAAAATATACAAAGCCTTAAATATATCAATTCAAATTCTTCAACAATTTTTGCACGCAATAAGGCACAAAATTATAAACCGTGGTCTTAAAAAATTATTTCTGAGAAAACCTAACAATCAGCTTGCAACTAACTGAGATATAAGCAGCAAGACTATTTCAATGTTTTTTCTAAAAATTTTCAATGAAAACGAGTTGTTTCAGTTTCTATACCATCAAGAGAACCAGTATGACTATCAAATGAAAAGGCTTGACCAGTAAAATACAGTTAACTATAAAAAAGTAAAAATCCAAGATGGCGTCCTAGATTAAATATCGAATGTGTGAGTCAAATAAAATAATTACAGCCTTGTGTAAAAATTTAAAATCAAAGATGGCATCGGAAATAATAAATAACATTGCGTAAAACATGAAATCTGAAGTCTAGGCTAAGCTACGATTTAGTCATTATACCCATGCAGATGATGTTAAAGAGAATTATCAGACCCGGCACAGGCAAATATACCACTCTTACTTTTATTAATTGTTAATGCAAAAAAATTCTATGAAAATTGAATGATTGATCTTACTTTTCTTGGCCAATAATTCAAAACACAATATTACGTACCTACAACTATAAATCTATATTGTCACCGTATATTTGATAATTGTTTTTTTGATGTTCCATTCTTTTTAATAATACTAATAACTTTAACAAATATTTTTATATTTTAATGTATAATTTACGCCAACATAACTAATGCAATTATTTTTACAGTTTCCTTAACTAATTAAATTTGTTACAGTTTCTTACATACATACATACATTTGAATGGACAAGGTAAACTTTTTCATATATAAGCTCAGTAAAATCAATTCATTTTTATACAATATTTTTTGAAATATATTTCTGTGTCGAAAACAAACAACAATCGAAGTAAACATGAACATTTTATCAGTTGTTGCCATCGCTATTCAGCTGCTTTTGCTCGTTTCTATTCCACCTAGACCTCGTGATTTCGGAATGGGAAAATAGAAGATCATCATAAATATTTGTATATATTTGGCATGAAATAAATAAACGTCTTATAAATTTACTTGTGTTTTATTGTTTGATGGGTTTTATTGTTCTAATTTTTGGGTTTAGTAAATTTATCGCAAAGTAACAAGTTTTAAATTTATTTATATTTTTTTATATGAGTGAGTTATGTTAAGGTAATTTGGCAGCCACTTTTAATCAAAGCTTACTTGAATCGTTCGAGGTGTCAGTTGCTAACCATATGCCCACCTCTCCGTTTTTTGTATATATATCCTCGCTATATAACTATATTTTGGACACACTGTTTTATATATAAATATGTGGATTGGTTTTGTCAGTAAATATTTGTTAATCAATAATACGACACCTCAGGACTTTAAAGGCCAAACAATGGTAAATTTTTAAAGTTGTGTACAAACTCTGTAGAGGCCTCATAGCCGCTATTACATGATATTGAATTTGTTTCGCTATCTCTCTGTTGTTATTGTAATCTGGTAGCCTAAAGGCCAATTCTAAAAAATTACTACATCGTACCTTTTCGTTTGTTCTAGTTTTAGTAGTATATATTTAGATGCATTTTCCGAAAGTTGAAGGCTATTATCATAATCGGTTCTATTCATTATACTTGTCATAAAACATTAATTGAAGACTACATCAGTTATAGTGTAGTTAACAGAAGAAGCAATAGAGAAAGTATCCAAGACTTTTCTATGATCCTACTCACACATTTTCATTATGACATGACATTCATCATCAATGCAGTGTTTGCAGTGATTTTTCTTTTCAATATATCTGTCTGGTGGCAACGAGTTATGATTAGTGAAAAGTGATCTAGATGAAATTTTTCTATAAACACTTTTTTTCATAATCGCTGCCATTTTCATTGTACATTAAAAAATGTTTTAGTGATATTCCATCTCCAAAACTAACCAACAAACCTTTGCTCTATAGAATAGAATTGTTCTGACAGAATAATTCCTTAGCCAGTATACGTATTTAGGGCAAACCTCAATTTAGGCTATTGACGTAGTGCAGCAATATTAAACATATTTAGTAGATACCAAAAACCATGAGAACATTGCAACAGTCTTAAACGTTAATATATCTTTAAATAAAAATATAAAATACTTTTTAATAAAAAGAAAGTTGAAATTTTTTTTTTATTTTAATGACGGTATATATATATACAGTTAACGTTCCAGAATAGTAGTAGTGCTACTTTTCACAATCATTGTCTGCCTATCTGTTTCTCTGAACTTAATTGGCTCAAAAACTACTGTATGAACTTAAAGTTTAATCAAAGGTACCTTTATACATGGGTTAACATATAGGATACTTTTTACATTTCATTGCTTCGAGAAATTGAAAAATATAAAATGATATGGTACTTAAAATGGTACTTAAATGTTTGTAAGAAATATATTCAAATACGAACACGACAGAAGGAAGAATATAATGCACTAACAACAATAAATAACAAATTTGCTATATCAGACTTTACCTTTACCAGACTATACTGATAAACACAACTTACTCGGGTCTGTAACACTGTACTAACTATTACAATTTTGCTTACATTTCCCACTAAAAAAGTACCATAAAGTGATGTATGTTTAAATTAGTTTGTTTGAAAATATTTATTTAGAGATTTGAAGCTGCTATTTTAAGCGACTTTTTTATTTTCGATATATATTTTCGAGAACTTTTAAAAAATCAGTCAATATTTGGCCGAAATATTATAAATAAAAAAAGGTTGATCTTCTTTTCCATTATAAAAAACAAACACTATAATATAAAGGATTTCTCAGTAAGAATGGACTTTTTTCATTTTGAAATAAGGATACTTATTTTTCAAGACAGTTCTGATTTCTATTGGATTGTTAAGAAAACGTATTCCGATAAGGTATAGAATAAAATATCCGATAAATGGTCGCCACTACTCTGATGAAATACCATTACTCTTTTCATGAAACATTCTCATCGATGACGCGTTGAATCTTCAATTTGAGCTTAGTAATTGTTTCTGATTTATTCAATTAAAACGATATTTCATATAACCCTAAAGAAAAAAATCGCTATATGTCGTCCAAAGCCACGCCGTCGAGTTGAGGCCGCAAAAACTACCTTATCATATTCCTGTAACAAAAGCTCTTCTTATTTACTGCAAATTCGGCCTCATCTTCAAAAACGTTAGACCCACTATGTCCCGTGACTAAAATCCGCACCAGATAGTTGCTCTTTGTGGTTGTATTTGTTTCTCATAAATCGCATGGGGATTTTTTGAGACCCAAATTTTACAAAGCTTTTGAGATGGAAATACGCTTCATGGTAGAGATGACATTTTTCGAAAAATTTACTTGGGTCCATTAAACCAATTGCGCTTTCTATGGTCTGCTGGTATTAGCTCCTGAATAAGTTGAATTTGGTTGAAATTCGCTGTGTAGTGTTTCGTAGTTCTTGAGAATGATGGCGAATTGATGTCTTCTTTTCATTCTTTTGCAAATACTTGGAAATGGATCGCTATAAAAATCCCACACGATCGCCCCATTACTTTCTGGGATATGAGTAAATGAATACGACTGCCTCTATTTATTCTTATATTTCTACCACAAAAATAAAAATTTTTCAGCGCTAGGTTAATTTATAGAGACAGTATGCCTTAAAAGATATTCCTTAAAAAAAACTAACAAATCGGGTTAAAACTTACTGAGATATAAAAACAAAAATCGACAATCTTCGGTAAATATTCGGTAAAATTTAAAAACGAAAATTGATTTTTTTCAGCTTTTGGATAACAGAGAGGAACGATATGGGTATCGAAAGAAAGGGCTTAACTATTAAAATATATGGCACTTAAAAAAAAATTTTTCCAATACATATTGCCTACACTACAAAATGGCATACAATTTTTTTAAATACATATGGGTCAAATCTAGTAACTAAAAATGTAACCACTTCAAGCGCCTCAATAGTAGTATCACCCGAAAAGACTTAGCCAGTGGAAAACAGTATATAATGAAAAAGTTAAAATTCAAGATGACGTTTGAAATAAAATGGCGGATATACGGGTCGAAAATAGTTATGACGGCTATGACCCGTCAACTCCCATAATATGGGTATCGAATGAAAGGGATTGACCAATGGAATACAGTAAACTATGAAAAAGTTGAAATCCAAGATTTCAATCTAAATAAAATCTAAAATAACTTAGCTTAAGACCCCTTTGCTATAGTTATATATACCTAAATTTAGTTTCATATATTTATGTTTATTCTAATCTTTAAATAAATAAATATTTTTTTTTTTTAACTCCATCAATATCCGTATCGAATGAAAAGGCTTGACTAAGAAGAATACAACCATCTATATAAAAATCACTAGACCTACGTACAATATGGTGAAGTGTATTATCAGATTCGACACGGCCGAATATAGCATTCTTACGATTTCGTTTTCTATGAAAATTTGTGTGAACGAAAGCAATCCTGTAAAAAATAGTTAATACTTTTGACTAAACGAACGAATATTATACGTATATGTAAAAATTCTCTGTTAGTTTCATTTATCAATAAATTTTTTTTCATCACTATTTTCTTCTGTTGGTTAACCCTGTTTATTTGAAATTACATTATCGAAATTCTTTTTACTGCAAATTATCAAAATAATTAAAAGTTTTACTCTTAAATTCAGAATTCACGCCACCATTGATAATGTATTTATATAAATATTTCTTCAATAAATTAAATTTGCTACAGCGGCATATCACACATTTCCATGCTAAAGGCAAACGTTTTCTTACATAAATTTATTAAAATCAATCAATTTTAATACAAGACATTTTAAATTATTTCATTGTCGAACATAAGAAACAAACAAAGTAAATATGAAATTCATATCAATCATTGTAATCGTTATTCAGCTGCTCTTTTATTTAAAAGCTGATATTCCACCTACCCCTAGACGTTATGGTTTCGGGTTGGGAAAATAACAAAACAGTATGTGTATTTAAATATTTAAAATAAAATAAAGTATCACAAATATGTTAAGTGTCATTGTTAAATGAGTTTTAATTGTATAACGGAGCACAACTGCAACTTAAAGCCACATACCTGCTTTAGGAAACAATGCCTATAGTTTTAAAAACATATTAGGCCCATTCACAGTGGTTGCATATTAGTAATATCAATGATATTTCATATTATTATATGCATGCTTACAATTCTTGTTGTTAATTCTAATACAAAAAACAAAAATAGATTTTTTTGCTTAATTTTTTTAAGGAACTTTTTTTATTGCTTAGTATATTTTTGCATGGAAATATATGGACATTTCCATGACATCGTACGTGACATTTGTAATTTTTGCAAACGTAACAGTAACTGAAACAAAATTAGATCTTTGTGTTCCATTCAAAGGGCACTTTATTTAAAAAAAAATAATTATATTCGAATCATTGTTGTTTAAAATATCTAGAAAAATAAGAATATATCGTACGTGACATAAAACATAAGTGATTTTGAGGTATATATGGAAATATGAAAAAATCTGCGAACCTTGATAGGTATTTTTTATTTTTTTAATTTCTTACACTAAACCAAATATTTTTCATTTAAAATCAATTATACTTAATTGAAAACAATCTTCAAATGATTTTATAATAAATTCAATTTAATATCGTTCGTGACATATCGTACGTGACAGATTTTTCTCTAATAGTATTCTTAGGTAATAAAATTAATTTTATGTTAAGAAATAAAGTTAAATTCTAAAGTAGGTGCCCTTGCGACTGTTTAAATACGAATGACGGAAAAAAATAATGTTTTTGCACTACGTACGTGACATTAAAATAACATCCAAGGGAAATCAAAAAATATATATTTTCTTTTTTCTTATGGATGTTGTTAATTGTTGTTACCTTCATTTCAAAGCATATTTACAATTACAATTTATTTTTACAATTTAGTCGCTAAAAAAAGAGTTGATTGCAATTCTTTAAAATAACTCAAAGAGATAATCAGATTAAACTTTTATTATTGCTCTTAGAATAATTTAAAAAGCTCTTAATACCTGCGCATAGTATAATTTGAGAGTTTTTTTTTCAATAAACTTATATTAAACAACTTTCAAGAGTTTTTATTTTTACAGTTTTGGTTGACATATTCATGAATATGTCCATATGTATGTTGTAGGTTTACTACCTAATTTTCAATTCAATTTAATATTATAACTAGTAAACACAAATTAGTATTTTATATGCAAGAGTTTAATAGGCTTAAGAAAAATATTTTATTTGGAGAAAAGATCCAAAAAGGACATTTACAGTCTGACCTTTAATTTAAAAATGAGCTAAGTTGCAAATGAAGCTGTAAACAAGTCATTACCAACGATATGCAATATGTCGTGATCGGACTTAAAATGGCAACGTTATTCATAAAAAAATTGATGTACTTTAGATACAGGGAAAAATAAAACTGTATCCGCTAAAACTAATAGTTCGAAAAAAATTGGTCATTAAGCCGGGATCCCACTATCGGTACAATGTACCGATTTTTGTCGCATTTCATGTGCCGATAATGTTAACGCACAATTATTTGAAAAATGCGACGATCTGCGCCGAAATCGTGCTGGCTATGGATAATCAAAATCAAATCTGATCTGCCGATAATGTGAACACTATTGTGCACAACATCGAACCAACAAATTGCTAAATATGCGCCGATTTTTGTCGGCCACTTGTGCGCCGACTAAAAAGAACGATAAACGCCGATATACTAGAACAATATTGCCAGCAATGGTTAATTTTCGTCAAAAGTGGGAATTTATTTTTTTATTCATTTATTTAAAAATGTATATATGTACATATGTATATACATATATATTTATACATGTTTCCTTTATTTATAAATATATATTTTTTAATGTAATTTGTGTACCATTTTATATTTAGATTTTTAAATTTACTTTCGAAAAACAGGTTTTAGCCTCTACTTAATATATATATATGTTTTTTAATTTTTAAAAAGGTTCATGATTACTAGTCAAGCCCTTTAATATATTTAAAACCCACATTGATGATATGTTATCTGCCAACCTTTCATTTCATTTGATAACAATGTTATGCAAGGGGATACATTTGTAATTACTATTTATGACCCATATTTAATTTCGTACCGCATCTTGAATTCGAATTTTAAATAAATAATAAATCTATCTTAGCTAAAAAATTCGATTTTGGTTTGTAATTTTTGAGAAAATACCTAGGAAGTATTGATATTGATGCCTATATTTCAAAAATTTTTTTATATTCCTTATAAACTTGTTTTACTCAAAAAAAATATATAATTGTTATCAACTTAAAAAATATTGGTAGTTTTGGCGATTTTAAACATACATTTTTAGAGAGATAAAAAAAAATTAACTTGTGGCAACCATTCTGCTGGCAAACATTTGTTCACAAAACAAGAAGAAGAAAAATAATAGTTTACTCAGTAAGTAATTTTATATATATAAATTGATTTTTAAAAATACATTGATATTTTAATAATCATTTAAATTTGTATTTTTCATTCTCACATAATTTTTGAAAATAAAACTTTAATTATCAACTTCACTAAATTCGCGCAAAATTCTCTCATACGCACCATCTTAATTTCTCTTATTTAATCACTCTCTTCCTTAAATACTTCTTTTTTTGAGTATTCAAAAGCAAATTAGCAAAAACAATTGACTTCTTTTGCGAATAAGGCACGATAGTGTGACCGTATTTTATTAATTACTGTTGCAATTGCGTTTTGACCGATATGAGCCGAAAAAGATTGTCACAATATGAGACGATAATGGGACCGCTCAAAAATACATCGTTCAATTTTTTTGAATGTGTACCGATCAAGCACGACAAAAATCGGTACACATTGTGCTATTTGCGCCGATAGTGGGATCCCAGCTTTAGAGGGGATGTAACCGAAATATCACAAGTCTTATCTCAAATTTGCATTTAATTAAAAAAACCATCAAAAACAAAATTAAAGTCATTGATAACGGTATACAATATATTTCCATCGTGCTGACAATGGCGACGATATAAACAAAATAATAAATCAGCTGGATTTAAAGACATGGCAAATAATCTTGTTTCTTAAGATCAATATTGAATTGCCATTTATCCTAGGGATGACTGGTACAACTTTTTTTATTTGCATGCAGGTCGATCTACTTTATTGGACTGGGCTTAAGTTTTGTTTTAGTTACATCTACGCATCAGCAAATAAAATTATTAAACGACAATGCTGATCAAATGTATTTATTTATATTGTTAACGAAAGGTGTTGAAAGTTGCTTTTGATTTATTTATGTTGCGTAATTTTTCAACACTGCTTCTACACACCCAATTCTGTTTCAGCATTTATTCATTCATTTATTCATTATCAATTACAGCAAAACTAAAACGTTAAGCACAAAAACCGCCTTGTAAAAAAATTTAACAAAATTTTTATCCCACTTATCATAAAACATTTGCAATATTTTATATCTTAAAGGCGGCATTTGGATTTACATTTTCAAAAATTATTTCATTTCTGTCGTCTGCTTAAAAAGTCTTAAATACAAAAAGAACATTTAACAATCTGTCAAATAATCAGCAACTTTAACCTTAACTGCCATTCACTATAAAGCGCCATAATATATCAATTCGAGTTTGCCAGTTTTATTTTACAATCTGCATAAAATATAGATTTAAATGATTAAGCTAAATGCTGCAAAACAGTGATTCTTAATATAATATACAAGATTTGGTTAGAATAAGTCTTTATATTTTCTTTATAATAAATTTTCTACAGAAAATATCTTTATAAAAATGTTTCGATATACAGTCGTGTCTGGATATAGTGAACTAATTTTTGCAAGGCTTGTTCATAGTATCCAGGTTGTTCTCTATATCAAGGTTGAAATTTTTGTTCAAAAGCTCGTTTTATTTACTAAAAATATATACATGTAAATGCAATAGCTGGTTAGAAACAATTTGTACAAAAAAGGAAATATATGTACATATGTATTTAAGTTTAATAAAAGAATTGTTGTTTAAGTTGTTTTCTAAATTTTGTTCACTATTAGAGTTTTTTACTATTTAGAGTACTCCATGAAAAAATTTTGGTGTTCACTATATGGAGGTGTTCACTATATCCAGACACGACTGTAATTTCTATTAACTGATACAAATATTTTTTAATTGTTTTTAAAGAATTTTTTTTGTAAAGGACTTTTAACAAATTTTCTCTTGCAAATGCTTTCTTTTTCTTAAAAAAAAATTAAAAAGAAAAAATTTTACTCGTTAAGCTAACATTTTTGATAAATTTATTGTGGATTTCTTAAAAAATTTTAATGGTTTTTTATACCAAAAAAAGGATTTGAGAAAATTCCTATTTCCAAAAAAATCTTAATAAAGTTTCTCCTCATTGACATAAAAATTAAGAACCACTTTTCAAAAAATTCTCAAAATATAGTCAAAAACTAGTAACAAATATATATATGACGTATAAAATTCGAATAAATTTGTACTCTTAATACTAGACACTTGCAACATGTCAACAATATAACAAACATTTAGAATGCTTAAATTGCCCGTAAGGCGCAATTGCAGCACACCATTTATAAATGTCGTTTAGAAAAAATGCCATAATATTTCATTTGTACATTTAGTACAGCAAAAATAATGTACTAAAAAGAGGCTAACTTTTCGTTAGTAGTTGGCGAAGTGATGTTGTTGTGATCGAAATTAACAGCCAGTTGGTTTGGCCAGCTTTAAAAAGGTGGAGTTTGATTTACAAATAGTTTTATAAAATTTAAATAAATAACTTTTAGCAATAGTTTAAATTACACTTAATACTTTTATGACTAATAACTGATAACATTTCTCTGCAATAAATATAGTTGATCAAAGCTGAAGGGATAGACTATAAGACCGCAAAGAATTATAGAAATATTTGTATGACATTATTTTTATTAAGACACTAAACAAAGAGGTAGTGTTAGTAGCGGTTCCAGTAATAAGAATTTAGCTATTTTCTCGTCAAATCTAGCGGTTTAAAATTCAATGTAGCGGGAAAAAATTAATTTTTTTATAAGCGGGATACCTACCGATTTTTTCTGACCCACCTTTTGTATCACTTAAGCGCTACTTTTTGTTAGTACAACTAAAACTTACATACATACACTAGCTGACCCGGCAAACGTTGTTTTTCCATATAAATTATTTCTAGGAAATATTTTTTTAGTTCAATAAAAATAACTAACTTTCTCTGGGTACATTAAAAAAAAAACGTATATGTATTCTAAGGTACGCAGATCAATCTTAGTTAAAAATTTCATCGAAGTCGTTACTTTATTTAGGTGAGGCATAAATTTTCCCTTGGGGTGAGTCACCCTAAATATTTAGGGGTATGAAAAATAGATGTTGACCGATCCTTGAACGTTTATTTCTGCTTTGGCTGGACTATAAATTGTGTAAAATTTGAAGAAAAATAGTAAAAACTATTTCGATGCAAGTACATAATTAAAAAAAGTGGGCGTTAAAGTAGGCGTGCTAAAAAAAAGTATCCTAATAATACTACCAGAGTCTTCGTTATATTATGTGAAAATTTCAAAAATCCATCAGTCTGACTTACCTGAGGGGGCGTGAAAAAATACGTGGCGTTGAGAAGTATGAAAAATAGACCTACGCGATATGCACACTAAATTTCATGAAAATCGGTCGAGCGGTTTCGGAGGAGCTTAATCACAAACACCATGACACCAGAATTTTATATATTACTTACAATATAAAATAAGAATAAGAATTGTAATATATTCATGAAGTTTGAAGCTGTAAAAAGTTAAATTTATTACTAAGATTTTAAATGGAGTTAATCAACCGGATTATACATTTTGCGCTGGATGCTAAACCTAGCCTTTCCTATGAAAGACTTGTCTAGTGATGAGCGTGATATTTCCTAATTCTAAATAAAGTCAAATTGTAGGCCTGTTTTGACAAGACAATTGAGGTCTCCTTCGCAAGTAAGATGTTTATATCAACAATATATAGAGTGTTTTATTTGGATATAGATTTTTTTTAAAAGAAACACGAGTAATTCATTGAAATGACCACAGTTTTGTCTTTATTAGCTTAAAAATTTTAGGGCATTTAATAGTAAGGGATAACATTTAGCATAACGACATCCTTGCCCAATTTCGCACCATTTTTTCGATCATACGCGGTCTTTATTCATCAAAAGTGCATCAAATTTTTACTTGTAAATGACCAATCATATTTGATTTATAAATATAGACCATTAAAATAGACCACCGGTTTGAGATACCCCCACAAAAAGTAGTCCAGAGTTGCTATATCATACAAGGTCATGCAGGTCCTTTTTTTAAGATAATTCGGTTAACAATCTCAACAAAGAAATGCTTCCACTCGTTGTTTGGTGAGTATCGCTATTTTGTATTAACTATTTCTCCTTAAAAAAATTTTTATAAGGATTAAAAAAAATACGAACTGCGATACCGAGTAGCTAATACAAGCGTTGGATAGATAAATTCGAGTCCTTTGTTACAATCGCCTCTAAAATGGCGATGGCTTCGTCTGTACGCCAGGTACGGATTAGATTTTGATAATTATTATCCTTAAAAGTTGGTGATAAATCGATTCACAGTATTGCGTATTACCTGCTCACATAAATGACTATGCCCACCTAAAAATTGACAAAGTGCTCTATAAGTTTTGCGAACATAACGCGAACTTTGGAAATAAAATTTTACGGTTTTTAAACGTTGTTATGGTGTAGGTCTTCGCATGATGAATTACAAAAGTATACTCAAAAAGTCCAACACTTTATTAATAAGACAGCTAGTTTAACAGGTATTCTAATTGAAAGTTCTTTAGATCTAGCCTAGTCAACTAAGAGAATCAGTGAAACTTTTGCATAGAAAATTTGGAGGGGTACTATTCTAAAGAGCATGAACCAGGTAAGAAAATGTAACTCAATGCCAGAACATTCGACCATTCTTGTAAATTAAATCGTCGAAAGGTACAAGAGAATTTAGTTAAAGTTGAATGCTTCGAAAGCAATAGAGGGTATTAATATTCCGTCAAGCGAAAACTGAAACTAATGACACATAAATAGGCATCTATCATATTGAACACACTAAGATTATCTAAACTTTTTTACCGAAACAATCGGTAGGCAGAATAAAATCTAATTAGAATTAAGGAGAAAGAAACAAGCATTTCAAGTTGGATTAATAATTCACAGTGACTACTTTACTTATGGGAGAGACTCTCAAGAGTGCTAGGTTGCTGCGAAAAGGTGAATATAAAAGTTAGTTTTAATTTAATAAAGGTATAACAGCAACCCTTTTAACCGTAGAATGCATAACCAAAAAATACCACACAAACACATAACCAGGGTACCCGTGTACCCCATTGTATAAATTTAAAATATTTAATTTTAAATACCGTTAAATTAATATATTAACAAATTAATTTTTATTTAATAATATAATATTTATATTAATTATTAAAAAAAAAATATTTCAATATACTTATATAAATTAAAGAAAACCCAACCCAACCAAACGACGCTCGGCAAGCACTCGTGAAAAATATAGTGCGATAAAGTTATGGGGCGTCAAAGCACACTGAAATGATGTCAATGGAACAAACATAGAAATGTTTTATCAGTTCGGAAATGGTAGATATTATTATGCGTCACACCAATAAAAAAGCAATAAACTCTTATAAGGAATGGAACGAAAGCCACCCAAATTCAACTCCAAAGGTATGGGAAGAAGTTACAGTGACAGAGTTATATGCTTTTTTTGGAATACTTATTATGGCAGGCACGAACCGCAGCAGTATTAAAAGTGTCAGAGACTTGTGGAGCGCCAGAAATTTTTCATTGCATCGCGCAGTAATGGGAAACAATCGCTTTTGTGCACTATTGCGTTTCATAAGGTTTGATGATGCAAACACTCGGGCTATACGTATTCAAACAGATAAAGCTGCACCAATAATATATGTATATATGGACCATGATGAATGACAATCGTGTTTCCTACTACAAGCCAAGTGAACAACCATTGATGAACAACTTTTTCCTTATCGTGGCCGCACGCGTTTTAAACAGTATGTCGAAACGTGCAAAATACGGAATAAAGGTTTGGTGGATTTGTGACGCCACGAATTATTTTCCACTGCATTGGCAAATATATACCGGTCAAGCCGCATCTGGAAGAGAAACTAAACAGGGCGAAAGAGTAGTGAAGGATCTAGCTGCCAAATTCAAAGGAACCGGCCGAAATATAACAATGGACAATTTTGTAACAACGTTGGGGCTTGCAGAGCATTTACTATCCTGGAATTAAACATTAGAGGGCACGCTTAGGAAAAGTAAATCATGTATTCCGGCAGAATTAATAGGCAGAGGGCTAGATCTATTGGATCAACGACGTTTGGTTTCCGAAAAAATGTTACAATATGTTCTTATGTTCCTCACAAAAAACAAAGTTGTGTTGTTGCTTTCGATGATGCACTATGATGGAAAGGTAGCAGAGTGAAAAACCACAAATTATAGAATTTTACAATAAAAACAAAGGTGGCGTCGATGTCATGGACCAGTTATTCTCAGAGTACATTACAAAGCGATGGCCACTGTCATTATTTTTCAACGTTTTAGATATAATAGCATTGGCTGCGTATAAATTGTACTATGTGAACAACGACATAATTCCAATCTCTGCAAATAGGCGAAAGCTTTTTCTGCGGAAAATGGCTGAAAAAATGAGCAACGTGCACTCAACTATCAAATAACTAGGCACTTCACAACAAAAAAAGCTATAGAAAGTTGTCTGAATCAACCACTAGAAGCTATTTGCGAAAGCCGTCTATCAAAACCAATGTGCCTGGAACACTCAATAACGAATTGCGTCTGCATTTCTTGTGACCGGAATCATTAATTAATTTGTATATAATATTGTTTTCTTGTAATTATATTTTTTAATGTATATTCAAAAATTTAAAAAAAGAATTTATGATAAAATTTTTGAACAGCCTCGTGTTTGCTCATTTTTTTATATAAAAACTGTTGGGTACACGGGTACCCCGGTTATGTGTTTACGTAGGTGTCATCTTTAGAAGCTTAGAGCTAAGGAACCAATGAACCTAGTGTCCTAGTGCTCCATAAAACAACTCAAAAAGACTTGGACTTCCTAGAACCAAAGTTTCAATACTCTATTACTATTATTTTTGCAGCTAGCAACGTTTAAAGTTGCAAGTGGACACACGGGTACCCGGTTATGCATTTTACGGTTAAATGTAACTATTGTTGTAGTTTTTACCATGTTACCCAACTTAATCATCACAATTCAAAAAAAAAATCATAAAGGTTTTTCAAATGGAAAGTGTTTTATTAAACTTAGTTAGCATCTTAGGACGGACATGCAAAATATGTGTCCCCCTTTATCATTAAATTTTTTTGTGTTACTAAAATTCAAGTTAAAAATTTTAAACAAACTAACAAAATTATTGTTATCCCCTTAAAAAGAGTATCAAGTGTATTAAGTAGAATGTATGTTAAACATTGATTTATCATTGCCCCCTTGTGTTAACATGTTGACCAATTTATTTAAGTTTATTTAATTAAAATTCGAAATTTAACACCTAAATAAGATACCAAAAATATGTATAACATGGCTTTAAGACAACCGACAACAAAAGTAAATAAAATGTATTTATAAGTTATTTTACCCGCCAACAAAAAATGGTGCGGGTATATTCATTTTGTCATTTTGTTTGTAACACATTGAAATATCCATTTAAGACCCCATAAATTATATATTTTCTGAGTCGGGATTTCATTTTATGACGATCTATCTATGACCATCCGTTTGTCCGTCTGTTGAAAGCACGACAGAGCTCGAACCAAAAAAGCTAGGTTCTCATATTTCTTATACACAACGTTTGTTTGGTATTGAAAATGGGCTAAATCGGAATATAAGGAAGAGAGTTATAGCTGGTAATGCAAGAGTAGATCTAAAAAACCATGTCCTTCCAACATCGAATAAAATAGAATTGTGTCCAAACGCATTAACGTAGACTCATGAAATTTTGAATATATATTTACTGAGTTGATAAAAATATTTTCCCTGAAAATCTATATGTTAGGAAAGGAGTTATAGATCAAAATTTACGAAAATTTATACCGCACAGTGTATTTTTTGATATATTCAAAATTTAAAACGTAATAAAACTGACAAAATTAGATGTATGATTCTGAAATTGTGCTGCCATTGCTTTTTAGTCAAAGGCTTTATACTTACAAAAAATAAATGTGACACGCCCACCTCTTATACAACGCTTTATCTCAATTTCATATAATTTCTCTATGAATAAAGATTTTGGACGATTAAAGGACTCTAAATTGGAATATCTGAGTTAAGTTTATTGGCAGAAACTAGTTCGACACTCCTACTATAACGCTCACTTTTCACGTAATCTACTGTGAATGAAGTCCAAAATCTCATAAGACCGACAAAACTAAAGGTATGATGAAGACATTTCAAGCTCTTTCAAGATGTCTAACATACTTACGAGCAAGAGAATTCAGTCGAATTCTTTCATATTACAAATTGCTTTCTTTTTAGTTCTACAGAAATTTTAAATATATTTTACGTCTTGTATTTTTATGCAAACTTAGCTCTAATGTGCTAAGTGATTTGTTTCATTTTGTTGCACTTTAGGTTTCACATTTTTTAAATAGTGTTATAAAATGTAATTTTTAAATCTAAGACACAATATTTACTTCTTCAGCTGCAAGTTTTTCAGTATTAAATATACTAGTGCACCGTTGGTTACAACATAAACTTAAAGATTGAAAAAGAAAATCGATTTTATAAGCAAAAAAATCGATTTATTCGACATCCAAAAATCAACATTTAAAAAAAAACAGCCAGCTGATATAAAAAAAACCGGGTCTTTAACCGGTTGTAAAACCGGGCTTTTTTATTGGTTTTTAAACCGGGTTTTTAATCGGTTGTAAAAACGGGTTTTTAATCAGTCGTTGAACCGGGTTTTTAACCGGTTGTAAAACCGGTTCGACCCAGTAAATATCTAATCATTTAGTTATTGCAACCAAATTTTTATATTTATAGACAGTTTCCTATAAAGTAAAAATTTAGCAAATGCTTTATTATTCTTCTAATTTATCTTCTATTTCTATTTTATAACCCCCACCACATAAATACATATAACAAAGTTTATTTATTACTCACTTGTTTCTTTCTCTATAAATATCAACCAACTTTTTAACACATTCTCAGTTTATTTTGCACACTCAGACAAAAACAGATTTATAACCAAACAACACAATTCTGTGGCACAAATACATGTGTATGTATGACTATATTAAAAATAAAAAAATTAGTAGAAGAACCAAAAAAAGACAAAACGTATTTTTCTTCCGTTTCCTCTTCCTCCAATGTATGTGGAAACAGAAAAAAAATTTACGTTTTGTTCAAGTTGAATTGATTGTTGAAAAGTGTCAAAGATTTCCGCTATACTTTGTATATATGTATGTGAGTATACAGAGTATATCCTTCTTGTGTGTTATTTCGTTAAACTTTAGCCTTATTATTGCTGTTTGTATTTTTTTTGTTCTTTTCATTTGACTGCCATTTCATAGGATATACATACACTGATATATGAATTGGTTTTGTGTGTTATGCATCAGTCGTGGTTGTATGCACATAACAAATGGTGTTAGTTTCAACTGTTGTTTATGGTGTTATTTGTTACAAATTGTTTGCTGCTATTGCTGTGCTGCTATTGTTTTATTATATATATATTTTTTTTTTGTTATTGTTGCTGTAGTTTTAGTGTTGTTTGCTGTTGACATTTAACAAATTGTGGGTCTTTATTTTATGTCAATAAAATAAAATTTTTATAAAGTTGGTTTTACTTTTTTATCTTCAGTTTTTGTTTCTTTTCCAACATTTTCATTTGTCTAGTTAAAAACAAACAATATTTTTGATTAAATCTGTAAAAATTCTCAAAATGCAGGAAAGTTACTCAGAATCATTTTTTTTAAATCGCTTAATCTGACAAGAATAAATAGGATCAATATTTTAACATATAAACATAACAATTTATAAAGCTTTGGCAAATGGACGTGGTACCCCAATACACTTACATACACATAATGTCTGTTAAATTTATTCTTAGATGTTAGATATAAATTTAAGTTTGAATCCAATAGTGATTAAAGTGGACACTAAAGAAAAATCTTTTTGGTTATGGTCTCGAATATAATTGCAAAGTATTTAGATATTCTATGATCAGTGCAATGAAATTTGAAAATCGACCGAAAAACTTATACCGCAACATTATCTGTATTACGAAAATCATCGTTCACTAATAAAAACATATCATGTGTATTATCGACTATACGAGTGTACTATTGCCAATAATATTTGCGACCATGAGCCCCAATGTACGTTAATGCTCAAAAACCACATCCAAGCCAAAACCAAAAGAATTTGAAGATTATAGGGAAGAGTGTGGGTTAAAACCTTGACCAATCAATTCGATTTCATGAGTTGCTTATTGTCTTTTTTAACTCAGACTTGAATTTACACTTTAACTTCAGTCAGTCAGGCCAGGCTCTGAAACATTTCAACAAAGATAGACTTTTTTTCGCACATGACTTTTTTTTTATGACGAGACTCATTTCTATAATGACTTCTGAGCTAAATAATAAAGAAACCAAAGAAATTTTGGATCTTCAGTTATATCCATTAAAATGCATTGTTTGATATCGTTTAGGAATCATTGGTCAGTATTTCTTAAAAAATAAATTCGGACATACCATAACTGTCAACTGCCTGAATTTAATTAACGCACCTTATTTTGTATTTCGGACCTATCAACTTGTGATATCAATACGTCAAAATTTGTTTATTTATTTTGTTATAATAAGTTTTCATCGATTAGTCACCCACGATTTAAAACTTAAAACCAATATTAGAAATTTTAGAAAAATTAAGTGTATATTAAGAATGGTACAAAATAAATAAATAAAGCGGCCAATATTTAAATGAAATTATCATAAAAATATAATAAATTGTTCCTTCTGGTCTATTTAAAGGGTCCGCCAAATAACTTTTTTTTTTAACAGGGCGCAAAACATATAGCACGGCACTTAGCGCCGTCCTATTGAAACCAAATGTTGCCAATATTCTGCTCTTCAATTTTTGTGAACAAAAATTCGTTTAACATGGCCCGATAACGATCGCCATTGACTATAACGGCCCCTTGCTCACAGTGACTCGTTTTGGCTGTATCGGCTTTTCCATGTATGCATGCGGGGTGTTTACATACCCGCCAAGATCAAAATGAGCTTCATCTGAAAACCGCAATATTTTCCAGCGTTGTTCAAGCATATACACAACCATATTCGTTCAGCGGAAGGATAAAACTAATTATCTGTGAAACAAGACATGAGCTAAGTGTTACAATTCACAAAAGAAGCACTAGTCGAAAAAAAAACGTTAGATGGCGGACCCTATATTTCTAATAAATAATTATATTACTCTTAAAAGATTCCAGAAGCAAAATATTTCTTTTTATGATTTGTATCCAAAACGATTGAAATAAATACAAAATTTTTTTGCAACCATATTATAATTATTTCTTTAACATAAACGATTTCTGTAACCATGATATGGTTGCAACAAACATAGGAATGTTTTTATTTTAATTTTCAATTGTCCTATGCCCTATTATAAAAAGAACGTTGTAGGCAAAAATTATTTGAAAAAAAAATCATATTTTTAATATATTAAGCCATGGTCTCAAAAATTATTTTTTAATGAAAACTTAAAAATTGGTTTGAAACTAATTAAGATACAAGGGCATTTTTTTCATTAAATTTACAAAGAAAATCTTACTTTTCAGCTTCTAGATATATGAATAGGCTTGACTAGCAGAATATAGAACACTAATAAGTATTATAAGTTTATGATGGTCGCTACTACAAAATGGCGTTCAATAATATTTATTTGCTCGAATATCAGAAAGGTAAGGGGCGGCTGTGCGGAATTTCAATAGCGATTCACGCTCGGATATTTCAAAAATATTTTAACCCTATATAGATCTTTACAACATGTAGGGGCTTCTAAAGGTTAATTTCAACCAACAGACGGACAGATGGACATATGCACAGAGTGCTCATTTAACTTCCTTAAAAAAATATATATACATATATATTCAAAAGTCGACACCACAGGTGAAGGGTATAAAAATAAATTACATTTAATAAATCAAATTAAAACCAAACTTTCTAGGATAAATTTCTTTCTTTGTAAGGTGAGTGAAAGTGATTTACATAATAAAGAAGTTACATTTGTACAGCACTTTATCAAATTCTTACAAATCACCTTCAAAGTTGCTTCACTTTTAAACTGTATTTCCCTGGCTGAGTTTAAATTATTGTCAACCATAAAAAGTAATAAATAAAGACTTTGTACGGTGCATTTAAAAATCGTTTTAAAATTTATTACCAACAATGAATGACACTTCTTGCAAAACTTTTTGTCTTTTTCCAAGATTTTATTTAGCTTCAAACCATCTGTCAAGTTGTGATCCAGTACGTTGAATATAGATAAATTGACAAGCATATTAATGGTAAATAAAAAAGGATACTTTTGCTTAACTTCAATATACAAAGATAATGTTACACATTACTTTCACCATATACTTAAATTCTTTTCATTTCCTGACATTTTCCATACTCTTTTCTAATAAAAAAGTTATTAATTCGAAATTATTACATATAAATCATACGCCTTCATGTTACACATTATTTCACACAAATATTCAACCTAAATTTGGTTTGTAAATTACACACCTAAATCTATTACATTTATTTTAAAAAGAAGTCATGTTTCTCAAACATCAATGTGTTCATAGTCTAAATACATTTTACCGCCTGTTATCTTTTCAAACACATTAATTTATCTAAATTATACAACATTTTACAAATGAAAAATAACAAACTTGTTATCTTTATATATGATCTTATTATTAAGAGATTTAAGATTGTTGACCAAAAGAGATAATGTCAATCTGCACAAAAGTTTCTACATTATTACTCTGTCAGTCTAAATGTCCATTCACAATTTAACGAGTGCTGGACACTAAATAGTGTCAGTATGAGCACTGAGAGAAATAATTTGTTTTAAAAAGAGATGGTGTTAAAAATTAAAATTATATGCAAAATTACAACAGTTAGTAGTTTTTTTTATAAAGAGACGAAAAATAGTTTCTTAATTTTATAATACTTTTTAGATGGACAAGGTAAATATTAATGATTTTGAAAAATTTTTAAAACTTTTTCCAAAATATTTTATATGTAATTATATGTAATTATAAAAAATATATGAAAAAATTAATTCATACATTTTTATGTTAAATGAAAGTGCTGCCATGTAAGCAAAATAACAATGCTGCTTGATGCTGTTTGACAGCAGCTGACAGTTGACGTTTAGTAAATTAAAATAAAAACTACTAATCAAAATGGCACCTACACGAAATACAAGAAAGCAACGATTTCAACACAAATTCATTACTCACATCGCAGGCTTATTGATAGCAACGTTGGCGATATCTGCTTAGCAGAAATTTCAATTAATTACGAGGTCAAACTTGTAATTGGTACTGTGTATTTTCATCCAAATGTTTCTCAAGTAGACAAGGAAATGATGCTGTATAGTAAATTAATTAAATATTCCCCTTTAACTACTCAAATCAACAGATACAGATGTCAGTATGCTTATTGGTAGTTATTTTAACACAGATATAACTTCAAATTGGATTCAGATTGGCGAAATATATGAGCGATACATTTAATTTGGATTATATTCTAAACGATGCTCCCACAACTATTGATAACACAACCATTGACTTAGTTTTTGCGAGAAATTTTAATGTTAATTTAAAAACATATTTATCCTATATTTCCTATCATAATCCCATATTATCAAAAGTAACTTTCAAATAATCAAATTGATTTGCGTCTGTTATTTATCATTTATCCTTACTCTTTTAATTTAAAAACATATTTATCCTATTTTTCCTACCATAGGCTTATGTATATTATCAAAAGTAACTATCAAATAAATAAATTCATTTGCTTATATTATTTATCATTTATTGTTATATATGTTTTCTGTCTTATTGGATGGCGTATTCTACGTTAAAATTAATGGCCGTGTCTCTGACACAGCCTGCAGGGACAGTCCGTGGCCGAAGGCCTCGGACAACTGTCTGCTGTTTTTTTTTATTTAACAAACCCATTTATTTCATTTGTACTGAAGACTACTTTACTCTGATATGAGAGTTATAATATTAAATGAATCATAGAAACACAAAAAAAAATTTGCATTGTAATGCAGGAAGGGGTCATGTCCATTTGACATCGAATAAAATGCGCTTAAACGAAGAGGCGTAATGTTTTGTCTACCACCTATAGGATTATTCTTTAATTCATATATTTTCTATGTAAGCAGATATTTTTAATAAGTATAGGACCCTGTGTTTCAATATCAAAAATAAATTTAAAGCGTTATAAATTTTACTTCACCTACCACCTCCTGCAATAAGTACAATTCCTTATTTATATATGATTTTGTGTACCCTTCACCCTTGTGCAAAGCTTAAAAACAGCCTTATCATATCGGTTGAAATTTTTTCAATATTAATTAGCGACAACATAAAGTATTTACATTTTGTGAAACCTTAAAAAGGGAAATTGGTTGAACCATTTTCGTCTGTTTGTATGTGTTTCGGCTGAAATCAATTTCTAGAAGCTCCTAAATTGTTCACATTGTCATGTATGATATCAAATTTTTGAAAGTTTACGGGAATCAATTGGTATTTAAACCAGTGGGGTTTGTTCTGCATCGTCTTAGATATAAGAAAAAATATGACTGCCTTTGTTTTTCCCACCTTTATATACATTAAAGAACTGCAAAAAATGTTCGCAAAATTTTGTGTTCTATTTCACACTACTTCCAACTACAATATTCCAGTATAAACATAAACAACAAAATATTAGTTTAACTAAAAAAAATTATTCACTTGAAAACTTTTTCTCTACAGCTTTGTTATTTTTTTGTGTTTTCAAACGGAATAGAACATTAAAACAAAAACTGATAAAATATTAAAATGGTAAACTTTAACAAAAACTTCGGGTACAATATAATACACCATATAAGAGATGTGTTAGTAGATTTGTATAGTTTAACTTTACTGTGCCATTTAAGTGTGGTTGTAAGTAGTTAAGTAAAAACTTGGTAAAATGTAAAATTTTATTATCTGTACATTTCTACCTTACAGAAAGTTATGATACATATTTAGAAATTAAATTTACACGAATACTTATTTAAGTGGCAGATGATTCGTAATATTACGATATAAATCTACTAATTTAACCATTTAAAAAATTTACCGTATCAAGCTCGCACATAGTAAATATTAATTTTAAACTAATTTACTTGTATATAGCTGCATTTTAAGAACCTTATACTAAGATTATGTTCACGTGGAAATAAAAAGTAGTGGATAATGAAATATCTATCACGAGAATGCTTCTAAATCCATTTTAAATTTAAACAAGTAAGAGCACTATATTCGGCTTTGCCGAATCTTTTATACCCACCACCAATTTTGTGTACATTTAAAGCACAATATTTATTATTTTGTTAATCGCTATAGAATAATCTCTTTATAATAAAATATGTATCACTTTTTTTGTATAGGGTGGTTAAATTTTAAGGGCCCATGTTGAAGGTGAACTACACCTAGTCTTAAAATTTGTTTTCTGCATTTCATTTGACATTTCTCAATCTCAAACTTACTCAATTTGATCCGTGGAAAGACACGCAAATGAGCAATGCTTTAAAGTTATTCAGGTTTTTTATAAAAATGGGCGTTCAAATCAAAATGCATTTTTAGAAGTGGGCGTGGCACCTTAATTTTCTGGCACAGTAATGATATTGCCTAGGGGGATATACGTCGCAAATTTCATCATCATACCTCTAATTTTGGCGGTTTTATGAGCTTTTAAATTTCATTAACGGTAGATAACGTGCAAAGTGGGCGTTATAGTAGGGGTGTCAAAGGTTTTTTTGCGAATGAGTACAACTTAGGTGTTTCAATATAGCCCTTTATTATTCCAAAATCTTTATTAGTAGAGAAATTATATGAATTTTAGTTAAAACGTTATATGGGAGGTGGGCGTAAAAGTGGGCGTGGCACATCGATTTTCCGTTACAAAAAAGCCACTCACCAAAAAGCAGAGTGTGCGAAATTTCAGAGACGTACATCCAATTTTGTTGCTTGTATGACGTTTTTGTTTTTAAATATACCGAAAAATACACTGTGCGGTATAAATTTTCGTACATTTTGATCGATAACTCCTCTCCTAATGCATAGATTTAGACAATTTTCAGGGAAAAAAATTGTCTTTACCCAAGAAATATATATTCGAAGTTTCATGAGTCTACGTTAAGGCGTTTGGACACAATTCCATTTTATTCGATGTTCGAAGGACACGGTTTTTTCGACCTACTCTTGCTTTTCGAGCTATAACTCTCTTCCTAATATTCCGATTTAGCCCATTTTCAATACCAAACAAACCTTGTCTATAAGAAAGATTCTGGCAAAATCTGAGCCCCCTAGCTTTTTCGGTGCGACCTCTATCGTGCTTTCAACAGACGGACAGACGGACGGACATAGCTAGATCGTCATCAAATCAAACCCTGATTCAGAATATATATACTTTATGGGGTCTAAAATGGATATTTCGATGTGTTACAAACGGAATGACAAAATGAATATACCCCCACCATTTTTTTGGTGGCGGGTATAAAAAATATATAAAAAGAGTCTACCACGCTTTAATTCCAATTCAAACTAAACACAAGTAAGAGCGCTATATTCGGCCGTGCCGAATCTGAAATACCCTTCACAACGTCTAGTCATGCAATAACAGTAGTTTGTATCACCATTTATCCCATATGAGATACGTACATACATATAAAAAACATACATATATAAAAACATCCCATTGTAAAATTGTAAATTTACGTATGTATGTTAAAAAAAAAATATAAAAAAAAAATAAAAAATAAAACTTTAAAAAAATTTAAAAACAAGTAAAAGCGCTATATTCGGCCGTGCCGAATCTTATATACCCTTCACAACGTGTAGTCATGCAATAACAGTAAATTCACGTATGTATGTTAAAAAAAACAAAAAAAAAATAAAAAATAAAAAAAAAATTTAAAAAAAAAAAATTTAAAAAAAAAAAATTATTATATACATATATAATATATATAAAACAAAAAAAAAATAAAAAAAAAATTAAAAAAAAAAAAATAAAAAAAAATAATAATAAAAATATATATAATATATTAAATAAAAAATAAAAAAAAAATAAAAAAAAAATTAAAAAAAAAAATTTTAAAAAAATTTAAAAAAAAATTTTTTTGCCTCAGCTGGGATTCGATGCCACGTTTTCTCTAACCAGTATACACGTTTGTATGTATGTATGTTGTTGTTGTAATGTTGTTTTTATGAAAAGAAAATCGAGGTGGTCGTGGGTTTTTGCTCATATCTCAGTTGTTTATGTACCGATATTTCTGATTTTCAATACCGATCTACTCCCGAATATTTCTGATATTTTAATACCTTACCCGGGTCCAACCTATGTCGGGGGGCTTCAAAAAGTTGATTTCAACATACACACGGACAGACGGTCAGACGGACAGACGGACAGACGGTCAGGGCTTAATCGACTCCTCTATTCATAAGCTTTCAGAAAATATATACTTTATGGGGTCGGAAATGAAAATTGTAGAAATTTCACACGGAATGACAAACCTATATATACCCTTTTTCACTGTGTGAAGGGTATAAAAATTTTAAAAAAATTTAAATAAAAATTTTTTTGCCTCAGCTGGGATTCGATGCCACGTTTTCTCTAACCAGTATACACGTTTGTATGTATGTATGTTGTTGTTGTAATGTTGTTTTTATGAAAAGAAAATCGAGGTGGTCGTGGGTTTTTGCTCATATCTCAGTTGTTTATGTACCGATGTTTCTGATTTTCAATACCGATCTACTCCCGAATATTTCTGATATTTTAATACCTTACCCGGGTCCAACCTATGTCGGGGGGCTTCAAAAAGTTGATTTCAACATACACACGGACAGACGGTCAGACGGACAGACGGACAGACGGACAGACGGTCAGGGCTTAATCGACTCCTCTATTCATAAGCTTTCAGAAAATATATACTTTATGGGGTCGGAAATGAAAATTGTAGAAATTTCACACGGAATGACAAACCTATATATACCCTTTTTCACTGTGTGAAGGGTATAAAAATAAAAAAAAAATTTTTTGGCTCAGCTGGGATTCGATGCCACGTTTTCTCTAACCAGTATACACGTTTGTATGTATGTATGTTGTTGTTGTAATGTTGTTTTTGTGAAAAAAAATCGAGGTGGTCGTGGGTTTTAGCTCATATCTCAGTTGTTTATGTATCGATGTTTCTGATTTTCAATACCGATCTACTCCCGAATATTTCTGATATTCTAATACATCACCGGGGTCCAACCGATGTCGGGGGGCTTCAAAAAGTTGATTTCAACATACACACGGACAGACGGTCAGACGGACAGACTGACAGAGCTTAATCGACTCCCCTATTCATAAGCTTTCAGAAAATATATACTTTATGGGGTCGGAAATGAAAATTGTAGAAATTTCACACGGAATGACAAACCTATATATACCCTTTTTCACTGTGTGAAGGGTATAACAAGCTAGATCGCTATAATCGGCCGTGCCTAATTTGATAATAACATCCAACGTCATGTTTTTGTTAAACACCGAAGCAGTTTTACTTTTATGTTTATATCTCACTTGGTTTCAATCCGATTTGTTAGTTTTTCTTAAAAATAATTTTTGAGATTATGGCTTATAATCTGGTATCTTAAGCGTAGCCAAAAATTATTTAGAAGTTTGATATTTTAAAAAAATGTTTTCTTTTCAAATAATTTTTGCCTATAACTTCAGAGACATAAATCTGCGAATAGAAACAACCGTGTCTAAAAATCATCCTTAGGCTGCAAAATTTTAATTTTTATGGTGAAATTAAGCGAAAAAACAGAAGCAGTCGTGTTTATTTGCTTATATTTCAGAAAGTTTTAAGACGATTATGCTGATTTCCATACCGATTTGTTCCCAAATATTTCTGATATTTTGATACCTTACACGAGTCTTGGTGATGTCGGGTGGCTTCAAAAAGTTGATTTCAATATACACATGAACAGACGGACAAACAGATAATGCTTAATCCCCCTATTCCTTAGCCTTAAGAAGATTCGGAATTGAATATTGTAGAAATTTCACACGGTTTGACAAACCTACATGTACCCTTTTACACTGTCGTGTGGAGGGTATACCAAGATAATAAATTTAAAAAAATAATTAACAAAAGACAAATCAAAAAAAAAAATCATAATCCAAACTTTGGTCATGTGGACTTACTTAAAAGAGAAGAAGAATACAACAGATGATACACACTTGAAATGCTACACATAATTAAAATTCTAAAGCAAAAAACGAATAAACTACAAGAGCGACACAGAGAACTGTGCTCAAGGTTGCAAACGTATAGTTATAAAAATAAAAAAGAATAAGTGCAATATTAGATGTAAATACAGGAGCATGGTGTTATTACTAGGGTGATCGATTCGGTTTTACAACCGGTGGAAAACCCGGTTTTTTTACTCTATCACCTGGCGGTTTTTTCCAAATGTTAATTTTTTGAATGTCGAATACACCGGTTTTTTACTCACAGACGCCGGTTTTTTTCATTTTTAAGTAAGCAGTGAAATTACCTTTTTATATTTTTCATTATTAAACCTCATTGTATCAAAGGTTTTTTTTTATATAGCAGAACCAGAGCAAATACAAATTAAATTAGTTCTTAAAAAAATGTAGTGGCAGGAATGTAAATTTATACATTTATTAACAAAAAGAAATAAAATTTTTATTGATTGATTAATTTTCTGATTTGTGTTAGCATTATTGTATTAGAAAATTAAAACTTAAAATAAAAAAAATTTAAAGGTCGAAGTAGAAAAAAAATATAAATCACAATTTAGTTGCCATATTTTGTTTCTTGTAGAGAAACAATGTTATTTTTAAATTTATAAACCTAACCTTAAAAGTTCAAGGTAATTGAAGCATAAACTTAACTTTTCGGTCACTTTAAGGTAAAAAGTGTCTGTCTTTTAATATCTTTATTTTAAATAACAATATTTTATAATAATTCCATTGAATGTGTGTCAACTTAAAATGCAATTAAACCATAGAACAAACTAGTTTATATCTATATATGTATCTCTGTCAAGGGTATAAGAAAAAATTATATTTTATATATTCGATCGGTTAACCGGTTTTTTCTAAATTTTTAAAAGAGCAACCGGTTTTTTTTAAATTCTAAATTTTAAACTATTTGAAAACCGGTTTCTTAAAAATGTCGAATAATCGATCACCCTAGTTATTACATAAGGAGAGCTATTTTTGGCTCTTTTTTTTTGTATGGAGTTTGACAATTCTTGGCACTGAAATCTCTTCTTTTTTTTATATAGAGTTTGACAAAAATTGGCTTACAAAAAAATAATCAGCTGGGCTGGCACCGCCACCTGTATAGGTGTACCCTGTACAGAAGATTGTTTATTATTATTTTTTTTTTTTTTGACTATTGTTACTCGTGTAAGTTTGTGTGTGTGTGTTATTTATAATTTTGTGATATAGTGGTCTGGTAATAATATTTTTTTTTAAATATTTATGTATACATTACAGATTCCTGAAGATGCTATCCAGCAAAAAGCGAAATATAAAATTCAAAAACAAACAAAAAATAAAAAAAACCTTGTCTATTTATTTATATTATTACAACCAAAAAGATCGACTGAACTACTAAATAAAAAAAATAATAATAAATTGTATTTGCAATACCATGTAAATAAAAAATAATCAAAAAAATTTTTCAGTGTATTTATTTCATACATTTGTTGGTTGCTGGGTTAGATTCAAAAGAAGAAAAAAAATAAATAAAACTAACAACGTTTGTCGTAGCACCTTGGACATGAACATTTTATATTAGTTTGCATGCATTCAAATTAATCTTGGCCACATTTGCAAATTAAAGCAAGATACACATACATCTAACCATACACTCTACGTTTATACAAACATCACAAGTTATACACTAAAGAAAATTTCGTTTTGCATTTTTAAACGAGGACTGAACTTGATAGTTGTAAATTATTAATTTAAATTAAATATTTTTTTTATTAGAGAAACTTGTCAAAAATTTTTTTATATTTAAATATTAAAATTTCTTATTTTTTAAAAACACAATTTTAGCTTTTTTTTTAACAACTACCCTCGTAAATTTGTATATCCACAAACAAAAACACATTTAGTGGTTTGGAAATATCTCTAACCAAGTTTATATTTGGTTCTTTTACCTCTTCCACATGCAAAATTTAATAGGCATCAATGCAAACATAAAATACAATTTATTATGGCTCTAATTTACAAATATTTGCATAAATATTGAATGGATGCAAAAGTGCAACAACAACAACTAGTACATCACAAAAAAAAAACAAGAAAAAACAAGTAAGAAATATTGCAGTTGTTCAATGAATTAACTGGACGACGAACATGGTTTTAAATCATTTTGTTAAAAAGTGATAAAAAAAACAATTTGATTTGTTGGCTCTACACAAGGCATTAAGTGGGGAGACATCATGATTGCTTTTGCTGTTGCATGTTCAAGAAAAAATGCTAAAAACCGGAAGTTATAATTAATGGAAATTTCATTTAATGAAAATTATTTTCTTTTTGCTTGCAAACACATGCTCGGCATTGAAAGTGTCAGAAAGGTAGTGGTAATTAAAAATTATTGTATAATTATTATAGGATATAGTGCGGTGATATTGAATGTAAGAAATGTGGCCAAAAAAATTTCAGCAAAGATAACTAAATTAATCGTTTACAAAAAAGGAAATAACAACAATTACCACTGATGGAAACCGTAAAACGGACGAAGATTGCTGTTGTTTTTTTAATTGAATTTTGCCACCTCATTCCACAGGTCATTAGGAGTGACTGTATCGAATAAATGTGAACAATGGACCTGATGTGAACAATAATTTAGCAATACCTTGAAAAGAGAATTTGACAAACACATAAGGAGTTTAGTGCTGTGCGGCAATATTGTCCTAAATAAAAAAGACCCAACAAAAAAAGACATGCAAAGAAATAGTGAATGCATGAGTTTAACCCATGATGAAATGATTAACATTAACGTGTCATTGGAAATCATGTGTTATATGAAAAAAAATCTTCACTGAACTTCAAGTAATGCATGGAACGCATGCATAATAGATGAAGAGAGACCAATGTTCATTAGCTAATTTGACTTGTTTACATGAATGTTCTAAGATATTTTGCATGCATTTGCATGCATTTTGAAGAACATCATAAAAGGTTAACTAATCTGGATTTGGAGTAGGAATTTTTTATGTCTCCTCTAGCACCTATTAATTGGAAGTCATGAAAATTGTTATTCATACTGAACTAATGTAAAATTTTTTTGCAAGCGATATTTTAATTTCTTCTTCACAAAAAAATTTATTGAAAGTGTTCAGTTAACAGAAAATTTATTAAAACATTTTTAAAATTGTTTATTTAAAAAAATTTAATTGAATACTTATGAAAAAAATAGTAACAGAAAATTACTAAAAGATTTTTTGTTTTCGAAATTTAAAAATATATCCGTTATGTTTTCAGAAAAAAAAAAATTAAAATTTTTATAACCGTCTGTGTCTACAGACATCATAATTTTTAAAATTTTTTTTTTTAGATTTTCTTTGTGTTATTTATTGGCACAAAACGTAAATCTTGTTTAATTTACTTAAAATCTATTTTAATATTCTTGTAAATAACAATGAACTGTTGTTGTTAATCTTGGCAGTTGCATTCCTTAACTTTAAAACCAAGTGTAATTTTGTTGTTGTTGTCATGGCTGTGGCAATTCTTCAACTCACACTGTTAAAAGTTTAAGTGTCAATCACGTCTATAATTATTGCACATGCTGATAATAAATCAACGAAGTAATTACCTTCTAGTGGTCATGATTACATGTCTTTCATTATTGTCTTGCCTTTATTTTTATACGAGCTGGTTGCAGCTTTACAATACGATTGTTGTCATTCACAGGTTTTTATGCCATTTTTGTTGTTGTTCAATTAAAAACAAAACACAAGTGTTGGAAATAAGATGGAACATAAAGTAAACAATTTTATTACAATGGAATAAATCCTTTTAGTATGATTGTAATGATTTTATATAACTTTGCACAAATAATCATTGCAACAAGATACAATATCTTATCAATTACAGCATTAGAATCAGATAAGTTATTAAATACAGTTTTTGGAAATTTTTTAGTTAGATTAATACTTAAACAAATCAGATATGAATAAAAACTTAAAATTAATATTAAAATCGAACTTATATAAAGATCCTAATCGTGCTGGTCATAAGCAAAGTAGTTAAATAAAGTTTTTAATTTTTTTAAGTTTATTGCGTTGCTAATGAGTTGAACATTTGAGAAAAGATGGTTCTAGAGTTTAATTACATATAGGTAAAATTAATTATAAGACGCACTTTTTCGAAATCTAACAGTTCGAATACTATTATTGCTTAGTGATGAAGTGAATGTCAATTTGATGTATAGATATTTTGGCTCTGTAGTAGTTATAATTTTATGCTAGAGGTTAAACTTTTAAACTTCAGATAGTCATCAAGGTGCATGTCCATAACACATTTGGAATATGAAGATACATGATCAAATCTCTTCAAATGGAAAATATAACGTGTAATGTTATTAAATGTTGTAGCAAGCTTACGTTAATCGCACGAATCATTTTGACTGACTACATACATCAAAAGCCCCTAAAGGAGCTAATACACGGCATATTTTTTACGTCTGACTTGTCGAATTCTCCACTGCTAATACAAACATGTCGTGTGTTACCTTTTAAACATTACTTCTGTAAAAAAACATGTGTTGAGACATCTGACAAAATTTTAATTAGAGTGTGCTCTATTTTCTTCTGCAAAAACATGTGACATCAGTCGTTGGCAGAAATCTCTGCTGCTGCAAAGCAGTCAACGTAAAAGTACAAATTTGACAGACATGTAGATTTACATATGTCTCACAAATTTTAAAGTCAGATGTAAAAAACATGCCGTGTATTATAGCCTTAAGCATAGCATATGTTCTGCCACGTACTTGATTAATATGGTGTGACCAAGTAAGAGTACGATTAATAATTACACCTAAGTTTTTAGCCATATATGAGTACCGTAAATATTAAAATTTATTTCATCATTTATTTCAATTCGTCTAGCACCGATAATAAGACACTTTGACTTATCTGATTTAAGGCATAAAACATTTATAGAAGCCCAGTGAGAAATCCTGTATAGATCATTATTAAGTTTATTATCCAACCACTGAATGAATTGATATTCTAGTACAGCTAATATAAAGTTGGACAGCATCAACGTGCATTTGAGAGCTCAACTATTTTGTTCGAGATGGTAAATCATTAACATATAATGAGTACAAAAGTGGACCAAGTATAGAATCCTCTAAATGATATTAAAGGTCTAGAAAAACTACCATTTTTGGCAACTATCTGCAGTCTATCCGTTAGATATGAAGCAATTAATTTTGTTGCAGTTTTTGAAAAGTCAAACAATTTTGGTAGTTTCTTAATCAACATCTGGTGTTCAACGGTATTAAAGGTCTTTGAGAAGTCAAACAAAACAGAAAAGTTAGTTTATTCTTATCCAAACTACTGTGGATGTTTTCTACTACTCCAATTAGGGCTGTAGTGCAGCTATGCTGAGACCTAAATCCAGATTCTCGGTCTGTTAGGAGATTGTTATCGGAGTAGATTGTTATCAATTCGGCTACGTAAGTAGATAAGAATGGTAAATTTCGAGAAGCTTTTTGCAACATATACTTACTTATATTTAGAGTACTAAAGTCTTATGACTATGCACTGCACAGAGCGCTAAGGTTATGGGTTATTTATTGCATTTGATTTGTTAATCAGCAAAGTTTTACTTATCGTCTTAAAATCGTGATATCGTTCCTTGTCTCCACTGACAGATTTTTGCTCATATAATATTTCGCCAAAGTTTCTAAAATATACCAATCCATCCGATTGCTTTACCAGCTCTCAGTATTTGTTTCTAGGATATCATTGCATACAAAGGGTGGTTAAATTTTAAGGACCGATGTTGAATGTGAACCACGCCTAAACGTCAAAACTTTTTTTTGCATTTCATTTGACATTTCTCAATTTCAGACTAACTCAATTTGAGCCATGGAAAGATATACAATCGAGCAACGCGTTAAAGTTTAAACTTATTATGAAAATGGGCGTTCAAATCAAAATGCATTTCGTGCACTTCGTGATTCTTTTGGTCAACAACAGCGTTCAAATTAAATTAAATTAAATTTCAGCAAAACAGGTCCGTATGAAATGAGAAATCATGTGTAAATGCCTTCTTAGTTTGTTGAACGGAAAACATTGCTGTTTTTCGCAGTAGTGTGGCAAAAAGCAGTCAACCTCGACTCATCATCGTGCCCAACAGTTGAACATCAACATTGTCATTGAAAATTTAGACTATTGGATGGAGGTGTGCCGCCGAAGTCTCAGCGGCCATTTGGTCAATATTTTATTCCATACATAATTGAACCATACCAATATTATCATAATAAAAAGAAATGACAATAAATTTCTAAATAATTTGTGTTTTATTTAAAATCAACATCGGCCCTTAAAATTTAACCACCCTTTGTATGTTTTATACTTATAATCAATGGTTAGAGTAGCCAAATAATTTGATCGTTTTTAGCCTCAATCAAAATTTATTTTACTACAAACGAAATATCAAGAAGTATAGAATACATTAAACAATGAAAAAGTTAAAATCTAAGATGGCGCTCTAAATAGAATGGCAGATGTTTTATCTCTACTCCTTTAAAAAAAGGGCTTGACTAGTAGAATACAGCTAACTAACTAAAATTAAATCTGAAACTAAGGGTAAGCTACGATATGATCACCATACCTATGAGCATTACAGTGTAGTGTATTATCAGATTCGACACGCCCGACTATAGCATTCTTACATGTTTTCCGTACAACAATTTAATAATATATCTCACATTTTTACAACCACCAACATTTCTTTTGCAGCCATAAACTTTCTTTTCGCCACAAAAACAATTTTATGCATTCCTTTTAACTTCATAAATCACTCGGAAGAAACCCCAAAACAAAATATATAAAAAACATATTTTAACCAAAAACAAAAAAAAGTTTTATAAAGAAAGAAAAACATTAGCAATAAATAAAACTATTTATGATTGTACACGATTTCAATTAGTGATTGTGATTAAACGATCAACGTAAACAACTTCATATAAATAATTCAGCCATAAAAACTACTACAGAAATGTAAGTTGCAATTGGATTTGTGAAGTCGTCCCAATAAAATTGCAGCCAACAACGAATTTAGCCATAAAGCTCTATAGGAAGAGCAACAGCCAAGCCAGCCAATAACTTTGAAATAAATACTTGCGCACAAACTTGCTAACATTAATATGAAAACAATTTATAATTACAATCAACAGACACTACTCTCGGAACACTAAACGCCTTGGATCAACACCATCTCTTAATATCGACAACAGCGGGGGGAAAAACCATCAACCATCCAACAGCATCAATATCCTATTTACACATTCGAATGCAACGTACGAAAAGTGGGAGGAGAGAAGAGAAAATGTAGGTGGTCACGTTGAGCAGTGTTTAATGTTGAATGTACTCTACCTCATAAAGAATTATATGGTTTATTATTAAGTCGAGAGGAAAAAAAAATTTAAAATTTTAATTTATTTCCAGTGTTGGTATCTCGCGAATTACCTAAACAACTTTGAATTCTAAGTACATATTAAATCATAGTTAAATTACCAGCAAAGATTTTTGATATTACATAACCAATACAGCGATGTGATAGCGATAGAATACTCAAAACAACAAAAGCCCATTATCTTGGTGCGATAGCCTATCCGTTGATGGTTTCATTTTTCAGGAAATACGGATCAAAGATTCCACCAGCTCAAAAACCACAACATACAATGCAGTTTTATAGATGCAACATTAGTTTGAGATTCTCTTCCGGTTACTTATCAGCCCAAGATAATGCAGCAGTTCATTCATTATTTCAAAAATTTGCCTCTTTATTGAACAATACTCGATGCAAAAACTGTGTATGTTTATAGAGCTTTTACAAAGCCCACTAACTAAAATTATATCGTAAGCTCAAATCTAAAGGCTTCAGTACTTTAACGAGTTGGATTTCGTTAGCCGGTTTTTACGTTGGAAAGTTTCTGATAACAGGGATGAAATATATGAATATTATTGTAATTTCGCCAGGTTCTGTGGCTTTAGATCAATGAAGTTGATTCTAAACTAAATTATTGTAAATTTCAGTGTTACCTTGATAGTTTTTTCTAACATGTTTGGGCTGCAAAGGATTTCAAATTTCTACGACAAGATCTTATTTTTGTACAACCGGGATTGGTAACCAATGTAGGTTGCATCACAATTTGTCACTCTAAAATCAATAAGAATTTAGAATGCTTAACATCAATTTTTATAATTCTTGTCTGTCTGTCTGTCTGTCAGTCTCTCTTGCTGTATTTCTGTCTGTCGTTCTGGACTCAATTGAATTTTGACAACATTTGATATGGATATACCTAATACTCGGATAAACATATGGGATAAATTATATTACCAAATAATATCTTACTTCTAAGATAAAGTGGAACACAAAAACGAAGGGACGTTATTTTACCAATTTAAATACTACTAAAATTTTAGTGAGAAATAAAAGCATGCACAGACATAACAGAAAGAGCAATACAAGACAATTCACACTAACAACAATTTAAAAAAAAATCCTAGAACCATCTTAAGTGCTCGGGCCCGTTGGTAATAATCTGTGAATTTTAATTCAAAGATATTAAGGAACACTATATTCTTTTTGAAAGCAAAAGTTTATCAAAATATGCATATGTATGTGTAAGTAGAGATAAGAAAATACAAAATATAAATGTAGGGTGTCAAAACACACTTATACACCAGCTGTTATTTAAGCCGTTTTCTAACAGTTTATATACTTCACTTTTGGTTTAATTTCTTCGCCAAGTACTGGTACGTCAAATCGTGATACAAGCTACATTTAAAAGGAGGACGTTTTTTAAGAGATCATAAATCCAATAAAACACATACAACACAAAAAAACAAAGTGGTAAAGTCAAGCACATACTATATGCAAACAATACAAACATCAGTGTTATATGCAACAGCAAACGTTGCACACAACATTTAACGATAACAGCTTTATACATGGAAGAAGGAAATATCTGCTTCGAAAAAAAAATAATAAACACAGTAAAATCTAAATAGGTAGGTAGGACACTTTAGGCAAACATATAGTTTTTATTTTTTTTATAAAATGTCCCCGGTGGACTAGTCAGTAGTGTGCTGGTCTGCTCGTTTGGGGGTTGCGGGTTCGATTCCCGCCAGAGACTCTGGACTGGTCTGCTTCTCTTTCTCTTCTATTTTAATATTCAGATGGAGCGCACAAAATGCCAATTGAGCAAAAGTGTATACCTGTCGTGGGTTTGGTCTTTTAGTTCCTCTCCTTTTCAACCTAACCTAGGGTTGCTATCCGTCCTCTTTTCCCCGGACACCGTCCTCTTTTTTAGGGCATCCGGGGCAGTTCTACTTCTCTTTTAGCAAATGTCGGGGATTGTCCGGCATTTTGCACCTTCTCTGAAGTTTTTTTCTTACATTTAAACTTTAAATCACAGGTCACAAAATGTATAAAAAAAGATTTAGGTGAACAATTAGTTTTGAAAAAGTACAATTTTAAAACTTCTCTTTTTTTATTATTCTTAGTTGTCGTTATTTATCGAAGTGGCCTATTTAAACTTGTCTTTTATTCTAAAAAAGGGGTCTGCTTGTCAGCTGTGTGTTTTTCAAAAAGTTTGTTTTCCAGATATAGAAGAAAGTCTTGAACAAAAAATATAGTAAGGGTATATAATTTTGATATGGATTGCCTAGAGTTTTAAAAATATTTGAAGAGATGCGATGGTAATATATTGGCTTGAATTGGAAGTGTTGAAAAATATATGTAAAATTTTTAAAAGTGTACATTCCCGATAATGAATACAATGAATTTTTGTTGTTTTTTTTGTTGATTTTTATTTTCAACAATTAAATCATAATGATATGTTCAGTTTGTAGTTTTGTAAATGAAAGTTTTTTCGTAAAAACAAATTTTGTTTTTGTATTTTTTGTTTTTGTAAATTAAATTTTATGAAATTTAATTTTTTTTAAATGTGTCCTCTTTTTTTGGGCAAATGTCCTACATTTTTTATGCTGGCGTCCTCTTTTTTTTAAATAGAAATGCCAGCCCTAACCTAACCTAATAAAACTAAACCAAAATTGTTTAATAAATTTTATCTCTTAAGGTTAAAATAAAAAAATAAAAATGTCCGTTACTTCGTGCTATCACAGTACTTAGTTGTTTACGCATTTCGACTGTCAAATCATTGATTTATGGTGTTAATCCATGCGTGTTTGAGTAAATAAGATTTGTAGTTACAAGTACGTAACATGTGGCGTGGAAAGTGAAGTGGGTTTTAAGGCGAGCATTAAAGAAAACATTTGATAATTTATTGGCAAAATTTTTATATATTTTTCAAATAACTTATTTTGATCTAACCAACAGGAGGTACAAAACGCTTATTCAATATTTAATAAATATTTTTTTTAGAAATTTGTCTTCACCGTTTCGCACATCTTGGACTTTTGCATTTCAAAGCAAAATATATTCTGTTCTGCAGTAATTAGTGGAATAAAAATTTCTTTCTAATATTTAAAGAATAAATGAAACTTGTGGCAGCACCAACTCTGCCAACTTTTCAGAAGAAACAGTCTGACAAGACTTCTTGTAAAACTGACAGACGTAAACAGAAGTAAGTTTCTCGTTTGATTTTTGCCGCCACTGCTGTAGTTTAGTGTGTTTGATTATTAAATGTAATTTAAAGAACAAATTGATAGATAAATAAATAAAATACTTTTTAAGAAATAGTTAGTGGTAAAACAGTTAACGTGTTTTACTACACCCCACATCTATAAACTGTTTAAAAATCAATGGCGGATTTTAAGAGTAGGTACAGATTTTTGCATTTGATGTGCTGATGGCCTAAGTAGCTGGCACTCAATTTCTTTAAACTTTATATTAATTATTTTATTATAATTTTTCAAAATATAAATGAGTTTGATATCGATCGAAATTCTACTCGAACGAGCATTTTTTTTTTTTTGCATTTTACATACATAAGCGAAGGAAGAAAGGAAAAATAGTTTACATTTGTAGACACAGATTGTGAAAATAATCACAGAAACTAATTTTCATAAGCCTATCAGTTTATTTTTTTATGTCACAATTTACTGAAAGAAGACTGTCCAAGAACTTCGAGACATTTCACGAAAATATTATTTTTCTGAAAAAAATTTCTCGGTGTAAAAGGTAAAAAAATATTTAATAAAAGTCAGAGTTGAGTTTTATTCCGATGAGAAGAATTTAGCCTGAGAGTATTAGGGTTATCGTATGGTTTTCGCAGCTTCTAAAGAGATCGTTGTTACTCGCATAAGGGCGCATGGTAACGAGCGGGCAGATGAGCTAGCCAGGAGGGATATATGGAGGGAGAGGGACTATGAAAAGCAGAATCCGCATGGGCTGAGTATATGTAAGGTGACAGGGCTTACGTAGCCTTCTCTTGATATAAGACGTACATTTCAACTAACTAATCGAAGTCGGAGGGACATTTCGAGGTTGCTAGCGGTATTGACGGGTCACTGGATGTTAGGCAAACATGCAAGTCGACTCGGACTTCCATCGAACAACCATTGTCGCAGCTGTCTGGATAGGGAGAAAGAGGAATCGGTTTTCCGCCTTCTCTGCGAATGTCCTGCAGTAGTGGCTAATAGACACAGACTTCTGGGCGAACATGTACTGTATGGCCTCTCTGCGATATTTGAAATTGGACTGAATTATCTACTGAGATACTTCACGGCCACGGGGTGGAGCTAGTACCCTTACTCTTGGATTTATTGTGGGATGCATTAGAACTAATGAGTGATGTGGTCGGTGTCATACAGACTCCACTTGACTGCTTGCGTGCAGTGAACTACCATGTTTACCAACCAACCAATTTATCAAATTAAATGTATTTACGTTTGTACTTAGTTCTATGCTATACTATGAGACTTATGTCTTATGTGTGGGACATCAATAAATTAAATGAATAAATAAAATTAATAAATAAACACGACACTAAAATCACAAACGACAATATCAACGGCAATTTAAGACAACATCAACGTCAAATTTTTTTTACAAAGTACCAAACATGTGTTGACAGCCATCGGTAAACGGCAATATTGCCATTGAAAATACGGAATAACAACAAGCAATAAAAAACGGCGTTGTCTTGCATTGCCGTCGCCAAACAGAATAAGGGTGATTTTCTTAATTTCAAGAAAAGAGACCCACTCGAGTCAAAAAGATTTCTGCCGAAATTGGGAATTCTGTCAACGCTCAGATAGTTCGGCTATGCTCATGGAAAGACCGCTATAAAAGTTAATTTGATACAAAAAATATTGGCGATAAACTTACAAAAAATTACTAACACTGTCTCGAACTTGAAGGTAAGAAAAACAAGGCAACATTTTATAGATCGAGAATACTAAGATTAAATTATTTACAAAACGACTCTGAAAAGGATGTTAGACGCTCTAAAGGTTCATAATTTCATGTAAGATTTATAATAAAACCCTGAAGCATAGTAAATACAATAACATTTGTGTTCATTAGGCGAATTTTTGATTAAAAATATAAAATGTTAGTGAAAACTCTTTTTAATGATAAGAAAACGATAAAAACGAATTGCTGAAATTTCTTAATAAATTGTTTATTCTATAGTAGCAGACAGATTCAAAAAGTTCCACATGATTACCAACTCATACTGGGTCCTAAAAATTAATCAACTGTGATATTGCATAATAAATCATTTTTCTGTTCTGTGTTCCGAGTAGTGTCAAATTGTTTGGAATTGTCATTGCAATGATGCTGCTTATACCAACCATGCTACTAGTCGAAATACAGACCAGGGATACATATTTGTTATATCATAATTTAAATCTACATATTATTAATTTCTTAAATTTTATTATCTTCCATCATGTACGTATTAACGTATAGTAAAACAATTTTATTATACTTTCAAGTAAACCAAAAATTTACACATTTTAAAATTAAAACTAATCAAAATTTATTAAACCAGTTTTTTATTAATATAAACTAAATATAAATTTTATATAATTGATAATATAATTGATCATATAAAAAGCAAAAAAACCAACATCAAATCAGCATAACATAATTGATAACAAATTGTTACAATTAAACTAACAAAACTAAATAGTCAACGACAACAAAAAATTAAATAAAATTAGACACTACTACAAAAATCGACAACATCAAAAAGTAACAACGACAACAACACTAACAACATCACTTCACCTCTAATCACTTTAAATAACAAACTTAACAAACTATTTAGCATTAACAACTACTTGTACATACGACCATTCAATGAAACTGTATTAGTATGTATAATCCTGTGTGTGAACAGAAATGACAACAACTATGAACAATATTGTTGTAAGAAACACTAGATAAGTTTATAAAAAAAATCGTAAAACATATTGGGACAATATAAAATAAAAATGTATTTATGCATAAAAGAAAACAATATTTTTTTTTTATAAACTAGAAAAGCCCGGCGCGCGTTGCTACGCCCCTTAATGAATAAAAATGCATTCTGAATTTAAACTGAATATCAAGTGCAAAAAGCTAAAAATTATAACTTTTCTTAATGGGCGTGGCACTGCCCACTTTTCTAATCACGAAACTTTATAGTCATGACAGCTCAATATGTGTGCAAAGTTTCACAAAAATCGGTACAGAGCAAGTACCTCAAAACTATAACTTTTTTTTCTGGGCGCGGACCTGCCCACTTTTCTAATCACTAAATTATATAGTCATGGCAGCTCAATATGTGTGAAAAGTTTCAGAAAAATCGGTCCAGTTCAAGTACCTCAAAATTATAACTTTTTTATGGGCATGGCCCCGCCTACTTTTCTTATCACGAAATTGTATAATCATGAGAGTTCAATATGTGTGCAAAGTTTCAGAAAAATCGGTCAAGTGCAAGTAGCTAAAAATTATAACTAATTTTTTATGGGCGTGGCCCCGCCTATCACCCATAAACACTTCCTGAAATATGTACAACAACTTGCCAAAGTTTGAGTCCGATCGGTTTTACAGTTTCGGAGTCTATAGCTAACACACACACACAGACAGAGTTTCACTTTTATATATATAGATAGATTGCCATGACTACAAAAAATATTGACAAAAATACAGCAGCAACTGAAAAAATAATACAGCGATGGCTACTGTAAGCACTGTGTTTAAAATAACATAAAGTGCAAAGGAACAAATAGACTGTATCAGCGTTAGTGTAACTAGACAGCATACAACATGCATTTATTAGTATGCAACGTAAGTGCATGTATGTATGATAAATACACAATATGATCGTTTGGTATGTGTGTGTTGCATGAATTAGATTCATATTGCTAATACATACACAGATTAATTATAAGTAGGTAGATTGTAAATTAAATAAAACAGGGTTACAGCAAACCTAATAAATTACTTCAAGCTAATAGCTGGATAAGTCTAAGAGGTATATTACAGTAATATATTTAAATTAAAATACAGGGTGTTCGCCTGAAAGGTATACTACTCGCAGTAATTCCATTGTAATCCTGGCTGTATGCGATGTGGCACCGTCTTGTTGAGACCACATGTTAGTCAAGCCCAAATCATGCAGTTGTGGCGTTAAAAATTGTTCAATCATATCACGATATCGCTCCCCAGTGACACTTACCGTTACGACGTTTTCAGTTTCAAAGAAATAAGGTCCAATGATTTCTTCTGTGCAAATTGCACACCAGGCTGTCACTTTTAATAGATGCAAAGCTGACAAATTGATAATTTTAGGGTTTTTTATTGCCCAGAACCGACTATTTTGCTTATTCACATATTCATTTAAATGAAAATGTGTCTCGTCACTCATTATGATTTTTTTATGAAAATCGGGCTTGTCATGGGCGAGCTGTAACATTCTATTGGCATATGTACGACGGCGTAAATGGTCTTCTGGAAGAAGCTCTTGTGTCAGCTGAATCTTAAATGGAAACAAATGCAAATATTTGTGCAAAATTGTGGCCAAAGATGTTCTTTGAAGACCAGGCTCCTGAGCACGGCTTCAAATTGAGATTGATGGATTGTTTTGAACATTTTCTTGAACAGCAGTAATGTTTTTAGCTTATCTTGCAGTACATTGTGGTCCATGCTTGGACCTATCAGCTACAGTCCCTGTTTCTACGAAATCATTCACTACACGATAAATAGTGCGTCTTGTTGGCACGATTGTCACCGTAATCGATGATTAATTTTGATAAAATGTTTTAACGATTAAAACGCGTTGCTTTATCGAATATTTTTCCATAATAAATTTGCCACGTCTCTACTTCATGACTGCCAAATATGAATTGTCAAGACTAATGTTTACCAAAATGGCGGCAAAACAAAGTAGTATACCTTCCCGGCGGACACCCTGTATTTATTGTATATCATAAACTCATTTATACTAAGGGACATGTAGTGCCGACCTATTGAAGCCACATGTCATACACATCAATATCACACAATTTAAACAGAATAACTCTGTTATCACTTCGCGATATAAAGCATCAGAAACAGTTACTGCTTTACCATTCTAATTTTTGAAGAAGCATGACCTTAAAATAAACACGTCACGTAGTACATGAGTTTGTTTTGTGACAATCATATGTAGGTTTGAGTGCCCCTGTGGACCAGTCAGTAAAGGACAAGTCAGTTGTTTGGGGGTTGCGGGTTCGATTCCCGCCGGAGACTCTGGAATTGTCTGCTTCTCTTTTTCTTCTATCCTAAATATTTATATTCTTATTCTATTATTCTCTCTATTAAGGCGTCACAATGGACCGTAATGGTCTCCGAGTGAAGGTGTGAGGGTAACTTTGCACCAGCTTTACCTACCTACCTACCTATGTAGGTTTTCTACAGCTTAGATATGGCACTTTTAACGAAGACATTAATGTAAGCATGTGTTTGATCGTTCAAGATAATTTTGCTCAAAAAATCCACATCTACTTGTTAATAAATAACCCTTTTTACGAGCTGTTTTTGCTGACCATTTGATTGATTTGATATTTTTTTTTAAATGGTGTCGCAGATCTTTAGTGAGTAAACACTTTTAATGCCTTCTTGAATTTTCAATTCTGGTCCAAGCAATGCTTCGATATTTTTTGAGGGCTTTGGTTAAAGATGACTACTTCTTTAGCTTCAACCAGTAAGTCAGTCTGAGTCATATTTATTTATAAGGTAATCGCAGTTCGAAGAAGAACATTTTGTTTATATTTTTTTTATATTGTATATTATGTTTGACATTTAAAATATATAAAAGGAGAGAAAGAATTATTTTATCTATATAGTCTTTGACAGCTGAAATGAATAAAAAATAATGGGGGGTGCTTTAATACCATGTGAGATAAGGCCATGATGGCTTTATTGCTCAATTGAATGGGAGATAAAGCCATAATGGCCTTATTGCCAAATCATTGAGAGGTAAGGCCATATTAAAAATTTTGCGAAATGAGAGATAAAGCCATATTTTTTTTCGCAAATGAGAGATAAAGCCATATTTTTTCAGAATATTGTTATAATTATTTTTATAATTAATTAATTTTTATTAATTATGGCTTCGCATACTAAAGTTTTTACGCGTGGCGGCCTGCGGCCGTGCTTACGGGTTTTCTCCTTCAGTTGAACGCGGCAGGTGGCTTCGCTGAATAAAGTTTTCCTGCGTGCGTCACAAGAATAAAAATTAATTAATTATAAAATTAAGAAAAGTATTAATTAATGTAAAATGCAAAAGTTCTTCAAAACTGAAATGAGAGATAAAGCCATTTTCTAATATTGCTAATGTGAGAAAATAAAAAAGGTTTTATCTCTCTATTGAATGAGAGATAAAGCCATCATGGCCTTATCTCACATGGTATTAAAGCACCCCCCCAAAATAATCTGCTGACAAATGAAGACTATCTGATGAATAAATATGCCTTGATGCAGTCTCTCTAAATATTATATGCTCTCTTTACAGTCATTAAAAAATTTTATAATTTTTTTTTAAGAAATTCTGCAGCAAACGCCATTTCCTTTTGCATTTACATTCACATCGCTGTTAATATTAAATTAACTATTTTTTACATATTAATCAATAATGAAACCCATTTTTAAAAACACGTAACTGCCAAACTAAATATTAGAGTTGTCAACACTTTACTCTAGAAATGCCAGTATGTTGAAATGTAACATTAACTTTGGTTCTCCTCTTAATTGTTGTTATTCTTTTGAACAAAATAAAATTTTAATTTATAATAATTTTTAAGCAAAAAATCATTAGTTTTGATTGGCTTAAAATTTAATATATAAAATATATTTTAATGATGTTTGTATAGAAGTTATAAAAATTTTTATCTTTGAAGGTAGCAATAGTGAGAAAAGCAGTGCTACTTTGACTAGGTCTCCAATCTAATTCGGAACTGCATATATATTAAAGATATATGTATATCTTCGTTTTAACTATGATACTTGTGTAGAAAAGTTTAAAAAAAACTAAGAAATCATTTTAAAAACTTGTAGATTCCAACGAAGATCTAGTTTTTAATTATTCAGATAAAGCTGTTTGTAACTTTTAACAATTACATAATTTTAAGTTTTTTTTAATGTTCCAAAGAATCCTGGTTAAAAAATATTTACAACTGAATCCTGGGGTAATTTAAGATACAACATTACATTGAAGTGTTTTTCAAATTCTCAAGGACTCATGCTAGTTCTTGGATTGAGTTTTAAATAAGACGCCATTGTAAGACGTGGCCAGACCTAGGCAAAAGCATTGTTTTGTATGCTATATATTGACAAGAAATAATGGGTGGTAGAATTGAGCAATAGGATCAAACAATATAAAACCCCTGCTTGTTATTTGCAGTCTTATAGGCTTAAATTTGTCAAAGCCTTTAATTAACACATAAAGAGCTAAAAAACATTTCATTCATTTGATATGATCTAAATTTTTTTTATTTTCAATCGGCCCTCTTGAGACTAAACAAAATATCTGCCACCATAAAACATAAAAACAGTAGAAAAATCTATCTATACCAACATGATTTTGTCAGGCTTAAAGTAACAACAATAAGTGAATTTTTACTCGTTTCCTCTTTTACCATACTGCAAGTCCAAATTGTTGTGGTCTTAAGCCACCAGCATCGTTTGCCATAAGATGACTACTTATCATGCAGGTGGTGTAAGGTGAACAAGGTGATCTGTAGACGAACAACGTAGAAACAAAAACAAAAAAAAACAAGCAACTAAATATTTATCCAAACAACATTCGTGTTGTGCTACTACTCGAGGAATATCGAGAAGATGAAAAAACATACAAGAAGAAACTAAACATGACATCTTAAAATGTTGTTGAAGTACACGTACCCTCAGCCTTATGGTGTTGGCAACTGTTGTTTTTTTTTTTTTTGCATTGTTTATTCTGTTTTATATAATAACCAAGGTGTTTGTGTGTTTTGTTTTTATTTCTAACATGATCATGACCAAGATGAGCCAATTCTGCTCAGCTCCAGCCATATTATCGTATCATGTACAATTTTGTTGTTCGTTGTAATGCATGTTTAAGTTGTTCAGATTTACAAGAGCATGTATTCGATTGCTGTAGTTTGAGTAAGTACTACTGTAGCATATTATTCCATTGTTGTTATTGTGTTGTTTTGTTGTGGCAGTGGCTACTGAGGTCGTTATTAGATGCTGTTTAAATAGCTAAAATAAAAAACAACGACAATAACAGCAACTTTAACTATTTGTTAGTTTAATGCTTAAAGTAGTGTTCATAAATGGTGACACAAAACATTTATGTCGACATGTAATTCGAGGTGTTCTTTTGACTTGTACCTTATACGAATGCATGTTCAATTTTGTTTTGTTGCAGCCACTTGGAGATATAGCATCTTAATGCCACCACCACCAGTATAAAGTGTTATTTAGCTTAGAGAATGTCTTTCGTTTGAATGTACCCTACATGATGTCACTAAATAGATGTGTCGATAATTTTAAAATAATTCTAAAGTTTCTTGCAATTTTTTTTTCTATCTTATAAAGGTAATGTATTTCTTAAATCTAGTTTACTGCTTATTGATTAGAACGAAACAAAATGTAAGCTATCTACATCATACTTTAAAAATTAAACCCTTTTGTATTATTTTTACCTTGTAGGTGTACTTTAGCACCAAGAAATTTTTACCAACCCATACATCATATATGTAGAACACAGATAACTACGTAGGCATATTGCTATTATAAAACTTGTCATTTATACTGGGCCAATTCAAAGTAGACTTTCATATTGTACTATGTCATTTAATTCATATTAATATGACTAAAGACTTTGAACGCCTTTTGTTAACAAATTATGTATTTAATACAAGAAAGAAGACAAGGAGATGACGCTGTTAAAAATTGTATGTATACAGGAAAGAAGAAAAAATAAAATATTCTCTCTGAGAGGTGAGAAGCGAAGAAATTCTCTCTGAGATACAGTATGGTTAAAAATATGACATAAACAATTTCTTATACATAGGAAACAAATGTGTAAATTCATATTATTTTTTTGTATGGAAATTACTTACAAAAATTTTATGCATGCATAAAATAATATGAAATAGTACAAATACGACTGATATGCAACCACTTTGAATTGGCCCACTGTGCATAATATGGTAAATTATTGAATTTTTTTATCTTAACAAACAATTAGCTCACAAACATTTTTCTTAATCAAAGCGTGCTTAACACTTTATTTAAAGAGAACCTTAAAAATAGCCGCTAAAAGTTTAAACGACATTAACAGTTCGGGCAATACAATTTCAAAAGGGATATGATAAAGTTCAGCTAAAACTGAGAGACATCGCTTAAAAATAATTTATCATTAATTGTTTATTTCGTTGTTTAATTTCATGCAGTGCTGTCATAAATTATTTTTAAATTTTATTTTAACATCCAAAAACAAAATCCAAAATCCTGATTTTAAAATTCGGTAACAAACGGGTTCCTTTAAATCGTTTTTTTTTTACTTTTAGTTTTTGTGGTATCTCATAGACATTATTCGACATAAATATTCATCATATCGTATATCGTATAAATACCCAGAGAGTATCGTTTGTTCTTTTATTCAAAATATTTAAACCAAAATTATTTATTTTTATAGCCTTCACACAAAAGTGAAAAAGAGTATATAAGTTTGTCATTCCGTGAAAAATTTGTACAATTTTCATTTTCGACCCCATAAAGTATATATTTGCTGAAATCTTATGAATAGGGGAGTCAATTAAAGCACTCTCTGACTATCCGTGTGTATGTTTGAATCTACTTTTTGAAGCCCCCAGACATTTTCAAGACCCGTGTAAGGTATCAAAATATAAGAAATATTTGGTATTGAAAATCAGAAAAATCGCTTTATAGACATCTGAGATATGATTAAAAAAAAACCAATACCACCTCGTCCTTTCACATAAATACAAACTGGATTAACGTAGGTTCAAATCAGTTAAGACAAAAAAATTTTTTTTTGTTAAATATTTTTATTTTTTTATAGTTTTTTTAATTTTTTGTTTTTTGTTTTTTTTTTATTTTTAATTTTTTTTATATTTTTTTTTTTAATTTGTTTTATTTCTTTTATTATTTCTTTTATTATTTCTTTTATTTATTTATTTTTTTTTTTAACAACACATACATAAGCTCATTTTTTAATTTTACAATGGGATATTCTTAATCGGATAAAGTCATTCTAAAGATAATGAAACATATTTGAATGTATGTACGTATTATTAATGAGATGAATGGTGATACATACAAACACGTTGTGAAGGGTATATAAGGTTCGGCACAACCAAATATAGCACTCTTACTTATTTTTTTTTTTAATTTCAGTTACTGTTTTTTGAATTTAGCAATACGAAATATAAAGAGAGAGAGAGAGAGAGATATTTAACAGAAACATCAGAATTAGAGAAGTAATTTTTAATTCGTGCTTTATTTACTTTACGTAAGCTTTTCTGTGTAGTATCATGGTGTAGTGGTAAAAGCACCAAACTTCAAGCCAAAATAATTTAGTTCAAATCCCTTCAGAGACTACAAAATTGTATAGTGGTGCTTATGTTTTTAATTTAAGAGACTTCAACCTCCTTAAAGACAAACCCAACCAAAAAAGGAAGGAAGAAGCCCGCTGACGTTTTATCCACTCCTATTATCAAATAAAGATCTATATCAATTGGACGTTCAGGAAGCGCCACCTACATAAATAGCCAATGCAAAACATACATATATAAAAACATCGCATTGTAAAATTATACATTTAATTTACGTATGTATGTTTAAAAAAAAAAAATTAAAAAAAAACGATAGAAATATAAATAATATATAAAGTAAAAAATGAAAAAAAAATTTTGGCTCAGCTGGGACTTGTATGTTTGTATGTATGTGTGTGTTGTATGTTGTTGTTGTTGTGAAAAAAAACGAGGTGGTCGTGGTTTTTTGCTTATACTATCTCAGTTGCTTATGTACCGATATTTTAATACCTCACCCGGGTCCAGGCGATGTCGGGGGGCTTCAAAAAATTGATATCAACATACACACAGACAGACTGACAGTGCTTAATCAACTCCCCTATTCATAAAATATATACTTATGGGATCGGAAATGAAAATTGTAGAAATTTCACACGGAATGATAAACCTATACAAACCCTTTTCTTTTGTGTGAAGGGTATAATTATCGAAACAGATAGTATTATCCTCCCATAACTGAGCAAAAAAATATAACAAGGATAAAAGCTAAAACAACATAATAAACCATGTGTGGTAGATGAAGATCCTTTGCAGAAGCCCTAGGCCTAAGAGAAGTAACGACAATTCCAACAATCCGCAGCTGCATAAAGAATAACCTAATTGTGCTTTTAGTAATTGAGGTATTGAAACTGCCGTACAAGTATTTCTAAAGATATCAATTTAAAATTAACGAGAAAATAAAAATACTACAAATTATTCTTAAATATCAATTTTTAATAGGTTTGTTCGACATACGTTACCGCGGGAACCCGCGGGCTCCCAATTTTACCGAAAAGCGTTTCTTGTGTTGAAAATTGGGTAAATGAGAACGTTCCTGAGAGAGTAATTTGTGTTTCTCTTTTTACCAGACTTTACCCGTACTTTTTTTGCGTGTAAAATGGGAAAACTGTCAGATCACTAAATCAGCTGTTTCAAATTGTAAAAATATAAAAGGTTGAAAAGATTTTTTATTTTTGTAAACAATGGAATATACTTTGTCTGAGAATATAAATAGAGTTTTTGTAATTTAAATAATTTTAATAACTAATAAAACATATGCATTTCACTCTAGTGTTTGTTTGGACCTACTTTAACAAACATTAAACTTAAAAACTAAAAATTTGTTGAACAATTTTTTTAAGCAAAAAAACATAAAACTCAATATAATTTACTATATCAAACCTAATAATGATTAAACTATTTTAACGTTATCATACAGAAAGTTCTGTTTTTTTATAATAGAAAATTAAATTGATTTCGTATTACCATATATGCACGAATGAAAGCGAGTTGAAAAAACAACGATATATGTTAATGTTTTTATTGTAATTTTTAGTGCAGCCGTAATATATATATACTCTATTGTTTGGTTGCGGACATAACAGAGTTATTTTAAATCTGTTTCATTAAAACTTAGTGCTAAGTTTCCTTTTACAATAGAGAAACTGAAAAGCAGACAGTCGAAATTTGGTAACAACGGGTGGAAGTGCATAGTACACATTTATTTCTCTTTAATTTTTTATATATTTTTTCATATTTCATATTACTTTTTATCTCATCATCTCTTTAGCAGTTCGTTATACGATCTAAACACCATACGACAGCGAAAAAAAATTAGAAAAATAAATTTCTTAATTGTAAAAATTTTAGGAAGTTTTAAAAGAGAATGAGAAAAATATATGCCTCTCATTTCTAGTTTGTAAAAAGCATTTAACGCCATCAGTCGAGATAGCCTGATGCGGTTCATCCGAACAAAATAATTCGGCGACGGCGGTAAGCCGGCTGGGGGCATATCAACCTGGACCTCTAAACAACAGCTGTACAATTTTGACGTTTTTTTTCGGGCTTGAAATGTGGTTTTTTGCGTTCCAGCAAGGCGAATTCAATATCAGGTGATATCATCCCTGCAACAAACACAAAAAGGCCAACAGAATGTCAAAACACAAAAAAACAAATTTTTTGTTTACTTTTAATTAAAATTTTATTTTTATGAATTTACGCGAAAATTTTTAAAAAAAATAAGTATTTTTAATTTATTACAAAATTTGTGCGAGTTTATATCACATATTTGTGTTTTATATCACATTTTTCACAATTTTCACAACTTTAAATCACTAGGACAAACACAACGGAAATTATGCATTTTCTGAATTAAAAACATTACAAATGTTGTTTATTCAAATTATAATATGTGTTTAACTTATTTTCCAATAAGTTATTGCACAAATATTTGTATTTTTTAAATTTTTTCACACAAATTTTACCACTTTTATCAAAATTTTCAATTAAGGCACATAAAAATTAATTTAAATGTAAACAAACTTTGACATTATGCCGTAAAAATAAAACGAGCAAAAAACAATCAGCTGGCTTCTTAACATCACCTAATGTTGAATTCGCCTTGCGTTCCAGCAAATTTTGGTAAATTTATCGTTTTCTGAGAGAATTTTTTGCTTACTCTCATTTTACCGGACTTTACCCGGATTTACGTCGAACAAACCTAATATTTAAATGGTGACATCAGATCTGCATCAATGAATAATGACATAAAGCATTTGAATGGATTTAAAATATATTGACACATGACAACGTCTAGCGCTGAGATCTAAAGAAATTTGCTATCAGTAGAAGCAGTTTTTTTAAGTTCAACATTACTCGCTCAGAATCATCAAGCATAATATGTAAAATGAAATGAACTTAAATGGCCTCAAACAGCAAAATTTTATATCCGCATTGAAGTTTGCAGTTTTCGTATGCCAAGATAGAGTAGGTGATTTCTTAATAGATTTGAGGCGGCCAAATATTTGCCATGCATTCTGTAAGCGATTAACGATATCCTCACAAGATATCAAAATTGGCTGACATCTTCCATTACGTTTGCACAAAATACAGATAAATCCCGAGAGATTGCATTAATGCGTAGAGTTCAAGACATTGATTTTTAAACCTAATGATTATGACGCCAGCGTTGAGCTTTGTAAATTTGTAGCTAGATATGAGTAGCTGCGCGCAAGTAGCCAAATTTCGTCTGAGTAATTTAGGGTTTTTACAAGGATCGTGTACAGAAACATATTAATATTATATTTTAACAACAGTTGTTAATTTTAACTAAATGACAAAAATTTTGTCGTTGATTATTTTATTGACAAAAAATTAACTTTATACCTGACTCAAAACCATTTGTTTAAGTCTTGGCTACGGCGCGACTATCTGTGGGAGTGATGTTAGTAGTGAATTTATTTAGACACCTCTGATGACAAAAATACCACTTTAAGGTAACAGTTGTCGAGTATCTCTAAAAAGTACTATTTAGTAAATCGCATAATCGTTGGTGCAAACAACAATAAGCGGCGACAAATTTAACGATTATCGAATCGTTAAAAAATAGTAAATCGCTCCACAGGTTTCAAACTGTGGCACTCATAAATTTGAATATTTATTAAAACCAAATATAACACATATAAACTGTCATTCCGCAAATAGTAGAACCTTTTATATTCGACTATATTCTAAACAATTTACTGTCTATTTTCAATTATTTCTGTGTAACTAAAACAGATTTTGTTACCATCCTGAAATGTTTGTTTTGCATTTAGTTGTTGCTGTTTTTTGTTTATTTTTTCTCTTTAACAATACAATACATTGGCATGTTGAATAGTTTCGTTACCATTTGCTATAGCTAACTAAAACTATACGATTTTTTGCTTTAACTTCTAGTAACTTCTGTCTTTGGTGCTGTTGATTGTTTCTTGGACGTTACAAAATTGTCATTTTCACACTTAATGAAAATTGTTATAACTTTGTTAAAACATTGGAAAGTTGTTAACATGTTAGTTGTATTTTTTTGGTAAAAACATACATTCATACTAATAATATTACATTTTAGTAATAGTAAAACGAATAAGGTGGTATAGAAATTAATCAGATAAAAAATTTTTAGACTATTCTTGATTATTTTCTTTTTAAACACAATTTTTAATAAATCTATATATATAAAAGTGAAACTCTGTGTGTGTGTGTGTGTGTGTGTGTGTGTGTGTGTGTGTGTGTGTGTGTGTTAGCTATAGACTCCGAAACTGTAAAACCGATCGGGCTCAAACTTTGGTAAGTTGTTGTACACATACCAGGGAGTGTTTATGGGTGAAAAAAAGTGGGCGGGGCCACGCCCATAAAAAATTAGTTATCAGTTTTAGCTACTTTCGCTTGACCGATTTTTCTGTAACTTTGCACACATATCGAGCTGTCATGACTAAATAATTTCGTGATAAGAAAGGTGGGCGGTGCCACGCCCCTAAAAAAGTTTTAATATTGAGGTACTTGCACTGGACCGATTTTTCTGTAACTTTGCACACATATTAAGCTGTCATGACTTTATAATTTCGTGATTAAAAAAGTGGGCGGGGCCACGCCCATAAAAAATTAGTTATCAGTTTTAGCTACTTGCACTGGACCGAATGTTCTGAAAGTTTGCAAACATACTGAGCTGTCATGACTTTACACTTTCGTCATTAGAAAAGTGGGCAGTGCCACGCCCATTAAAAAAAGGTATCATTTTGAGGTACTTGCACTAGACCGATTATTCTGAAACTTTGCACACATATTGAGTTGTCATGACTATACAGTTTCGTATTTAGAAAAGTGGGCAGTGCCACGCCCATAAAAAAAGGTATCATTTTGAGGTACTTACACTGGACCGATTTTTCTGAAACTTTGCACACTTATTGAGCTGTTATGACTATACAGTTTCGTAATTAGAAAAGTGGGCAGTGCCACGCTCATAAAGAAAAAGTTATAGTTTTTAGCCTTGCACTTTATATTCGATTAAAATTTAGAATGCGATTTCAATTCATGCAGGGGCGTAGCAACGCGCGCCGGGATTGGCTAGTATTCTATAAAGGTAAATTCTTTGATGAACAAGAGTTAATGAGAGAGTGAGACACCCGCCACGCTAACTGTGTTTTAAAGATCTTTCTTCAACTAAATCTAAATACTGAAAAATTAATTAAAGAATTAATTAAATTCTGTGTTCATAAAAAACTGCTTTTATTTTTATTTCTCTACATGTATATAAAAATTAAATTTTTAAACGTAAGAGATTTTAAACAAAATTTATTTAGTTAGTTTTTTCACGTTTTTTGGCTTGCGTATGTTCTGAATAATATGCCCAAAATTTTGTAAAACATTTAATCCTCGCCTTTCTCTCTCGGGGTACTCTTTTTATTTATTTTTATTGGAAGTGGAAAAAACTCAAAAATTTAACATTATACAAATATATTGTTTTTTTTACTACTTTTCTAAAATTTGTTTAAAATAAAAGTGCCAGTAACGTGGGCCGGATCGAGGTAGTTTTTATTTGTACAAAAATATTTGTTAAGATTTTTTTAATAAATTATTATTCAGAAAATTTTATATATTTTTTTCTTCAAGAAGAAAAATGTGCTTTTGTCTTTTTTTACATCATTTGAACAAATCTCCTTTTCATTTTAAGATGTCAAATAAATTGTATCTACCGTTGGCATAAAACTTATCAAAGGTTTATAAAGGTTTTATTAAACTGACTTTCTGTGGATATTTATTTGATTAGTAAGCTCTGATAATTTGTGTATATGCGGCAGTATATTTATAAACCAATTTTATTAATTTTTTTTTTAATGAAAAATTGATATACATACATACATACATACATACATAAATATATGTATGTACATTAAATAACTTTTGATACATATTATTTTTATAGAAAAAATTCCTCTTTTCATATATCAGAAAATCTTAAAATATTCACCCATATTCATAATCAATTTTTAAAATGTTAAAAAGGTATAAGGAAACGGAAACAAATTCTAATTAAACATTATGCGCCACCTATATGTCAAAGGAAGAAATAATAACTAATAATTGATTACAGGGTGTTATGGAAGTATACTTAAAAAATATAATTTAAGTGAATTGTAACTATTACCCTGTGAATAGGTCGTGTTTTGATATTAGAATGCAAATTATGTACAAATATGAATATACCTTTCCTAAATTGCTTTGATTTGTTTTTAAACAGTTTAAGTAACTTTATTATGTAAATATTTGACTACTTTTTTTGTTAATAACTTACCTTTAAAATAATTTTTTTTATTTTTGTGCTTTTCTTTTGTTTAAATGCAGTTACATATTTACGGATGATAATCACGGTTATCATAAATAAAAATCCTCATGGAAATTTTTTAATTTTAAAGCACCCAAAAAAAATTGTAAATTTTGTTTCACACTTTTGTAATTGTATTCACATTTAATTTATAATACGAAAATAAAAACCTTGTAAACAAATATCTTTAAGCACCGAAAAAATATCTCACTACTTGTTTTAAAATAAATCCACACTATTTTAAATAGCTCACATCTTAATTCGTCAGGTAACCGCAGTTCAAATTTAAAATTTTTGTCTATATTTTTTTTATATGTAGTTTGCCATTTGAAATACATATATGAGAGAAATTTGTTTTTTATCTATGGACTTCGACATATGAAATTTAAAATAAGTGAAGAAAAAAACTATCAGCTGGCGAATCAATACTACCTGATCAAGGCGAACTTACATCAGGTGACAACATCCCAGCAAAAACACAAAAAGGCCCGGAGAGTGTAAAAACACAAAATAGCAAAATTGTTGTTAACTTTTATAAATTTACACGAAAAGTTTTAATATAAAGAAGTACATATTTTTAATTTATTGCATTTATTTGTGCTAGCTTATATCACGTTTTTGTGTTTTTTAAAACATTTTTCACAGTTTTCACAACTTTTAACCACTAGGACAAACACAACGGAAATTTTGCACTTTCTGAGTTAAAAACATTAAAAATTTTAATTCTTATTATAAATTATATTCTACTTATTTCCCAATAAGTTATTGCACAAATATTAGTATTTTTACATTTTTTTCACAAATTTTACCACTTCTACAATTTTTTAACTAACGCACATACAAATTAATTTAAATATAAACAAACTTTGAAATTGTTGTTGTTGAAAATAAAACGAGCAAATATAATTTGATGGCTTCTTAAACTCAACTTATATGATTTCGCCTTGCTACCTGATGAATAAATATGCCTTGATCTCACATTTGAAATATTTTGACAAATTGTAAAATAATTCGCAAAGTCTGTAATTTTATTCACATGAAATTCACAAACGAAATTTAAATAAATGTAAACTAACATTTTTACATTGTGAAATTCTTGATGACCGTAAATATATTATGCATCTGATACGAATTTATTTTTAGACAAATGAGATAATAAGGTCGTTTTCCAAGAAAACATCTGCTAAATATTTTTTTAATTTTTATTAATTCTAAACTATTGAAATTAGTATGAATCATAAGGGTTTCTCACTAACGATTTAAACATATAATGTACAGATTAATTAATTAAATATAAACTATTTTATTTAAAAAAATTCTCAAAGGCTTATAAAAAGATTTTCTATGGAAAAATTATCAAATTTTTATAAATAAAGCTGAGAACAAATACCGATACACATAAAGGTATATACGAGTATATATAATATATAAAGACATGAGATTTTAATATATTAACAATTAAGAAAAACTATAAAATTATTTCTTGTGTTGCTTTATGAAATCATTTCCCACTTTATAAAATCGCTTTGGTTCCGGATCTTCCATATCATCAAAATAGTCAGAGTCCTGAGCCCAGCACAAGCCCAATTCCTTTTTTACTATAACATTTTGCCAAAAATCAAAACATTTTCTTTTCAAAAGTTCATCTCTGACTTTAGGAATCCAGTCATTGTAATCGTAGGGAGAAAAGAAACAGGCGTCCCGTTTATACTCCTCTAAAAGTTCCGCAGCATTTTTACTGTTTTCATCACTTAATGATTCTTCATCAAACAAAAACTGCCACACAAATTTACGAGCCTCTGCAAATATTTCGCTGTAGGCTTCCTCATCATCACCATCAATATCCCCCTGAGCTTCCATATTATATTTGTAATCTTCTAGTGCTGTTTGTTTAGATATTTTCCTTAAAGATAATTCGCTTGTTGTAGGTTCATCGCATAAAAGTGAGCCAGCTGCTGCATCTACCGGATTTTGATCTGAACCAATATTTTTTTTCTTTTTTAACCATGGTGCTTCACAATTGGCATGTTTGTAAAAGTTAGCTGGCTCGGGATCTTCAATTTCTTCAAATAGATCAGAATCTCTAGCCCAGCAAGGACCCAACTCTTTTTCTACAACTTCATTTTTCCAAAAATCAAACATTTCCCTCTTCAATAATTCATCCCTAAATTTAACAATCCACTCGTTGTATTCACCTGCCTGGTAGAAACAGGCATCAGCCTTATGTACTTTTAACAATTCTGATGCTTTATCTAATTGTTCTTTTTGAGCCGGCGTTTCACCATCAAATAGCATTTTCCATACAGCTTCTGTAACGGCAACAGATATTTTTCTCCAGCATTCATCATAGACATCAGGAGGCATAATGACGTCAGCCTTCATTTTATCATTTACCAATTTGACATAATCTTCCACAGGATTGCTAAGGGATAGTGTTACATCGAAGTTTGCATATTCTTTGCCTACTTTAGCTGCCATTCTCTTAATTAATAACAGAAGTTGTTAAAATATAATTTCAACTTGTTTTCAAATTGTTAAGAAATAATTTAAATTCAAAATACTTAACACAGAGAACTAAACTTTACACGAAGAAAATTTGGAAAAAAATAACAAGCATTTAATGAATCGTAAAATGTTCTTCTTTTATCTGTGCAGTGATGTCAAATAAAATTTGACTTTTGCGTCGTAATTAGCACAACAATTTGATTAAGAACTTCGCCAATATAGGTATTTTTATTTTTTGATGCCCTTCTTTAAAAATAAAACTGTTATAAATATTATGTAAATTTCTTCGATCTTTTTATATTAATATATTGTTTTTATTTCTTCGAGCTAAAGATCACTTTTTTTATAAAAATTATTATAACATTATATAATTATTTTATAACAATTTATAACAATAAATTGTAAAACTTTCCCTGAAGAAGCTACCCAATGTGGTAGCGAAATATCGGAATAAAATAATAATTTTTATAAAAAAGTGATCTTTAGCTCGAAGAAATAAAAACAATATATTAAAAATGTTATAAATTAACAAAATAATATTATTAAAAAATCTAATGGCCATTTATTGAGTTGAAAACAAGGCAAATTATTTTTATCACGATTTTTTTTCTCTTGATCCGTCTGCTGATTATATTTCTATTTACTTATTTTAAGCTTCAGCTGTCATAGTGTAAACAATAAAAGATTTAACGGAAAAAATTTTTGTATAACAAATTGTTATTTTTCATATAAAATCTTTATATATTTCTAAATACCAACGACCAAGTAAATAAAATTAACCGATTATTTGTAAAAAAAAACAATCATCATATAAATAAGAAGGTATTTTGGTAGATTCCTTAAAAGATAATAAAAAACATATAAGAGTGCTATATTCAGCAGTGCCGAATCTTAAAATACCTTTTACTACAACAGAAAAGGTATAACGACCACACACATATTAGATTTAAGATTTCATTTTATATGCTATTTTATATATCCGACGGCTTCTTTGATTTTAAATTTTCATCGTAACTGTATTTTAATAATCAAGCCCTTTTATTGGATAGTAATTTTGTTGGGGTTAAAGCGAAAAAAGTTATAACTACTATATTTGTTTCACATTCTCCACTTCACAGTTAACTGTTCGTATATTTTAGGAACAACACCGAAGTATTTGTATATTAGAGGTTATATCAAGATAATATTGAACCAAGTTGATTTTACTCATAAATTATTTCGAAACTACCGCTTCTTAAGAGCTTAAAATATTTGAGAAAATTAAAAAAATTGTTCTGCAAAAAAAAAAATTCCCCGCCTTTAAATAAAAATATGTGGACTATAGAGATTATGACGCGATAAATTAAAATCCGTTTTTAGTTCCTTTCTACCTTTATTCAAATGCCTAATATTTCGCACAAAACAAGGCGATTGCGCTGAAACATTTCATCATAATATGAGAATGATTAGTCCGATTTGGATAAAACACAAACAAATGGTTAACAAGAAAATTTCCATTTTTTGTCATCAAAAAATTATTAAGGTAAAAAGTAAAAAATTTAAATATTTGTCCTTTTTTAGAAAGGTAGGAATATTGCGAATAAAATAATCCATAAGTTGTTGAAATCAGTTGACAAATGTTGATTTTGTTTACTTTGCCAGAAATCGTGTAAGCATTTCAGTCCTTTGGAAAAACCATAACGACATATTGCTCAAAAATTATACAACATTTTTGTGATATATAATTATGCAAATTTTGAACTATTATAAACGCTTAAATAAAATGACGCTACGTTAGCAGTAATATATTTTCCCAAAACCTGCATCGGCATCATTGTTTTAAGTCTGGCAACTGTTGCTCATTTAAACATATATTTTATTTCACAATATTTATTTTATTATTTAAAAAAAACAACTTAATACTAAACAAATCCAAAAATGGCATACAATAAGGTAAGATGTTTTTAAATTGTAAATACAAACTGTTTGAAGGTTTTTTATTAAGTTAAATAAATTAAAAAAGGCGCGAAAAATTGTAGGACTAAAGTTAAAGTACTTTAGTAAATTTGGTATTACGCATTTGCAAGAGCTTTTAAAATATAGATTAAGGATTAATTTGAAAAATTAATTAAAATGCCTACCACATTTTTTTATTTATTAAAACTTATTCATTTTACCAATACTAATAGAGTAAAGAGAATTTACAAATAGTATTACAACTAAAATCTAATAATTAAAAGAAACTACCTACTCGTATTATTTTAAAAGTTAAAACAAAATTTTAAAACAAACACTAAAGTGTGTAATCAAAAGTTAATTTCTATGTAGAAGATAAGTGAAGTATCTGAAAGGTTGGTTGTGTTTTATTTTAAAATTTTTATTTTGAATGTCTATTATATTTAAACACTATAACATACCTACATAAAAAAAGGAAATGTAATTTATATGTTCTGTTTTTATACTAACGATGTAAACGGATAGAATTTAATATTTAGCCTTCATTGATATCGATTATACAATATCTGATCGTCTTTAATAAGATTTGAAGTCAATCTTTAAATAGATAAAAATATAATTATTTTTAATAGAAATCTTATTAATTATTGTATAATTACAAACATGAATACCAAAAATTTTTTCTTTATGCTTCTTATTTCACTAAACGGAAACAATGGACGACATTAATCTCCTCCAAGTGTGGCTGTTGGAAGTATATCTAAGCTTTCAGCACCCCCTTTCCAACCTACCTACCTACTATGTACTAAGTAAAATTTCGTAGCAATCATTTTGTACTGGTATACATTTTCTTCCACAAAAAATTTTCTCACTTAGTTCGCTACACGTAAAATCATGTTCCAAAGTTTGCTATTATGATTTCTAATCGCCGTATATATATACATTTGAATAATTGTTTAGGCTTATCTTTCCAGGAATATACAATCTTTGTTCTTGATGTTCGTCAAAGCACGCCTGAAGAATTTAAGCAAAAATCAATTAAATGCTGTGCAGAAGTAATCAAACGAAAGGTAAATTATAAACAATATAATCAAACCATATCTAACCTTGATTACGTTACAGATATGTTGTGGCAAAAAAGATTTTATGTCGTTTGTATTAGTGGGTACTGAACGTACTTCCAATGATTTTAATGAGAATGAATGCGATAATGACTATTTAAATGTATTTCAATATGGTGGTGAAATGGAATTACCATCTTGGCAATTATTAATGAACTTTTATCAGTTTGTCAATGAATTCGCAGCGGATAAAGGTGAATGGTTAGATGCTGTAGCAGTGGCTCTTAGTATGCTTCAAAGAGGGGTGGAGTAGGTTTTTAAAAAAATCTATGCTGGAAAAAAGGAAATTCATTTTGTTTTATTTTATAGAAACTCAAAAGCAATTAAACGTTTAAAAATGGTATTATTTTATGATTTTAATGATGGCTTAAACTCATATGATTGTTTTGAAGATATAACAAAAAATTTGTTGGAACACAATGTAGACTTAATAGTTGTGTAAGTTTAACAATAAAATTGTATTTAATTTACTTTTCTTTGTAACATTTGACTTCATTCAGATCTCCCAATATTGCTTATGTGGATAATGAAGCTAATGACTATTTACCTCAAGCCATTTTTAATTCATCAAAGGGGTCCCAACAGCGATTGAAAAATGAAAAATATGCGTTGCGCTTATTAATCGAATGCAATGCAAAATTGTGTAATATGCAAGATGCTGAGTTTTTTATATCTAAAAGTGATAATAAACGTCCCTGGGCTTGGAATAGTGAACTACGCATTGGTACACATATTAGAATTAAGATTCAAGGAATTATTACTGCTAAAAATGAGTGCACAATTAAATTGAAAAAGGTTTGGAATGAAGCAGATGAAATTTTAACACGTGATTGGGGCTACTTTATTGAGGGCAATAAAATAACCCCAAATGAAGATGATTTAATGGAAGGTTACATGGTGGGTGGCACACCAATACCATATGATGAATCTGCCGGTGATGATAAAATCAAACTACCACCAGGTTTAACATTTATGGGTTTTATACCTCGTCAATCTGTGAATGATGAATATTTTAGCGGAGATTCAGTTTATTTAATTATACACCAACGTGAAAATACTAGATCAGCAAAAATAATTGATGGTCTAGTTCGGGCTTCACTGAAAGCTAATAGAGCGATATTGTGCTGGAAAGTGTTCAGTGAAAAATTTAATAAACCGAAAATAGTTATTCTAATGCCTAATGAGGTAAGTTGTTGAATACTTTATTTTTTATAAATAAATTAATCCAATTTAACAAAAATATGATTAATTTAACTATTGCGCTATTCTACTAAATTCTTTAAAAATAGTTTGCAATAATTTTAATGTTTTACAATTTCCAATACAAGTGTTATAAAAGTTTCAATTCAAGGGACAACCTCAAGATACGTTTAAATAAAAGATAGAATAATTCAAGATACGAATTGATGAAAAGCCAATTTTACTTGATGTATCCTTATATCCAAGTATTCTAACCGATATAGCTGTAGATATTATTAAAGAAAAATGGGTCATCATAAATGGGAAAAGACCTCTTTCTAAGTATTTTTAAATTTGAATAAGAGATATTTTAAATTTGAAGACAGAGTATATATACAACTAAAAGGGCTTCCAATGGGATCTGCAGCTTCTTCGATTATAACAGATAATTACAAAATGTGTTGATAATTTTTTTTGCATTGTCCCAAATCATTCAATTGGTAATATTTGATTCATTTCATGATGATATAAAATTTACAATTGACAATAATTATTTAGTTTTTTGACCGTTTTTATTTTAAATATTAACTAAAATTATTCAAGCTCAAGGTCTTTTTATAACTCAAATAATATCTTTAATATTTATTATTATTAATTCTTCCAATATTTCGCTACTTTATTGTGTAGCATCTTCAGGAAATATTTGTTTTGATTTTTGTAAAAAAATTTTGTGTGAAAAAATAATAAATTTGAAATAACAAACTTTTGAAAACAAAATATTGGAAGAATTAATAATAATAAATATTAAAATTATTATTTGAATTATAAAAAGACCTTGAGCTTGAATAATTTTAGTTAATATTTACAATTGACTCTAAAATTCTATATTTAAATACATTAGTGATAAGAAAAGGTAATAACTTGTTAAATTGGTACTTTTGCTCATCTTCGTTAATCAATAACTATTATTCAAAACACCCCAAGTGATTTAATATTAATACAGCAAATAATCTAATTTAGAGGATTTTAAAGATAAGTGATACAGAGTTTCATAGAAAGAATATAGAAAAGATTAAAAAAATATAAAGATAATAATAATTATCAAATCCAGGTTATTTGTATATTGATAAACCAAATGCTTAATTTAGTTTATAATTACCATGTAATGGAAATGATACTGAGAGTTGAGGCAAGAGTTATGTAGGAACAAAAAAAAAATAAACTTAAAACTAGAATTACTGAACGCAAACCTGATCAAAAAAAACTGGAACACTACATTCAAACAAAAAACAGCATTATCATTACATTGCGCTAATTCTAATTATCCTGATTTCAAAAATACATTAATTTAAACAAAGAAAATAATTACAAAATAACGAACAAAATATGTTAGGAATGTTGCAAATTATTAAAGCACCATCTAGACAACGAATTAACTATAAGACAGACACTGCAAACGTTGCCCACAATCTGAACACAGTAGTCTAAGAGTATGTGTATAAAATATTATACCAAGGCACATTTATTAATATGCCTTGGTATAATATTTTAAAAAATTTTCATATTTATCCCGCCTTTTTCACAGTATACATACATACATATATTTTTTTTAATTTGTAATTGTTTTAAATTTGTTTTTTGTTTATATAATTTGTATATTTACCCTAAAGAAGATACCCTGTATTTGGTAGCGAAATATTGTTGTTAATAAACAATTTTTTATAAAAAAAAGAAACAAAACTTGATCTCAATCTTAAGAAAAATAACAAATTAAACCACATTTTTTTTAATGTTTGAATTGTGATTATGATTAATTATTTTTTTACAATTTTTAATTTACATTTTCTTAGATCAAAGAAGACAGCCCTGCTTCATTTTATATGTATGAGGTAGCCTATCACGAACAATATCAATTTTATGAATTTCCCAAATTGGCTACTAAAAGCACCGAATGTTCTAAGGAGCAATTAAGTGCCATCGATAATCTAATCGATAGCATGGATTTAACAATGAAAAGTAAAGATTCTGAAAGTCCAAGAGATACACTGAAAAAAGATCTATTACCGTTTGATAATCTACCTCATATTTTTGAAAAGAACTTTATTGATTTAATGGAACGCAAGATACTTTGCAAAGCCAGTGAAGACGATGAATTTTTCGATGAGATTTTAAAAGATAAGAATTTTTTAGAAATCTTCTGGAAAGTTCCCGAACAAATAGAGGAAATATCAAAAGAAGCCGCAAAAGATGTTAAACGGTTATTTCCCTTAAAAGTTAGTGATGATTGGATTAAAAAGATGCAAGCCGAGAATAAAGCTACAATTGATCGTTTAACAAAATCAGCAGATGAAGAGCCATCTACATCCGGCATCCAGTTGTCATTTGATCATGTTCGTTCAGCAAAACCAGCTGAAGATTTTGAACAATTACTCAAAGTCTATGTATTTCCTATTAAAAATAGTACTCAGCGAGATGTCAGATTTAATCACTACGCATCACAAATGCGAGCCGTAATAAGGGATCTAATATTTAAACCCAAAACATTCGCTGATATAAATGTTGAAAAAATAACTTCAGCACTAACGGCGTATCGTAAACGTTGCTTTATTTTTAATGCTTTCGATGACTACAATACTTGGATTTCATCGATAAAAACAGAAGTAATGAATCGTCGTATGACTAAATTCTGGCAAGATGTTATTGTGAACCATGAATTGGGTTTATGCTTTATTGGTGAACCCTCATTGGATGAACAGATCAAGGAAAAAGAATTTTATAGTTTAGAATTTAGTGATAGTGCAGCTTCTACAAGTAATATCGATACAGCACGGATGGAAATAGATGACACTGAAATAGACGATTTGCTGGCAAGAATAAATTAAAAGGTGGTTGAATTTCTTTTTATACATACGTTTAAAAAAATTGAATACTACTTTATCCTACTAATTAAATAAATGTTCAACTTAATAAAATTTTTCACACAGACAGACAATAACCTAGATTAACACATTGGCTACCTTTTATCCCGAGAACTTCGCAGGCACATGATAAGTGGGAGAATTTATTAAAAATTTGTTTATAAATAAATAATTTATTGTTTTGTATAAAAGAAAATTTTTTATCTTAGACCATTAAATTTTTTTTTTAAATAGGTAGGTAGGTAGGTAAGTAAGGACGGTTTGAAGTAACCTTCACACCCTCACCCAGAGACCAATACGGTCCATTGTGATGCCTTAAAGTAATAAAGAGATAGAAATCGGAGCATGAGAAGAAGAGAAGGGAGAAGAAAGAAAGAAGACAGAAAAGGTGAGAAGTGGACAACAAACTAAAGCCAAAAAAAAAAAAAGAGAGCCAAGACCCTACAAACGACCCATTCCTGGTCTCAAGTCACGAAGCCAGGTCATTCCCATTACGAATTCTATCAGATTCTCGAGTCCACAGCTCGAGACATCACCCAATTCGCCGAGAAATCTACTACCTAGCCATCTCAATCTGCTAATTTGCAGTCTGGGACATTGGCACAGAATGTGCTCATCTGACTCCAACTCCTCCGGATCCTCACACAGTCTACACCTATCCGAGAGGCTCCGCCCCATTCTTACCGCCACCCTGCCCAACATGCAGTGGCCCGTAATAATCCCTATCATGGTCCTCACGCAGACCCTATCCCTGACCATAAGCAAATCCGAGTCAGATTTGCTGAGTATCGGCCACAGCGTCCGTGATACTCTGCAGTCCGTTCGGTTACTCCAGTCCCGATTAGTCTCGCCTAGAACCCATTCCCTTATCCTACCGAAATAGAAGCCTGATGGAGGCCTAACCGCCTCCACCTTATCAGGATCCACTATTACCGAGCCCAGTCTCGCCAACTCATCAGCTTAAAATAACTCAAAAAAGTTATTTTTGCCTTTTCTTTTTTGATAATTTCACAGCCTCTTAAATTAATTTAATATCCTATAGCTATTTGCTATTAATATTGTAGTTTGTTTCTCATTTTTGGCATCCGTTCAAAATTATAAATTTCTTATTAGAATTTCTTAACTAAAGACATAAACTCTCTCTAAATCTATCGAAAGTGTTTTTTATACCGTTTAAAAATGGTTGGATTTAAAAACGAACGATAACTGATTGTTCTACATTTATGTAAACCCAGTGGTCATATTAAAGTAAAATATAAACTTGTTTTGTCAAAATTTTGTCTTGTATCGTCAATAATACAAATTTCCGATGAGTTCAAGGATTGTAACTACACAGCAAAAAAAAATTAGAAGTAGTGCAAAGCGAATTACATTTTCAAGACTTCTTAATCAATTGTGTAAAAGCATTCATTCTAAATGACTTCCTAACTGCAAAATAATTTCTCATAAATGATGTGCTTAAAAACGAATGCAACATCATGTAAAGCATCTTAAAGAATTCATGTAAACAAACAAATTCAACTCATGAAACATCCGATGCTTCTTATTAAATATGCATGAGTTTTAATCACTTCGTCACCAGTCGAACCCTGCAAATTCACTTCATTGTCAAAGATTTTTTTGCTGTGTATGAAAGCTTTCCTAATTGTCTTAACTTTTATAATTTATTTTGCTTTTTATTTAGTTTTCTATATTTAAGTTTCAAATGTATGTTAGGCATTCACTCTATATTCTATTTGGCGTCACCAACATCGGATTATAAATGATTAGCTATTATTGCATTATTATTATTAGCCTAGTTTTTAGTATTTTCAGAAGCATTCGGTGAAATCAGCGAATAATGAAAAATTTATCATGAATTCTAAACTCCCATTAGGAGGAAAATTTTGTTAATTAAAAATAACGCTCAATTACAACATTACAGTATGGCATCATTTCTTATATCAAACTTCAATGTTGCCAAATCATTATTTTTTTAGGCGAAATTGATATATATATTATTTTTCATCTGGCAAGACTATAGATAATTTTTCAAGGTAAATGTAATTTTTTCCAACAAACACCGTGAATGCACGGATCACAAAAAAATACCCCAAAAAAGAAAATTTTATAGCTGCCATTGGTTTTATAAAAATAAGTTCATAGTGCTAATCAAAAAGGAAAAAGTAATATATTTATATTAAAAAAAATTAATTGATATACAGAAAAAGTCTAAAATTGAAAAAAATCCATAACCAACAACAAAAGCTATAGAAAAATATGCCAAAGTGGAAAATCAAAGATAAAATAACAGTTAAAAAAGATGATTGAATATAAACACAACAGCTGTTGTGTTTTGGGTGTTTGTACATGATTACAAAATACAATAAAAAAAGCAACAACAATTCTCACTTTCGCGCGTGGCAATAAAACAAAGAACAAAAAACTAATATTTGTTTTTTTATGTGTTAGATTATCCAAATATTACAAAGTTTTCTATTGTTTGCTCATAGTGTCAGTGTTAATGTAATTTACTAGAACAAAAAAAATTGACCCAGAAGCAATTTTTTGAACAGTTTATTCTCTTTACGCAAAAGAAAAGGTTAAATTTTTCCACAATCTTACGATTACCAACAGTACGGAAGGTTGTTGTGTTAAAATTAATAATAATAAACTGTCTGATAATAGTAAAATATTAAAAGCATAAATATTTCTAATCGTACAAAGTACTGTTGTGGCTGTAAAAAATGCCAAACATTCAATGAATTAATACAAAATGTGCAATATGTATTAGATTTATGTCTTTATTTTTTAGAATTCAACAAAATTTTGGTCACATGAATTTTGGTCATTCAGACAATAATAAAAATAAACTTAAATAATAAAAACAGTGCTGCACATAAATTCCTCAAAAGTAACAGCGAAATTAACAACCAACAGCAAATATAAAAAAATATATATTTATGTATAAGTGTACACAAAAACAAATTTACTTACAACAAAAACTATAAATAAAATTTTTATTTGTCTTTGTTGTTACTTTTAATCAGTTTATTTAAAAAGCTATCATTTTATATATGCCGCCTTGGCGTTTTTACTCGTACACCGCGCTATGAATCCAAATATGTTTTAGTGATGCCATAACTAAAAATTTATAACTAACAAATCTTAAAAATGTTTTTTACCCTTTACCTATAGTGCCAATGTGATATGTAGCTTTGTCGTTGCATTTGTAATTTTACAATACTATTAATTATCGATTCCATAAGGTGTACATTTTCCGAAAGCTAATAAATAGAGTGGTCCATAAAACAATGTTCGCCTTCCAGCACTTTCGCTCATTTGTTTTCGAGATATTTTCAAATACCACTTTCTCTGTTTATGTAATATTTAAAAAAAATATGTAAAATTTTTCACATAATTTCAAGTGTGACTTTACTCTATTTGAATTGTTCTATACCGAAATGTTAATCTCGTTTTCCAATAAATAAAATAAGGCGAATTCAAAAAATCTTGATATGCTTACCGATCAGCTGTTGCGATGAGGTTACCTGTATTATTATGCCTTGCAATTATTTAAACCAAAAAAATTTTAAAAATTTAAAAATTATTTTTTATTGAGCTTTATTACAGTAATTAAAATTATAACATTTCACTTAAGTGTTGTTTCTTATAAAAATTTAAAATTCTCAGTTCTTCAAATATCAGATTAAGGATATTAAACAATTTCAGTAGTTACCGTAATAAAGTTTAGAATAAGGGTTGATTTATCCAAACATATCACATGTTTTACAAATAGACAAAAGAAAATTCGCTTAAAACCTGTTTCTGTGTTGGAACGCATTCCGAACGAAAATTCAGCTGAGACCCTTCCGAACAAAATTATATCTATCCCTTGTTTAACGTTATCAAATTTTGATATTTTGAATTATGACTCAATAGTTTGGCAACACTGATTACGACCAAGTAAAAAATGTCTTATTTGACAAAATAATCAAAT